>CM077460.1:3233487-3833487 GCA_039654765.1 Mylopharyngodon piceus | reverse complement strand
TGATGCCTAAATTCTGTCTTTGTGTCTAGGTAGGCACTAGGCAGGTTGCTAGGTTTTGAGACACAGCCAGTCTGATTAATATGAGTTGATGTTTATGAGGTTTAGAGTTATATGTTTATCTTTTATGTATGTAATGCAATGGCTCACAAATGACACAGCCTGTACCTGATAAACGAGAATGTTTATCACCCATGCATTGAAAATTTAGGTAGGTCGAAACTCGCTGGCTTTTAGGACGCTGTCAGTATCCGATAAACACGAGTTGCTGTTTTTACCTAGCACTCTGTGCATGTCATGCAGTGGGCTCATAAATGCTGTCTAGGTAGGTAGACAGTAACAGCCAGTACCTGACAAACGTTAGACATTTTTAAGGTTGACGGTATGTGTTTGTCATTCGTGCATGTCATGCAATGCAATGGCCCAAACTGCTGTCTGTTTACTAGCTTTTGAGACGCAGCCCATATATGATATATGATAAAGTTGATGTTTGTATGCTTGGGTGTATTATTTCTAGCACTTGTGTATGCAATGACTCTAAAATGTTATATAAGGTAGGAAGTTCAGTATCAACGTACGTTGATGTTTAGTGTTTGAGAATGAAGAAATGCACATAAAGAACGCACTGGATTTTATTACAATAAACATGATTTTGTGTTTTTATGGTTGAAAGTATTGATTTATTTATCTAGAATTCAGTGCATGTCATGCAGTGGCTCAAAATGCTGTCTAGGTAGGCAACAGACTAGGTTTTGAGGCGCATCTAGTATGTGATACACATTAGTTATGTGTGAGTGTTTATTTGTGTGCAATGCCTCTGAAATGCCTTCTAGGTAGGTGAGATTTTGGACACATCTGCTAAACATGAATTTGTATGATGCTCAAAACAATATGCGTGCTCAGAGAGCTGTTGCATCTTTATGGCCGTTGTAGTTTTTTTCTGTTATTGCAGCTTTACTTGTAGTTTTGTCCCTGAAATCATCTGTATGGCTTTGAACCTCTAAGCAAAAGTCGGTCTGATACACATCTGATTTAAAGGGATAGTTCACCCAAAAATGAAAATTCTGTCATCATTTACTCACCCTCATATCGTTCCAAACATATGAGTCTTTCAATCATTTGCGGAACACAAATGAAGGTATTTGTAATGAAATCTGAGTTATTTCTGTTCCTCCATTGACAGCCTATGCAACTACTACTTTGACGCTTCAAAAAGTTCATAAAGAGATCGTAAAACTAATCCATATGAATTGAGTGGTTTAGTCCAAATTTTCTGAAGAGACTCGATCGCTTTATATGATGAACATATTTAATTTAGGCTTTTATTCACGTATAAACATTCATCAACTTGCACATCAGTTATGGTAAACAGAAGCTCAAGCATGTTTGCTTGACATGCGAGAACCAATGAGGTTCATTCTCGTGTGTTACGCAGCACGTTTGAGCTTCCGCAAGAGCCAATGAGGTTTGTTCTCACACATCAAAGCATGTACGGTTCAGCTTCTGTTTATGTTCACTGATCAATGTTTATATGTGAATAAAAGACTAAATTCAATCTGTTTAGTGCTTATCATATAATGTGATTGAGTCTCTCAAAAAAATTTGGACTTAACCGCTCAATTCATATGGATTAGTTTTACGATCTCTTTATGAACCTTTTGAAGTATTAAGGTGGTAGTTGAGTAGCTGTTTATGGAGGGACAGAAATCGCTCAGATTTTATTAAAAAGATCTTCATTTGTGTTCCGAAGATGAACAAAAGTCTTACGGGTTTGGAACAACATGTGGGTGAGTAAATGATGACAGAACTATCCCTTTAAATTCAAGTGCTTTTTTCAGGTTAAATGGTTTCCTTTGTTTTGCAAAATTTTGTTTTTGATGTGTTTTTGAAGAACTTAATGAAGAGTTGCACCGGATGTTTCCTGTGCCCCTGAGACTCAGGCTGGTCTGTGTTAATATGTGCTGTAAACATGCGTATGTGCACTGATGAGTGTAATATCATATGTGTGTTAAGGCATTACTCAGATTCTCATGTCCAAGAATAAGTTCTCAGCCATGTAATGGCATGCTCTGCCTTTATTTTTTTTAAAATGTTTTGCAGGTAAAATGTCTTTTACCTGCTTATCAAACCAAAAAGTATTGGTATTTGGTATTGGTATTTATTATGGACGTAGTACCATGGTAGTATCATGTTTTATGGATATCTATACTGTATAATGTTAAAAAGATTTTTTAACTTTATATTCATCAAAGAATCCTGAAAAAATGTATCACTGGTTGAACAAAAAAAAGACGCAGCACTGTTTTCAACATTGATAATAATCAGAAATGTTTGTTTAGACGCAAATCAGCATACGATTTCTGAGGGATCATGTGACACTGAAAACTGGACTAATGCTGAAAATTCGGCTTTGATCACAGGAATAAATTACACTTTATTTATTTTTTTTTTATACAGTATATTACAATAGAAAACTTATTTTGAATTGAAATATTTCACAGTATTACTGTTATTTTTGATTAAATAAATGCAGCTGTGGTGAGCAAATGAGACTTTTCAAAAACATAAAATCTTACGACCCCAAACTTTTAAGCAGTAGTGTATATTGAAGTACAATGCTATTACCATCTGATAAAAATGGAATTAAGATTTGCCCCAGGAATTGATTTTTGAGCATGTACAACAGATTGTTGGTGTTTCATCCATTTATTTTAAATACTTCACTTGAATGAATGACTGACATAAATTCTCAAGTTAAACATAGCCACAGGAAATATAATACAATCTTATAACAATCTTATAGGGCTGCAACTATTATTTTGATAATCGATTAGTTGGTTGATTATTTCTTCGATTAAACGATTAATCTGATAAAAAGCCCAATTTTCTTTTTTTATTGTTTTATTGCCAAAACACACTATTTTACATCCTGCCCAATGCTGTCCTTCAAACAAAAGTGCCAACTGTGTGCTATGAAAACTTATGTGGTGAATATATCTATATCTGTGCTATATGCAAAAGAGCTATAAAGCAAAGTGACAGTTTAAATGAAGATAATAATAATAATAATAATAAAGATAATAAAGAAAAACAAATCTTCGTCAAGAACACGCACCTTCACTCTGGACACAGTAACCTGTTACTGTCATTTCTTTATCCTTTAAATGTAAGAAACATCTTATTTATATTCAATACACGCAGTTATCTTTACAGTTTACCACTCTCATAAAATATTTGAATTACACGTTGACTTTTAAAACTAAATTTAACGTCCCACAACAGATATTTCACCAAAATTAATATTTTTGTGCTGAATATTAGCCTAATTGTCTCCCTCTCTAATGCATCCTGTCTGTTGGACGCGCATGCTCACGCCGGCGCTCATTCAGTAAAGACTGTCAGGACGAGCCTTCATGCTAAATGGAAATGCTCGTGTGAATTTGTAACACTTACAGATAAGGATATAACCGTAAAATGAAAGTTTATCACAAATATCACACATTAAACAGCACACGCATCTGTCAAAGCACCTGACAGGTCAAGCCATGTTAAACATTACACTAATACATTAGCTTGAAGCTTAAAATAAAGAATTCTCATGTTTTGGGCAGCTTGGATCACGTATCTTTCCCGCAGCAGCTCACTGTTTCCTCCACTATATTAGATGCATTTTGTCCATAGAAATGTGTTATTATTCAGTGCTGTAATTGACGTGACTGGCGGAAGTTTTCCGTGCACGGTGGGTAGACACGACTAATCGATAATGACATTCGTTGTCGATGATTTTCATTCATTTCATTATCGATTTTATCGATTAGATGTTGCCCTACAGTCTTATCACAATATAACAATATAATCTAAAGTTAGGTATTAAAAATACAACAGTTTAGTTAATGCTTTAGAAATATTTCTCATTGATAGTTCATGTTAATTAGTGTAGTTAACTAATGTTAACAAATGAAACCTTGATGTAAAGTGTTACCATGTTTTTTTTAATAATTATCCATAAGATGGTGGATTATGTTATAATATTTCATGATATCTTGATGGCTCCGAATTCAATCACCTGGAATTGGTGCACAAACTAGGATGTGGTTTGTTTGTTTTCTGGTCATTTGCTTGAACTCATTTCCTCTCCACCTTCTGCATGTTTGGAGCTCGTGTCAGTGAGGTGTCTTGTGTAGCCAAGCACTACTTGGGTTCTTTGCCAAACCAGACGTGGCCTTAGGTTTGTGTTTACTCATTCCTAGTATTTTGATTTGTCATCTGTGTCCTTTATCTGAGCAACTGTGCTCTTCCTGCCCTGTTGACCTTCATAATTTTCCACCCATCCACCATCTTGGGATCTCTTTGGCTTGTAGCTCTTTCTGGCACGAGTTTTATCATGGCAGTGGTGTCGGACGCATCCAGTGCACCGTTGATTATGGCTAGAGAACGCAAGTGAACCTGGGCTGTTTCGTCTAGTCACTGTAATGGGGTTTGAAGACCAGATGATTCTTTTAGACTGGATTTATAATGATGATTCATGTCGTTAGTAGCTGGTTGTTCTTATCGGCTGCTGATACTGTATTCTCGTGCTGAAGAAACGGGGCCATTTGGCTGCTGCAAAAATGATGAATTCTGTCATCAGGCTTCTGGTGCCAGATCATGTCAAACATGTTAAACTACGGAATAGTTCACCCAAAAATGTAATTCTTTCATTATTTGCTCACCCTCATGTCGTTCCAAACCTGTATGCTGTCTTTTTCTGTAGAACACAGTTGCAAATTATTGAAAATCTTTAATACAAAAAAGAAGGAAATACAATATAATTAAACATTATTAAGTCTTTTGTCACTTTAATGCGTCCATGCTGAATAAAAGTATCAATTTGTTTGAATCTTCCTGACCCCAAACCTTTGTGTGGTAGTGTATGTATGGTAGTCTATATATATATATATATATATATATGTGTCTAAATAAATAAATATATATATATATATATATATATATATATATATATATATATATCTATATATATATATATATATATATATATATATATATATATATGTGTCTAAATAAATAAATACATTGATATCACCAGATGTAATTACACATTACATCTGGTGATATCATTGTATTTATTTATTTACATTTCATTATTTTTTTTTTTCTGTAAAATGGTAGATTGTGTCGTCATTATTTTCTGAGACTAAAATAGAAAGATGGAGCTAAGCTGTCAGTGGCATCAGCTGATAATGAGCAGAAAACGTCTCAAAAAAAATACTTCCTGTTTGTCATTCTGACTCCCGCAGGAAGAAGCTGTGCTGAAGTTTGCCATAAAAATGAAAATGGCTTAAAGAGCAGATAAAAAAATATTTGGTTTTAAGAAGCTTGAGCATAGTCAGATGTGAGGGATGGTGGACTTTTTAAGGCTGTGACACACCAAGCCGACGTCAAATAACTAGCGGCAACTAAAGCTGACTCTGTTGTCTTCTCGTGTCGGCTGCGTCTCCGCCAAAAAGCTGCACTTGAACACACTGCAAAAACTACAGGTGACTGTCAAATAACATGCATGTTCTGTGCCTGTGTGAAAGGACATAACCATTTATATCAGCAGGTATCAATAGTCTATATTCGTCATTCAAAAAGACAAACCGAAACTAGAACTGCAGATATACAAACAGTAAACAAAGCAGCGCTTGCTTACCATTTTTTTTTAAAAATCAATTATGCTGATCACTTTCTTCATTCCAGGCGGCTCATGTTGTTATGAAAATATGACGTATGGTCGCTTTCATCACTTTTGCTTTTATTCTCACTACACTGAACAGCCAATCAGAGTGATCTCTCTCACTGGCGACGCCAACGGATGCTGATTCAACATGCTCATTTGGCCAAAAAAAAAAAAACCAGAGTCCAACTAGTGCAGCAAAAACTGGGCTGGCTGATGCTCAACGCCGGCTGACCGTCGGCTTGGTGTGTCAGGGCCTTTACTGTAGACACCTTCATTAGGGTTGGGAATCATGAGGAATTTTCCGGTTCTGATTCCGGTTCTGCCTAACGATTCCGGTTCCAGTTCCATTAAAATAATTAAACAACTAATAAAAAATAGTAGTAAGGGAAAAATGCACAATACTCTACTCAAACAGTCCTTTTTGTGTTTATTATTCTTGTAAAATGAATTTAACAGACTGTTAATCTCAACAAATTCGCTAACACTTTACAATAAGGTTCATTAGTTAACATAAGTTAACTACATTAACATGAACTAATAATGAACTGCATTTCTACAGCATTATTAATCTTTGTTAATGTTAATTTCAACATTTACTAATACATAACAAAAACAACTCTTGATTTTAATAAACATTAGTTAATGCACTGTGAACTAACATGAACAAACTGAAATTGCTCATGGTTAGTTCATAAATGAACCTTATTGTAAAGTGTTACCTCGAATTAGATAAGATGCTTGAACACACATGTAAGATTCAGACAGGTGAAACAGAATATTTTTGTGAGTTGGATTCATAAAGACTTGTTTCTGAAAGAATGATTCAGTGATAGACACATTTTTAACAGTAAATTTGTTGCCAGCTAGTGGCGTAACAATGCAATCGATACAGTCGTTATTTGAAGTCCAGTTACTTTCAGAAGGTAATTTATTATACATAAACATCAGCATTTCTATCTGAATAATAAGCTTTTGTGTACTTCTGTTATAATTGGAATAGGCCTATTTGTCACACAGAAATAATGATACTGTGCGTTTAAAAAGATTGTTTGTGAAGCTGTTTATATCTACACATGACAACTCTGTTTAGATCAACGGCAGCGCGAACGCAGATTTGAATGTCGCGATTTTATTTTGTTCAAATGTTTAATTTACACGGGCGAATTGTTGTCATTTAGGAATTAGATCATGTGGGTGATGAAATCGAGAACGCGATCTTTTAAAGATTAATCGTGCAGCTTTGGGCACCTCTCTCTCTCTCTCTCTCTCTCTCTCTCTCTCTCTCTCTCTCTCTCTCTCTCTCTCTCTCTCTCTGCATTGAAATCTGATGTATATGAGTAGCGCGAGGGCTTTTCAGTGCATTCATTGCTATAATATTCATGATGTGAGATGTCTCTATTAAAGGATACGCTCCCCGCACTTCGCCCACCCATCACACCAGAACCGTTTTCGGAACTGAAACTTAGAAATCTTGCACGGTTCCGGTTCTTTTCAAAAAACGCTACCGGTTCTGGATGAGAACCGGTTCTCGGTTCCCAACCCTAATCTTCATCTTGTCATTGTCGAGCAATTTTGAGACATATTAAAGGATTAGTTCACTTTGAAATGAAAATTAGCCCAAGCTTTACTCACCCTCAAGCCATCCTAGGTGTATATGACTTTCTTCTTTCTGATGAACATAATCGCAGAAATATTAATAAATATCCTGGCTCACCCGAGCTATATAATGGCAGTGAGCGGGATCAATGAGTATAAGCTGAAGAAAGTGTTTCCATCCACATCCATTCATCGTAAATATGTGTTCCATACGGCTCCGGGGGGTTAATAAAGGCCTTCTGAAGCGAAGGATCATTGATCCCTATCACTGCCATTATAAAGCTCGGATGCGTCAGGATATTTATTAATATTTCTGCGGTTATGTTCCTCAGAAAGAAAAAAGACATATACACCTAGGATGGCTTGAGGGTGAGTAAAGCTTGGGCTAATTTTCAATTCAAAGTGAACTAATTCTTTAATATAAATTCACATGTACGTCTCAAGTGAGTGTACATAAGTTCTTGGTGTGCCTTTTAAACCAGTAATTTGTATGAACTTTAGGGTGGCATAGGATCAGAAAACAATGACTTGATGGTCTTGTAAGATTCCGGGAGGATGTGTCACCATGATCACACCCCTCCTGACCTTGAAGCCTGTGTACCTGTGTGTGAACGTGTTGAGATTGACATGTTTGTCTGTGTTTGTAGGAATGGATGAACTGCATTCTCTGGATCCACGTCGGCAGGAGCTCTTGGAGGCACGTTTCATCGGGGCAGTTAGTGGAAACACGGGCGGAAGCACAGGGAGCGCGAGTGGCGGACCTAAAGTAATGCACACGCATGCAAACACACACATGTGCATGCTCATGTAATTATAATTATAATTATTATTTATATTTAATTAATTTTAATATAATTTAGGTTTATTATTGATATGTTGATATTTTCTATGAAATGGCAAAATGGGTTATTTTGTTTTCTTTAAACTGAAAAAGCATCATTCAACTAACTAAAAATGTTTAATGTATAAAAAAGTATAAAGTTATTTGAAATGTTTTTCACATTAATTTCATTTTAGTATTTCATTAAATGAACACAAATAAGAATCTGCTCATTTTATGTGCATCAATTCAATAATAGATAGTAATAATAAGCAAAATGTACCTACATATAAAGTATATTACCTACAGATGTTTTTTTGTAAATAAATGAAACATCCCATCCATGGACTTTATTCTGAATCATTGAATCTGAAAATGAATCGATTCACTATGAAGTGAACTGAACTTACCAAGTCTAACAGTTTTAGCTGCTGAAGTTAAAATCAAAGACTCTATTAAAACCATATTTTCTAACACTCGCATACTTGCAAGAACCCAAGACTAAACTATTGTAATGACATTATAATCATAATGTTGCTTAAAGGGGACCTATTATGTCTTTTTTTCAAAGTCTTGATTTTGTTCTTGGGGTCTACTAGAATGGTTTTCATGCTTGAATGTTCAAAAAACTAATTTTTCCCATATTTGACAGTCTCAGCATCTCTCTTCCCAGTTCCACTGTCAGTAATGCTCTGTTTAGTTCCTCTCTTTATGAAATCCCTCCTTCCGAAAAGTGCAATGTGCTCTAATTGGTCGGCTGGACCAGTGTGTTGTGATTGGTCAACTACTTTGAGTGTGTTTAGGAAATGCCACGCCCCTTACCATAACCACAAGTTTCAACACTATTAAAGCAGCGGGCCCTTTATTTGCATATACCTTGGGCAGGAATTATTTAAATGAGGAATATTGTGACGTGTTCATTCCCAGAAGAAAACTCAAGGCTATAATGGAGGCGTTTCAGGGAGTTCAGAAACAATCCGCACTGATATAGAGAATAACTCCCTTTGGAGTGATTTTATGCTTTCTTACCTTTTTCATGCTCAAACAGCAACATTACATACTAAAGAAAGTTGAACATGTAAAAAAGCATAATAGGATCTCTTTAATTTTGCTTCACCAGTGTGAAATCAGTGTTAATATTTTGTAAATATTTGATCTGTAATGCCACATGCTCTCTGTCATGGTCATGACCTGTCCTAAACCTGCTTTGTATTGTTTTGATTTGTTTTTAGGGTTTGAACAATAATGAATGTTCCAGTCACAGTTTTGGCAGCCTGGGGTCATCTAGTGACAAGGAGTCAGAGGTGAACATTATGGACATGTATACTCACAGAACAGATCTGTTTCAATAGTTTGTCCATGTTTAAAATGTACTTTTTTCATTCCCATATAGAACTCTGACATAAAGAAAGGCGGATCACCTGCATATTCAGTGAGTTTGACAATTATCACTCTATGCTTTGTTAATAAAATAGAAGTTAATGGGGACAAATAAGCATCATAAAACTGGTCCATAGGACTCAAGCAATATGTCTAAGATTTCAATCTTGACATGCCATAATTTGAAAGCTGCAGTGGAGAGATTTTCAGGGAATAACAACTTTATATTTAAGTCTCTTCCTCCTGCAATGCTATTGCATGCATTTTATTCCTTGTCTTCTAGGTGCAAAACTCTTATGAATCACTGTTATGATTTTATTTTTTTTATTTATTTATTTTTTTTGTCATTTTGGAGCTTGACAGCACCTGTTCATATTCACTTTCATTAAATTGAAAAGAGCACGATAATGATAAAAATCAAATGGGTTCGGAATGTCATGGTAAATGGCGTTTGGAATTCGTACAAATGCACAATGGCTGTCTGGAAGCCTCATTGGTGAACCTTTTACAACTCCTTTGAGGCCTGAATTCAGCTTCAGATGGAACTTACCTAAAGCATTAATATTGATTGTATTGATTTAGTGAACGTAAGAATTGATTGAATAAAATAGTAATGCTTTTTCCTGTTTTCCCAAGACTCCAGAGAAGAAGCACTCCGAGTCATCCAGGGGAAGAAAGAGGAAGGTTGATAACCAATCAGAGAGCAGTCAAGGTAACGTTAACTTCCTGTGCGTATGAATGAAGTCTTTCTTAATGAGACATGATAGTTTGTTTGACAGCTACGTTTTTCAGTTAACAGACCTGGCATTTTGGAAACATCCAGGATCAGAGTCATGTGCTTCATGTTTGTTGGGAAATACAGCATTTCATTTTTAGCATGGAAATAATGCAGTGCACTCACAGAGTAGTGATTGTATCTATTGACCATGCTTTTTTTTTTTACCTCTCAGGAAAGTCTTCCGGCCGAGGGCCCAAGATCAGCGATTATTTTGATGTGAGTAAAGCTTTGTGTGGATGACTCTGCATTTAGTCAGCTCTGTATTAAATGTCAGTCAGGTGTCAGAGAGCTTTTAGTCAGAGTACTGTTGCTTTTTCATCTTGTAATGGCCGCTCGCTTTAGTAGATGTTTTGACTTGTAGAGTTGTGAAATTGCTTGAGCTCGTCATTAGTAACATTGTGATGACGCCACATCCTTGTTAGTTGTGTGGTGCTGTTAAAAAACATGGCATATCTCCTTCCTGAAGTTCCAGGGAGGAAACGGATCAAGTCCAGTCAGGGGTCTTCCTCCGGTCCTGCGCTCACCACAGAACTCTCACTCTGCACCTGGAGCTATCGTAAGTGCTGATGTTTGATGTTTAAACATCAGCAAGGAGCCAGTGATGCTTACTTTTATTAATGTTGCTGTTTTTCACTCTTCAGGTCAGACAGAACAGCTCCTCACCCACCAGCCTGTGTTTCATGGATCACATGATGAATCCAAAACAGCTTAGCAGCAGGAGTGTCCAGGTAATACTTGGAAAAAATATTGGGAAAAAAATGACATTACGATATTGGAAAAAAAAGACATTTTCTGCGATGTATATTGCTATATGAAAACAATTTCACCAGATGATTCGAATAGCTCTATTTGTAAAGAATTAATCATTGTAGGATGATTGGGGTAATTTTGTAGGGTAGTGCATCTGCATAAAAAATAATAAACAAATTACAAGCATAGATAAATACAATAAAACAAAGATGCAAATGAAATAAGCAGTGCTTTGTTTTTCAGGTAAATCTATCTGTATTCAGGTACAGACAAATGTAAAAATACTACAGTATAAGTCTTTACTGTATAAATTAAATATTAACAACGATAAATTGTATTAATTAATTGTATTAAAGCTACAAATGTGATTTTTCTCTTTCTCTCTTGTTGTTTGATTAACATTGGTGAAAAAACAGCTGCGGGTATATTAGGCTGCTGTCACTTTAAGACGAGTGCACGGATCCAATATAATGATACCCATCTGTTTTCTTTCTCAATTGTTTACAACACATAACTGACTGTGTTTAAGAGGATACTTGCCGAGACAGGCATTTTGACTTCATTTTGCGTGCACGTGTCTGTTCAAGCTCAAAAAGAAGAGAAAGTGAACTGAATTCGGAAAAGCGTGTGAGTTCCAGTCGTCTTGCGCTTGATGTTTAAACTGACAGGACTTAAAAACACATGCAAATGATAAACTTTCACTCTATGATGGTTAAACTTTGCAATTAATCCACAAATCACATGCATTCCAAACCAGGGGGTGGCTGGCCTGTACGGATCACGAATCAACTACGATCCCTATATTTGATATTGCACATCCTGTGTTGTGACTATCGTGGATGCGCACATTGCGATATCGATGCTAAAACTATATATCGTGCAGCCCTAATAGTTGCAGCACCATTGCTCGCGCACTATTGAATATGTTCTGCTCTCTCTGATTCTGTTAAACTTGTCAGTCTGCAGCTCATTTGTGTGTACTGCACTCAGTTGCACTTTGAGACACTGATAAATGTGCACTGCACACTGATACTGCACAATCTGACATGCACTGCACGATCGCACTTCACACTCTGACACTGAAACATACACTGTACACTGACCCTTAAATAAGCACTGCATACGCTGATGCTGTTAAGTGGTCCAAGGTTCTTTGTCATGTGTGCATGCACTCTGGTACTGTTAAATAAGCTCACTCTCACACTGATGTGCTTAAAGGGTTAGCTCACCCAAAAATGAAAATTCTGTCTTTAATTACTCACCCCCATGTCGTTCCACACCCGTAGGACCTTTGTTCATCTTCGGAACACAACTTAAGATATTTTTGATAAAATCCGATGGCTTGTGAGGCCTCCATTGACAGCAAGTTAATTTAGACTTTCAATGCCCAGAAAGGTACTAAAGACATATTTAAAACAGTTCATGTGACTACAGTGGTTCAACCTTAATGTTATGAAGCGACGGGAATACTTTTTGTGTGTCAAAAAAACAAAATAACAACTTTATTCAACAATATCTAGTGATGGGCGATTTCAAAACACTGCTTCATGAAGCTTTGAAGCTTTACGAATCTTTTGTTTCGAAACAGTGGTTCGGAGCGTGTATCAAACTGCCAAAGTCACATGAACCATTGAAATTTCGAAACGCTTATGACGTAACAAAGCCTCGTTTACTGAAATCACGTGACTTTGTCATTTTGAGATCATTTGATACATGCTCTGAACCACTGATTCGAAACAAAAGATTCGTAAAGCTTCAAAGCTTCATGAAGCAGTGTTTTGAAATCGCCCATCACTAGATATTGTTGAATAAAGTCATTATTTAGTTTTTTTGGAGCACAAAAAGTATTCTTGTCGCTTATTAACATTAATGTTGAACCACTGTAGTCACATGAACTGTTTTAAATATGTCTTTAGTACCTTTCTGGGTGTTTGAAAGTCTAAATTATCTTGCTGGCAATGCAGGCCTCACTGAGCCATCGGATTTTATCAAAAATATCTTAATTTGTGTTCCGAAGATGAACGAAGGTCTTACGGGTGTGGAACAACATGAGGGTGAGTAATTAATAAAAGAATTTACATTTTTGGGTGAACTAACCCTTTAAAAATGTACACTGACACATCATAATTTGCATTGCACAGTGACAAAACATTCGCTGCACACTGACACTTGTTAAATAAGCACAGCATACGCTGATGCTGTTAAACGTGCACTGCTCTAACACTAAACACCTTTTAATGATGCACTGCACACACTTTCATTATTAAACCTGCACTGCACATACTCTACATACTCTGATGCAGTTATATGCGTGTACTACATGCTCTGATGCTGTTAAACAAGCTTGCTTACACTGTATGATGCACAGTTTACTGGGACTCAACACATGCTGACATGGATAGTATATTCTCTCTCAATCTCTGCTGTTATTTGCGTTCTCTAAACATTTAACTATTTTTCCTTCTCTGTTCTCAGACTGATTTGACACTGTTGAAACTGGCTGCACTTGAGAGCAATAAGAATCTTGACCTTGAGAAGAAAGAGGGCAGAATAGATGATCTACTCAGGGTGAGTAACAAACAGACGAGCATCCTGTCCTTGAGTTTTTTTTATTTTTTTTTATTTTATGTTGAAATCACAAAGTGCCATTTGAGTTCAGAAATTGAGTGGTTTTGATATTTTTTTCCCCAGGCAAACTGTGACCTCCGCAGACAGATAGATGAGCAACAGAAGCTGCTGGAACGTTTCAAGGAGCGTCTGAACAAATGCACTACGATGAGTAAAAAACTCCTCATTGAGAAGGTGAGCTGTGTTTGATATGCTCACAGCTGCTTATTTCCCATGTGTCAGGGGTAGTTGAGTGACTCTTGAGTGTGTTCTCGTCTTCCTAGAGCACTCAAGAGAAGCAGTCCTGCCGTGAAAAGAGCATGCAGGACCGGCTGCGTCTGGGGCACTTCACCACAGTCCGGCACGGAGCATCCTACTCGGAACAGTGGACGGACGGATATGCCTTCCAGAACCTGGTCAAGTAAGAGTCGCCCACAGACAAACACTAAAGTTGTGTGGTTTTGTCTGGGACTGAAAAAGTGCAGAAATGTACCGTCATCATTCAGTACGTGACCAGGATGCCAGTGTGCTGCTATTCAGTTTGACTCAATGTAGTCTCGTGTAGCCAAACCTTCAGACTGACGGCAGAATGTCTAGACTCCATAGTAGAGGGAGAGCCGCGGGAATGCAGACCCACGGGACCCGATAAGATTTCTTGCTGCGCGGGATTAAATTTTGAATGAAAGGCGGATTGTGGTCAGTAACTATAGTGTACATTAGGCGGGAGAGGGCGGTCTGACAATAACCCGGTCGCTCCCGAGATGCTTTGGCATCAGCGCATCTGTGCTTGAACTTGAAGTGAACAAAACTTTCTGCAGTGGTGGCGTTCACACAGTCCCCAGTTCCCTGTCCTGAGAAACCTGGCAGGATATGTTCTTTGCATTAGAGGTCTGCGCGAGTGCACCTTCAGAGATCATTCAACCTTTGTGATCGGATTTTGGAGGAGAGACGTTTTGAAACGGTCGTCAGTCAGCGTCATTCTGTTCTTGCGTGGATGTTAAAAAAGACTTCATTTTGCAGTATAGCTAGTAAGTTTTCGTTTATATGTATTTTTGGCTTAGCCTATAGTTTTGAGGGACATGTTGTAGGCTATTTAATTTAGCCTATTTTTTCTCTGTGATATTTAGCCTAATATTCTTTGAGACATTTTTCCTCTGACTTTTTTTTAGGTGTTGACAGCATCATAAGACAAATAACAAATAAAAATCTTGTATATGCTATGCAACATTTTATATTTGTTATCCCCAATCACTCTCTTTCTTTTGGGGAAGTTTAAATGCGAGATTCTGGAAACAATCTAAATTTAGCGGGACCCGTCGGGTCGGGAAGAAAATCATTATATGCGGATAGCGGGTGAACACAGAGTGAATTTTAGGCGGGAGCGGGTGCGTGCGGAAGAGAACCTTGCGGGAGCGGGCGGGGGCGGGAGCGGGACGAAAAAAACAGTCCCGCGCAGACCTCTACTCCATAGTAGCTTTCATTGGCCAAGGACTGCCCAGACATCGTCTGACTGACATGAAAAGCAGCCATTCACAGTTAGTTTTGTTCAGCATTATGTTTAGGGGCTTGAAAATGTAAAAGTCAGTGTCCCTACAATAACAACGTGTAAAACTCTTGGACGTCTTTTAAAGAGTCTATGCCGTGAACTTCACATACTTTTGAAAATCCAGCTGATCCTGAGGTGGTTTGGCCATCTCTGGTTTGGCGTCACAATGACTTCCTGGCAGACCATTAAAGAACACAACACACAAGTCTCCTGGACATCCTGTAGAATTCAACCAATCAGATGGCTACTTCGAAACTCCTGAAGTGTTTCCCATTTTATGTGCCTTAAGCTGCGTTCACACTGCCAGCGACCTTTCGCAGCATGTCGCCAGTTCACGAAACCATTCAGGCTCGGACTCAACACGGCGACATATCATAAATTATAGGGAAGTTGCTTACTGCTAAATTTAACTTCTCCATCTTGCCACCGACACTTTACAACAGGATGTAGTGACAGGTCACATGCACTCCACCTGCTTCACTCCTATTGGTTGTCGCTCCCGATAGTCGCTCTTCATTTGCATAAAGTTAAAAAGCATTAAGTTATCGCTGGACATTCCTACGTCCTGTCACCAGAAATCACCAGCTCTCAATTGAAATGAATGTGATCATGACGCTTTGTCACTATGTCGTTGGGGGTGTGAACGGGGCTTTATGCGTCAGATGTTCAGCCAACAGTCTGTGGGCGTGACGTCTGAGGCTGAGACTAGACAAAATGTGACTTGAAGCATAAAGTTAATGCACTGACCTCATCCCAAAACCTAATTTACAGAATTTGACATTATAATTAGTCTGTAAATGGTTCAATAAATGAAATCCAGATGGGATACTGGTGGAATTTAAAGAATTGAATATTACACTTTTGTACAAACATTGGTATTAATGCATTGTACATTACTTTGGATTAAAGTATCTGCCATTGTAAATAATAAAATAGGGCGAGCCCTTTCTGTCCTGCATTTGCATAAGTTATTATTTTTTTTATTGGGGTTTTTAATATTTGTCTATTACTGTTTTAATAGGCAGCAGGAGTGGATAAACCAGCAGAGGGAAGAGATTGAGAGGCAGCGGAAACTTCTAGCAAAGCGCAAACCTCCCAGCACACCCTCCTCCCAGAGCCCAACCCCCAATGAGTCCAAACAGAGAAAGACCAAAGCCGTCAATGGAGCTGACAACGACCCCTTCCTCAAACCCAGCCTGCCTACACTGTGAGATATTAACACACACAAGCGCAAACATACTCGTTTCTTGCCTTCTACATAGACTTCCCATTGACTTCTAATGTTATTAAAATGAGATAATTAAGATTGTTGTACACCAGGGCTGTACAATTCATCATTTTAAGATCATAATAGAAGCATGTATGATTTATAGAAGCAGAAAAGCCTGTGATTTAAATAAGAAAAAAAAGTAAAATGTTTTCTGCAGTATTGTCTTCAAAATGGTTGTATTATTGAAATGCTTCTGTATTGAATATGCAGATTGACTGTGGCAGAGTATCATGAGCAGGAAGAAATCTTCAAACTGAGACTGGGTCATCTCAAAAAGGTTAGTCTCTATATAAACAGAGTATCAGAGTCAGAGTAAGACCCTGTTTATACCTGCTATTAAGATGCATTTTGAGCTTGTTCACTTTCGACCACTTCCAGAGGTAGTCAAAAACGCATTTGACCAGGTTGCTTTTGTAGTGGAAACGCTCATGTGGTCGAATGCGTTCAAACAGCCACAAAAGTACCGTCTACTCTCCGCCTACTGACTAACGTGTAAACATTATGAGATGCGCGCTAGCCAGATGGGATTTAAACTTTGTCGACTGAAGACCCAAGTTTGGTTTGAAGATGAAATGCATACCAAAGCACAGTGATCTCTCACCATTCCCGATTTCTAACACACACTCACTGCGTTCGGCTGGTCTTGCGGCTGTCAGAGCAGAAATAAAAGCTTATGCTCTCCGTCTGTTTTATAAATGTAATTTGCGCGAGCTTATTTTGTCCATTAGATCGAAAGATCTGAAAAAACTAAAAAAAATACATTTACCCGCCCATAGAACCTCCCCTCAAAGAAATCAGGACAGAAGTGGTTGAAAGTGGACAAAAGAGACGGATTAAAACACCAGGTGTAAACGGGTATGGTTTCCCTCGTCTATTTGTGACCTGATCGACCAAAACGCATCTCAATACCAAGTGTAAACGGGGCCTAAGATGGTTAAAAAGCAGTGAGGTGTAGCATTAGTGCTTCATGCAAACGCAGTCATGCAAAAATGCTGCTTCAAGCTGTCTTTTTGTCCTTTCAGTGGAATCTACCATTCATACATGAGTATGTTAGTATGTGCTCAAGTGTGTGTGTGTGTGTGTGTTTGTGTGTGTGTGTGTGTGTGTGTGTGTGTGTTCAGGAGGAGGCAGAGATCCAGGCGGAGCTAGAACGGTTGGAGCGCGTGAGGAATCTGCACATTCGAGAACTTAAAAGAATCAACAATGAGGACAGTTCTCAGTAAGTCCCGCCCACTTCTTATTGCATTTAAATATTTCAATGAAATCTTAAGTATTGTTTTTTGGAGATTTTAAATATGAGTATGGAAAGAGCAGAGAAACACTGCAGAGTTTGCAGATAAAATGCAGTGCATGTATGTAAATGGAACACTGCATCAGAAACTGTGCCATTGTCAGTTATTGCATGTATTTTTTCTGTCGGCTGTACACAAGAATCAGTGATCAACTTTTGAGAGTGTGCTACTCTGCTGAATTAAAAAGTCTGGGTCAACATTTTCATTTGCAGTTTCCGATTGCAGTTTAAAGAAAGACATGTTAATAACTTGAAAAAAAAAAACTATGGTTACCCTGGGAAATTGTTAAAAGGGAGTTCATTAAAAAACTGTAATTGTAAAACATACCTTGATTTTTTTTTTTTTTTTTTTTTTTTAAACTATATTTTATTCCCGTTTTTTTCCTCTTTTAGTTTTCTTTGAAACAATTGCTGTTTGCCCCAAAATGTGCTTCTGAAAAGAAATAATCACACTCTTATTCCATCTCAGAATATCTTTTAAGTCGGTAGAAAGTTGTGAATATGCCTGATGTATTTGTGTGTGTTTTTAGGTTTAAAGACCATCCAACCCTTAATGAAAGGTATCTTCTGTTACACTTGCTGGGAAGAGGAGGTTTCAGTGAAGTTTATAAGGTTATTTAGTTTTTATTATTAGATGCACTCACACACTTTGATACAGTTTGTGTACTTGCCTGTTTAATGCATATATATATATATATATATATATATATATATATATATATATATATATATATATATATATATATATATATGCAGAATAGAGTAATATTTTTATTCAGCAAGGATACATTAAATTGATTAAATGGCAGATTTCTATTTCAAATAAATGCTGTTCTTTTGAACTTTCTATTCATCAAAGAATCCTGACAAAAATGTTTCCACAAAAATATGAAGCATCTATTTTCAACATTGATAATAATCAGAACTGTTTCTTGGGCAGCAAATTAACATATTAGAATGATTTCTGAAGGATCATGTGACCCTGAAGGCTGGAGTAATGATGCTGAAAATTCAATTTTCAATGCTTTAAAATTACATTTTACAATATATTCACATAGAAAAGAGTTTTTATATTTTAATAATATTTCACAGTAGTACTGCTTTTATTTTTTTTAATAAAAATAAATGTAACCTTAAGAGACTTATTTCAAAAACAATAAAAAATCTTTAGTGTACATTAGTGTACAACAAACCATTTTCACAACCCATTTTACTTCTGTAATTGTAACAGGTCCTGCAACAGGACTTGATTTTATCAAATTATTAGATCATGATACTGTAACATAGTCGTTTCAGAGCAAGTTATAGTATTTTGTTAAAAAAAAAAAAATGCAGACATTTTCTTTATAATAGCATTCATATTATGTGAATCATTCCCAGTAATACCAGAAATGTGTATTTAAGGGAAAAACTGATAGGCTTGAACCATTGTAAAACTACACACAGCTTTGCATGGCTTAATGCAAACAGCAATATCATAAGACATATTATTTATTCAAAAATAATATGTGTTGTATAGTATATAGTAACATATGGTTACAGCTGTGGCATGAAACACCCAGTCACTAGAAAATATTCACAGACAGCATAGACCAACTATTAACCCTAGTTTATATGTGTTGTGAAAAATTGGGGCTTATTTCCTAATTAAACGTGTTTTATGTTGTTGTGTAAAGGCATTTGACCTGTTTGAGCAGCGATATGCTGCTGTGAAGATCCACCAGCTCAACAAGAACTGGAGAGAAGAGAAGAAAGAGAATTACCACAAGTATGTTGCCCACCTTTTTTTTTCCCTCTCTCTCTCTCCCAAGTTTTTCATGCTCATTTGTTTTGTCCACTCCAGACATGCCTGTAGAGAATACAGAATCCACAAGCAACTGGACCATCCCAGAATAGTCAAACTTTACGACTACTTTTCTCTGGACACTGACACGTAAGCGTCTGACTTTTTTTTTCCCAATATGTTTATTGTCCTTTTCTTATTTTATAACCACACATCAACTAGGAATATAGTAACAAAATAGCCTATGGAACACCAGAACAAGTACACAAGCACACAGCCTTTCACATACACATATTCAATTTACATTTCTTAAAAACAAAAACAAACTGTAATTAATTAAAAAAAAAAAAAGTGCTGCATATTTCTGGCATAGTTGATCAAAAGAAAGTAGAACTCCATATTCATATAAATCCATAATTTTCTGAATGCCTCTTATATTTCGTATCTTAAATCCTCCATCTTTATTACCAGGTGTAAATTGTTCATTACCCCAAATAGGAGTAAATTGGGATAATCTCGGAATATCATCTATATGCTTATGTGCAGCATGCCAGAATGAAACAGTATTTTTAAGGAAAGGGTTTTTTGTGTTCTTCTTCAATGACTTAGTATCTGAAGAGTATAGATACATTTTAATGGTATATCTGGAATGGAGTTTTGTTCAATATCTACCCAAACATGTGTTGTTGTACAGAAATAGTTTAGTGCTGAAGTCAGTTGGGCAGCCATATAGTACCATCTTAAATTGGGAAGCTGAAGCCCTCCCCTTTCATAGGGCAGATGTAATATTTTAAGGCGCATAAGCATCTGGCTGATGTATTTTCCAAATAGTCTTTTCTGTGCATTTTACTTGATCTAGTTTTTGCAACCTTACAAATGTTCACTTGATGTGTTTTTGTTCTAGATTCTGCACTGTTCTCGAGTTCTGTGAGGGGAATGATCTCGATTTCTATCTGAAGCAACACAAGCTGATGTCTGAGAAAGAGGCTCGCTCAATCGTCATGCAGATAGTCAACGCCCTCCGATACCTCAATGAGATCAAACCGCCCATCATCCATTATGACCTGAAACCAGGTGAACGCAACACGCACAATAACTGCTGTATCGCAGAATTACGCATGTTAATTAGTGTGTGCGGGCCAAATTTTGAATTGCTGAATGCAGATGCGAAAGAGAAGATACTGATATGTGCGCGGGAAGCAGTGTTAATTTCGCTGACGAATAATTTTCGTCATAATTTTTCTCAACAACATTATTTCACTGACGTAAACTAGACGATAACTAAATAAAAACCAGTTTTGAATGACAAAAACTATGATGAAAATCTATTGACTTTTTCGTCAACGAATAAAAACGAGATGAAAATGTTAGGGAGGGACGATTTGGGAATAGATCCAGTCAGAATGATGTCCTGCGTGGTAGATGCGCACATTTGAATTGTAACATGCTGATCTACCCGGCAGGACATAAGTTGGTGTACACTTGCTGCATGTCTCATAAAACATTTAAAAATGTAAACGTCTGGAAGAAAGAGAAGAGTTGGCATATGGATAGATCTGAAAAAGTGTGAGGACGCGAAAGAGAGCTCAATTCAGTCCAGTTTTCTGTGCGCACAGAAAGCCGCCTCTCAGACGTCAGCGCACGAGTGCTGAATTGAGCTCTCTTTTGCGTCTTTCCACGCTTGAATGGACATACACAAAAAACTGTCAAAATGTCTGTTTTGGCGAGTATTCACGTAAACCCAGTTGGTTATGTCTTGAAGTTAACGTAAACAGTTGGGAGAATATCGGATGTGTATCAGTGTATTGGATCCATGCATTCGGCCTTAAAGTGACAGCAGTCTAATAAACCGTCTGCTGCCCATCATTAATGTTAATCAAACATCAAAAGAAAAAGAGAAAATCACTCAATGCTCTTTGATTGAACAACTTTAATAGCTTTAATAAGGATTACTCTATAATTTATACAAATAAATATGTCTGCTTGCAAGTTGTTATAAAGAATACATATATCATTAATTAAAACGAAGACCATGTTGTTGTTTCTATATGAGAAGTGGTTTTATTTAATTTTAAGATAAAGACATATGTCACAGCAGTTGAATCTGTGTCTGTATTGCATGTCCAGACATGCATATTAACAGGTTAATAGATTTTCTCCGGGAGTATATCATGAGTTTTGAAATTTTAGAGAATTGCTTAATTGATGCATTACAATTGAACTAAACCAATTAGATTTTAGTCAACTAAATCTACTGTAGATTTAGTCGACCAAAATCTTATGATATTTAGTCGACTAAAACTAGACTAAAACTAAAACAATTCAGATGACTAAAATATGACTAAAACTAAATGGCATTTTAGTCAAAAGACTATGATTAAAACAACTAAATCTAAAATTTGCTGTCAAAATTTACACTGGTGGGAAGCAGGAGAAAGAAATGACAAAATATAATTATCTAATAATAACAGCACGCACAAGTCTGTCACTGGAGATCTGAAGCGTCGTTTGAAAAGTCTGAGAAGTGGGAAAAATAGTCTAGAGACACCAGAACGAGACAGAATCTAACTGGATCGGGACTGAAAGATCTGCGTAGACCTCTTTCTATGGGCTTTTGTGGGCGGGAACGGGACAAAACAGGAGCTGGATAAAATATAACACATTTTTGGCGGGAGCGGGATTGAAAAATCCATCCCGCGCAGACCTCTACTACAGAGCATGGCTATGTCCAAAAGCTGAAAAACGCTGCCTCCATAGGCAGCATACGGTGGTACAAAGACAACAAAGCACCCGAATCCAATAATCGCATCACATCCTGTCTCCTGAGATAGCTTCATCTGATCTGATTTTTGAAGGAAGCATAGGTGTATCCTTTACTGCCTTTGATATCCTACAATCCTGTGCATTCCATTCCATGACCATTGAGCTAAAAAATAAAGATGGCGCATGAAAGTTGCAGTTGGTGGTCAGTTTGTGTGTAAATATACATTTTTGACCAACTTTTGACAAACAAGTCACTGCCTAAGCTTTTAGAAGCAGCCCATGTCAGCTTTCATTCACACACGTGAACTCTTCTCAGAGACGAGCAATTCATGTAGCACATGATGTGAATGGAGAATTGGTGCAAAAAATGCTTCTTTTAAGGATGGTTGATTTGTTATTTGTCATGTAGACTGTATAGGAAGTATGTTTTTTTTTTTTTTTTTTGTTTTTTTGGTTGCTCAGGAAATATCCTGTTGGTGGATGGAACAGCATGTGGGGAGATAAAGATCACAGACTTTGGCCTGTCTAAAATCATGGATGACGACAGCTACGGAGTGGACGGGATGGACCTGACATCACAGGGAGCTGGAACTTACTGGTCAGTGTCCCCAGCTAAAAACAGCTTTCTAGTGCACATTACTTCAGTGTTCACCCAAAAACTCATTCAGAAAAATCATGTTATAATATATGCGTGAGATATGATCCATCTCTTAATCATCATTGTATTGCATTGCATTATACATTTTGCTCCTCAAAATTAAAACTACAGAGCTTTGATCATAAGACTAAGCATTTAAATATCATCTTACCAAGGCATAATATTGGGAGATATAGAGTGACGACTGATTTTTTTTTTTATATGCATTTTTATGTTAGTCTGTTATACTGTTATAAAAATGTCTTTGATTTACATTACAAGCCATCATTTCATAATTTTTTGGCCATATAAACAGCATCTGCACCAAATTGCACATTCTTAGTCTCTGAATACAGCTGAAGTGTTTTTAACTCCATGAGTATGAGCTCCATATTCTCACTATATAAGCCATAAAAGTCTGATGTATCAAATACGATATAAAACACTCTTTTAAAACACTTTGATTTTAAAAATTAGATTTTTCTGGCTATTATTTTAAATGTATAACAAAACCACATGTTCTAATTTTTAGGTATTTGCCACCAGAGTGTTTTGTTGTTGGTAAAGAGCCTCCAAAGATCTCTAATAAAGTAGATGTGTGGTCTGTGGGCGTCATCTTCTTCCAGTGCCTGTATGGACGAAAGGTAAGGCTCAATGTTTAGAAACTGCTGTGTGGGTCACTTAAAACTGCAGCCACACGGCCATTGATGTAAAATGCATTTTAGGATGAAGCTGCAGTGAATCTTTTGTCGTTTTGTAGCCGTTTGGCCATAATCAGTCCCAGCAAGACATCCTTCAAGAGAACACCATCCTGAAAGCCACTGAGGTGCAGTTTCCTGCCAAACCTGTGGCTAGCAACGAGGCCAAGGTCAGTATTGCGAGTTTGTATGTAAATGCATGTGTGGAAACGACAGTCTGAGTTCTTTCTTGTCCTCCGCAGGCGTTTATCCGCCGCTGTCTGGCTTACAGGAAGGAGGACCGCTTTGACGTCCACCAGCTGGGCAGTGACTCGTACCTTCTTCCTCACATGAGGCGGTCCAATTCGTCGGGGAACTTGCAGGCCATTCCCGCAAGCCCTGCCTCTTCAGGAATAATCTCCTACTGATCTCAATGGCTGATCGATCATGATTGATGGTTCTGATGGTGATTTCCCTCCCTTCAACACCTCGGGGTGGACAGGAAGGGGGAGGAGCTATATATCAGCTGACAGGCTGTAGGACACGCCCACACCGGCCACAGTGACTGCCATTGATATTGGGGCAGGAATGGCCGATGTCATTTCCTGTGTGGATCCAGATGTCAGTCAGAGCTAGAACCATTTGAAAATTGACATTTGTTTTTACCCAAGGCATTTTGTGGAGTAGATTTGGGAGGGTTGCGCTAAAGTTTTAGCTTCTTGTTGATATCCTCCCTGAGCTACGCCTCAGTAAAGGGGTGTTTTGTTTTGTGTAAGTGTGAAATTTAGAGGCAATTAATTGTAGTGTGAGTGGAAATAGATGAACGAGTGTTTTAATGTGACAAATGTGTCTGTAAGAATTTTTGTGCGCGTGCACCTGTGAATGGATGTTTTACGCCACAGCGTTATATGTTGGCTGTTCATAACATACATGTATGTTGGCCACAGATTGCAAGATGTGTGTATGTGTGTGTGTGTGTTACAAAATACTGTCTGTTTCACTTTAAAGTAACATGTATGAACATTGTCAGTTTGTTTAAATGGGCGCAATATTTGCAAAATGTGGATGGATGAATCTCACAAAGAATGTCCAGGTCATATTTCCCCCCAAAACCAAGCGGAAAAAAGAACTTTATTTTAGATTAAGGAAATTAAGGCTGTTTCAGGACCATTTGGACAGACACTATTTTGATTTTGAGTTTTACTGTTATAAAGTGTTTATATATATATATATGATGTATGCATACAATGTCTTTTTCATACATTTAATTGGCATAAATTTTGTCAAAATGATGAAATAGAATTCTTTTAAGTCTCATATTTATTTCTTTAGATTTTGGGGTGGAAAATGACCCAGTTTGGTGAGATTCACCTGAGAATCCTGCATGTAGGAGGAGACACCGTAAAAAGTCATCTCAGTAGACCTCCTATAGAAACTCTCAAACGACATATGCGTATATTAATGAATCCAACCCTGAGCAGGTTTTCATATTTTGTTTGCAGGTTTGTTTGTAGCTTTTGTTGTCTGATGCAGCATCACCTTGCTGCTACCTGATGTTGCTTTTAGTTCTATGATTTACTCAGATTAAGAATCAGACCAAATATAAATTTGATTTACCAGGTAAAGCATGAAAAAAAAAAACTGAATGAGGTGTGTTGTGAGACTGAGGGTCTGACGTACGTATGCGTGTGTGGGCCGGACCCCACCCTTGATCGTTTAACCCCTTTATGCCCAGACCCAGTGCTGTCATGTTGCTTAGCAACCCTCGCTGATCCCGGAGCCTGAGTCAGGTCAGCATCTCCGAATGACGTGAACCGGACCGCGAACAAACTGTCAAAGCTTCCAGAGTCTGTTTTCAGGGGAAGAATCTCAGCTTTTGTTGTTTCCACTCTCTAAATACTCTTTCAACCCCAGAAGCAGTTTTCAGCTCAACATATGGTGATCTGTCTCTAAAGTGCTGCTGCGATTGTAGAGAATGTAGCCAAAAGAGAAATAAACATTTTGAAAATATTTGGATACATGTGCTTTTTCTTTTGGTGTGTTTGTGGTGACTGATTTTTTTTTTTTTTTTTTTGGACATTTTCTTGTGATATCAGAGCTGTTTTTGTTGGTGCCAGCTTTGTTTGCTTTCGAGGTCCCTGCTGGACAGAATCAAAAGTTGGCCTACATTTCACAGCCAAGTTGAGTGACGGTCTGCAGCTGACCAGTGAATTTACCAGCTGTTTGTAATTACTGACAATTTTTTATAGCACGGGGGAAAAAAACACTTAACAGGGCCTAAAATTAACAGTCGGCAAGCGCCAAATGTGGTCGGTAATATTTTTATAAATTCTAACAATGCAATGACAGTTGACAGGCCAGCGCTGCAACGGCACAAGAGTTTAAGCCTTGGCAATTTAAATATTCAAGCGCAAGAAGACACAAAATGGAACTCAATTTGTTACTCACGCGCTACATGGAAAGCTTTCTATGCGCACAAATCCGAAGCAGGCGCCCAGAAAGCTGCATCTCAGACAGCACACAAACACTAAATTGAGCTCTCTTTCATATCGTCTTGTACTTGAACTGGCAAATTAACCAAAAAAAAAGGAAAAAATGCCCGCCTTGGCGCGTATCCTAGTAAACAGTCGTTTATGGCTTAAGTGACCGTAAACAGTAGAGAAAAATGTCATTTGTATTGGATCCATGCATTAGGTCTTAAAGTGACAGCAGCCTAATATTTCTGCTGCTGTCTGTGTTTTTAATGTTAAACAACAAAGGACAAAGAAAAATCATTCACTGGTCTTGACTGAATAACTTTTACTTTAATAAGGATTAATCTGTTTAATTTATACAGTGAAGACAATCCAATGTTATTTTACATTTTATTATTTAATTCACTGTCTCTACCTGAAAACTACTGTTACTTGTCTTTTAATAATGTTTTAAATTTTTATCAGTTAGGCTAGTAGTTTTAGCTGTGGTATCAAAAATAGAATAGAGAATTGTGAATTTTCACAGGTATCTAAAATTTTGATGTCAAACTACCTGTTTTTGCAAAAATAGTTTCATGGCCAGTAAAAAAATATTTATGGCTGGTAAATTTTCTTGTCACTGGCCATTGGTAGGTGTGGAAAAAAGTTAGTTTTAGGCCTAAAACTTTTTTTCCCCACACCTACCAATATATATAATTATGTACAGATTTTAATATATGCATTGGGGTCCTGATCATCTGACTCTACATTATCGCATACACCATGCTCTTCAAATATGAGCACAAACTACTGAAATCCTCATCACTTGACCACGTTAAAAACAAGGAGTTGTAATGTGATATATAGATCACTGCACTTAATACAAACTATAATTATGCTTAAAGCTGCAGTCCATAACTTTTTTTGGTTAAAAATGATCCAAAATCAATTTTTGAGCAAGTACATAACCAGCCAGTGTTCTAAACTATCTCCTTACCTTAACTCGATTCACAACGGTAAGCTTGTAATGTTTCCTAATTCGGATGGTACTGGTGGGTTTCCGGATCATTTATAGCCTTTTCTCACAGCAGCTACAATAATGAAATAATTGCAATAATTAAACTTATAATTTTGATGGTGGACTGTAATCCAGAAAGGGCCAAATGACAATCATCAGTGACAACTGGATTCACCCATAGTCAAAAACAAAAGACTTCGGACTGCAGAGTGGCTACAGAAATTGAAATCTAAATTCACGCAATAATTTGCATGGTTTGACGTGATCCGAGCCAAGCGATCGTTAGATTTAATCAGCACTGGCAGCGTGATTTATTGTAATGCTTTTTTTTCTGTTGGTCAGAACAAAAGTGGCAGACATGTTACTTGTTCAGATGACATTTTCCGGTGAAAATTCTTATTTTGGTCATACTTCCAAGACGAAGAATCTGTGATTCTGAAGTACAGTATTCACACCGATGTGGTGACTGACAGCACATTAAATTTGTCCGCGCTGAGGAGCCGTGCCGAAGCACAACCCATGTAAAGATGATAATTCCACAAATAACTGCAATTGCAGGTTTCAAACAGAGATGGCAACAAAGAGGCAAAACTTACAGACTGCAGCTTTGCCTATGTGATAGATTTATAGTCAATTCATAAATCACTAATTTAGATTGAACAGACAGTCATAGTGTAAAACTGGGTATTTTATTGCTTGTGTATGTTTGAATTAGAGTTTCCTTCACAATCTTCAAACTGCACAAGCGCACATTCAGCCCTGCAGCACATCTGAATTGTGTTCCCGTTCATCTTGACGGCAGAGCTATCTTACAGAGAGTGTGTGAGCGAGAGAAACAGAGGCCCAGAGCCCAGTCTGACCATGTATAGAGATTTTCTGAAAAAAATCAAAGCATTCAAAACAAACATGGTGCAAAGAAAGAAAAAAAAAAGTCAGACGTTACATTGTAAAATCACATAGCAATTGGTAATTACAGGGAATGCTATACTAAGGTTTGAAAGGTGATTACAGGATATACATAAAGAAAAAGCATGAGACAGCACAGATTCTGAGGAGAGTGTAAACCAGACATACAACAGTCACATCTTATTTTTAAATGTATGTTTTAATATTAGATATCTGTCCACACGCTCATTACTCTCTGACCTCAGGCACTGGTATCTCTGAACAGAACCGTGTTTATCTCTGTGTGTGTTTGCACACTGGAATCTTTTTGTACTGAATAAATACAATAGAGACATACAGAGGGACGCCCTCCGGCCACGGTTGGGTTGTTACGAGGACTCCGGGGCCGCCTGTGCATCCGTCGTCTGTTGTAAGAGGGTCTCCGTGGCAACAGGCATCTCTGAGGGCATGTCTTTGACCGCAGGGTTAGGGGTGGCATCCAGTATCAGTGCTGGAGTTTGCACACTCGCTAAGGAGCCGGGTGGTACGAGGTCAGATGGTGCCAGGGAAGATGGCAGCGTGACTCCTGGCATGCTGGGAAGTGTGGAAGATAGAACGGTGTGCATGGGCAGAGGAGAGATGCCAGGGAGGTTCAGAGGAGGAAGAGGGGGCAAACCTATAGAGAGACATGCAGTGTTTGCATTAGTGTGATTAAAGGGACATATCATGAAAATTTCCATGTCATTTTCCATGTTTACGTGCTATAATCAGGTGCCCAGTGCATCTAACAACCCAGAAAACATGAAAAAGGACAACCCAGTAACTTTGTTTTGGCAAGCCTTCCTCTGCAAGCATGTGAAAAAAAAAAAAGCCGCTCAGATTTCGCTCCCTTTGTGACGTAGGAAGGGGACCTTATTATTGCTAAAAAGAAGCGTTTCTGTCCGAGCGATATTTTGGAAAAAATATTAGACCATTCACAGCATCTGACAGCAATCATAAACGTTAGCCTGTTGTGTATGGCTCTGTTTGGCAAACAGGTATGCTGTGTATAGTGGGCATCCATACGGGTTTTGCACAAAGGATTAACATGACGGCACATGCTAGTCGACGAGTTGAATCAACTCCACAGCAACTAGATAAATTTATCCACTAACCATTCAGAAACGTCCAGTTGCATTCTAAAAGATGTAACTTCTTCCTGAGTCTCTCCATCAGTGTCTGAACAATATAAGGCTGAACACCATTACTAGAATCGTCATTTTGACTGTACCGAAGCACAAGCTGTTAAAGCTCCTCCCTCTTCTGGAAAGCGGCCTGGAGCAGCAGCTCATTTGCATTTTAATGGACACACAAAAATGGCATGTTTTTGCTCACACCCAAATAGGGGAAAATTTGACGAGCTATAATAAATCGCCTGTGGAGTATTTTGAGCTGAAACTTCACAGACACATTCTGGGGACACCAGAGACTTATATTAAATCTTGTGAAAAGGGGCATAATAGGTCAATTTAAATCATTGCCTTTTCAATTTTAATAAATTTTAATTAATTTTTTTTGTATCACGATTACTGCTTTTCTGTCCCCAAATTTAAAACCTCTTAAAATGATAATTAAGACTTTTTTTTTTATAACATTTAATATATTTAAAGGTGTCCTATTATACTGTTTTACGTTCATCTTTCTTTAGTGTGTAATGTTGCTTGTTGAGCACGAAAAAGGTCAGCAAAGTTACAAAGTCACTTCAAAGGGAGTTATTCTTTACATCAGTGTGCACAGTTTCTGAACTCGCTGAAACGCCTTCATTGTAGTCTTGAGTTTTCTTCCAGGAACGAACACGTCACAGTATTCCTCGTTTAAATAATTCCCACCCAAGGTATACACAAAATAAAGGGACGGAGCCTAGTTGAGTTAGTAGTGTGTTGAAACTCATGGTTATGGTAGGACATTTCCTAAACACGCTTAAAGAAGTTGATCAATCACAACACACTGGTCCAGCTGACCAATCAGAGCACATTGCGCTTTTCAGAAAGAAGGGGCTTCTTAGAGACAGGAACTAAACAGAGCGTTACTGACAGACTGGGAAGAGAGGAGCTGCAACAATGTCAAATATGTGAAACAAATCATGTGTTTTTCAAGCATGAAAACCTATTCTAGTAGACCCCAAAAACAAAATCAAGACTTTGTAAAAGGGCATAAAAGGTTCCCTTTTAGACTTATGACTTTAAATTTGATCAAACTGAATTGAAGACTTTTTAAGGACCCGTGAGGACCCTGTTTACATGTCAGTCACACATGTGTCAGTTCCTTCCTGCCTAAGTGGCTGGTTCTTGGTCAGAATAAGCTGTAATATGGTATATAATGTATAATAATGTATACCTGCTGTATTATGAGGTAACCCACTGATTCCAGCTAAAGATACAGCGCTAAGGTCCGGTAATGGTAGATTAAGGTTTGGGAGGTTAGGCAGGTTTGGCAGGGGAGGGAGACCAGACGGTAAGGACATCAAACCTGCAAGCACAAAATGAAAACCATTTTTTTACATAACAGAGAATGTGAAAAGAAACTTTTCTTCCAGTTTTCATTAATTTCACAAAAATAGAGAAGTTGCAAATGTTCTTTACCTGGTACAGTGGTGGAGGGGTTGACAATGGGAAGGGTACCCAGCCCTGGGGTCACCTGAGTGGGCAGCAGGGGGACTGTAGGAACACCTGCAGAAAATAACAATATTTGTATTATATTAATATTATAAATGAGCGACGTAGAAAAAGTACAGAATAAACAGTACAGAACAACACGTAAAAACATTGTTGACATTTCACCTGTGTGGAGCTCACTGGGTATTGAGGGCGGGGCAGAGCTGAGTGACAGGCCGGACAGACTGTCCTCAAGCCCTGTGGGAACAGACTGTGACACAGGGGGCGGAGTCACTGCAGACAGCTGAACCTACACAAAACGTCATGGAGGTCAAACGGCTGACCAAATATATTCAAATACACCAAGTAAAACTCATATACACAAACTAACCTCTGTGAAGCCGTCTTTCAGCGGGCTGGTGGGCTCACTGGGGGTGTGTCCGGGGAAGCTAAATTTCTTGCCCTCTTCGAAGGGCCGAGTAGGGATTCTGTGCAGGTAACCATAGCCGATACCACAGCCAAGACTGAATAGAGAAAAATAATCATGTCAGACTTGCACAAAGAGGCAGGTACCAGAAGAACAAGAGTGTTTTACACACCTGCCCTCTCCACCCCAGGCACTGTTGGGAGTAATGACCACTTCTCTGCAGTTGTCCGTGTCCGTGTTGTAGACGTAGAGTTTCAGGCCTTTGCCCTCATGGGTTTCTATCAATGAGAATAAGTCCTCTGACTGGAGAAAGAGCACAGCGCACAAAATAAATCACTGAAATTTATCTTGATTGAATGATCTAGTTCATACTTTTTTTTTTTACCTTGCAAACTTAAACATTTATGCCTGGTTTCACAGACAGGGCTTAGATTAAGCCATGATTAGGCCTTGGTTCAATTAGGGCATTTAAGTAGTTTTTATAAACATGCCTTAGAAAAAAAAACATCACTGGTGTTCATCTTGAGACGAAACAATGGCACGGACATATTTTAAGGGTGTGTTCACATGTTTGGTTCGATTAAAACGAACCCTGGTGTGATTGCTCTGTTAGTGCGGTTCATTTGAACATGTGTGAATGCTGCCATCCGAACCCTGGTGCGCACCAAACAAGAGGGCCGAGACCGCTGAAAAGATGGGTCTCGGTCCACTTCCAAACGAACTCTGGTGCGATTCGAATGATGTATGAACGCAACACGGACCAAAGACATGTAAACGAACCAAAAACAGGAAGATGAGACCCCAGTACAGAATCCTCACACATATCAGTTTTTCTCGTCATAGTCGCGAGTTTGCCCATCACAGGCATCAGACGCGCGTCTCCACACAGCAGATCGTTTGTGAGTGTGACGGAGGGATTCCCGCCGCTGTTTTGACTCCTTTGACTCCCAGCTGGCCAAAATACCATCATATGCAGGCTACGCACACACAACAAGTGCATTTACCTCAGCACACAGCATTGTTTTGGATGTTCGGTAAGTTTTGTCTCAAAACAGGCAATACGTCATAAAATCCGACCAATCAGGTTGTGAACGTATCCCTATGCCTTTAGGTTCAGTATCTTTTGGTTTGGTGATAAAATTGCCAATCTGAATGCTAATTGGACCACGACTACATTTTTTTTTTTTTTTTTTGGTCTGAACCAAACGAACTACAAGTGTGAACTAAGATATGTCAGTGCAAGTTGCTTTCAGTTAAAAAAGCTCAAACTTTTTTTTTTTTTCCAACTTGTTTTATTTAACAATAACAACACTGGTCTTGAAAACATAAGAGGAGGTTTAAACTAAAAAAACAATCTGTTTTGCGCTGTATGTCATCGTTTTACAGACAATGTACGCTCATGAATTTATGGAGTTTATTAGAGCCATTTATTTCACAGCTTTTCCTTAAAGGAATTTGTAAAGTGAATGAAACATTTAACGAAAAATCTAAATATTTCTAGCAAATCTAAAGACGCAAAATGCTAATGATATAAACTATTTTATTAACAGATAATGAGCACAGCACTTTTGAGCACAGTCATTTCAGCTCTTTTCTAGGTTGCCTGAAGAATCTGTAAGTGTCGTCATCAGAGTTTGTTAGCAAACCATCATTTTAATCTATATTTGAGCTGCAGAGTGACATTCATTGACAATTTTTCCCCAAACCAAAAAAACTACATGGAACAACTAGACTAGAATTCTAGTACATGTCTGAGATGTCTTTGCACCATCATCATGATGTCTGAAAAGAGTTTGTGATGTGAATGAGAGAAGTGTACCTCATTCATGACTGTGTCAGCTCCGATGATGTAGTCTGTGTGTGGTCTTAAACCTGCTAATGCTGCTGGAGAATTTGGTTCCACTTCCTACAAAACAAGCGAAAAAAGTGAGTCAAGGTTTACATTTCATCTTACATCTGGACCGACCGGTCTGTTTTACAAGACCGCACCCTTTTCGAACACCATGCTGAATTGACCAAAAGTTGTTAATAAAAATGAGTTCAAAGCAAACATGCTATTTTCATCAAATGCTACCCCACCCTTACAAAATATGCAGTGTAAAAAACTAATTCCAGCATCTTTCTCTGATTCCATTTCACCACTCTTTCATTTACTCACCAAAACATGCCAGACATTCTCATTGGCTCCCTCAAAGCTGCAAAAGCGGATGCTGACCCCCAGAAGACCCTGGCCGCCCCACATGTTGCTAGGAGTAACGGTGGCTTCCCGCAGCTCGAGGGTTTTGCTGCTGTACACTAGCATCTTCACAGGTTTCTCAACGCTAGCCTTCAGTATGTCTTTCAGCGTGTCATTATCCTTGTTCTATTGAAGAAGGAAAAAAAAAAAAAAATCAAAGCAAAAACAACATTAAACAGTAACAAACATACTATGTAGGACTGTGCAAAATGATGCTATATACCATATAAAATTAATGTGTCAACATTAGAGTTGCAAAGGGGCGGAAAGTTTCTGGTAAATTTCCGGAAACTTTCCACGGGAACTTAACCTGGGGAATTTTGGAAATATTCCAATTTGGAAACTTATCCGTAATTTACGGGAATTTATGGGAATTAATTGGAAATGTTGGGAAATTTATATAAATTTAAAATATTTATATAAAATGTATCATATACAAACATAAATATAAACATTTTGTTTGGTCATAACATGAAATAACAGTTATTTCTTTTTCAAATTCAATTAATTCTAATTTAGTAAATATGTAAAATAAATACAATTGCAGCAATTGTTATGTGCTATTTATTTCAGTGTCACATGATCCTTCAGAATGTATATTAAAATAGAAAACCATTATTTTTTTTTTAAATTGTAGTTATATTTCACAATATTACTGTTTTTTCTGTATTTTTGATCAAATGTGCATGTTATGGACTGGGGGAATGCACAGTGCATGCAGGGGGTGTGGCCTCAATAGCCTTGCAGTAAGTAGTGTGCTGTGTGAATGTGATTGAGGAATGTGCAGGGTAAAAATTCAACTGAAATTGCATTAAATCTGGTTGTTTTAACCAAAATTATGCTGCAAGATGTTTTTTTCAACTACATTTAAGTACCCTGTTATAGGCTAACCTGCAATTTTGCAAATTCCCTGTTTATTCCCATTAATTCCCATATATTCCCGTTAATTCCCATGGAAAGTTTCCAGCTTTGCAACCCTAGTCAACATACATTTAAAATAATGTACAATCTAGGTGTGCATATATCAATTGTTTTACAATGGCTTCAAATGTGGTTCGTCCAATCAGGTTTTAGAGTCAGTTTTTACTGTTTCGAGTCTCATAAACATTATGCCTGAATTATGAGTACTTTTCATTTTTAAAGTATTTAATTCCCTGGATTATCCCAAAATTGGCATCATTACTAACCCCAGTTCATATAAAGGCAAATCAAGCTTGTTTCTTTATCTGTTTCCCACGTTTATAACTCAAAAACACTGGATGAGGTTCAGTGAATAGTCAGTTCATTGATGGGATGATGGATGACCATGCACCATGTGCAACAAACCTACCAGTCTAGTGTTGTTGATGGACACAATGAAGTCAAAGAACGGTTCGAGACCTGCTCTGTGCCCGGGAGAATTCTCCTGCACCTGCATAATAGAGAAAGGAGCCGAGTTATACCATAACATTCAAATTTAACCATAAAATAAACCATTCAAATAGATACCAAACATCAATATCTTCTAGCAAAACTCTAGACTGGCATATATGATCATGAAATAATACTCTTTGTATCAGGAAAACGTAACCTTTCTATCATATTCTTGACTGAGATCAGAATCAACCTTCAAAAACAGTTCAAAACAGTTATGCTGTTCCCTAAGTAAATACCTTTAGCTAGGTCAATTTGAGTTATGACAGATGAAAACTGAACATTTTAACAGTGAAGCATAATGACATGTAACTAGTAAGCTTCTTCAACAACCCGTCCAAAAAATAATTACATGGCGCAGTAGGATAAACACGTGCATTTTAAATGCTATTAGTCTTTGCATGTCAAATGCTGAAAAGAAATCTCTTGACATTTAACAGCAAAGATTTTCATTTAGCCACATTAGCATTTAACCAGTTAGCAGGCCGCACTGATGTCCTCGGCCTCGATTTGAACTTTCAGCCGCCTGCGAGTCGCGATCTACCGCATGAGTGAAAGAGAGAGACCGATAGAGCGGACGCCTCTGTAAAACACACTCACTCTGAGAACGTGATAGCCCTCCGAACCACCTCCTGGAATTTCCACGCTCTGTGATCCCCCCATGATCCCCGCTTCGTGTCACCTGTGAGAATATTGTCCGTTTTATTTATTTTTTGCTCCTAGCAGCCGGTTTTGTGAACAGACACGTCGGAGTCTCCCAAGGATGCGCACGATGGCGGTGAATGACGTGGCAGCGCAAGAAGGAGGGCTCGTGCTTATGTGGCGCACAGGTGAGACTGCAGCGGTACACACGGAGGCATTTTTAGTATTATGAATCAGTGAAGCATGGTCTATTTCTCATTTGTAAGTGTGAAGTAGGTAAACGATGGGATATGCATAGTGATGCTCCGACGCAGTTTTCAAAGCACTATTGTATCACACACTGTACCGATGCTTGTATCGAAATGACAATACCACGTGATTGATGACGTTTGAAGCTTCAAACGTCATGCAGTATCGGAAAGTCAAGAGGGCTGGTTTGAAAAAATTGGCGCTTCACCTGATGCATAAAAGGAAAATGAATTTAATCATGTTTTATTACTGGGGTCTCAGAGACCCCGAACAGAACATAAGGGTTAAACAGCTCACCCAAAATATTTTTTCAACTACTCCAGTCAATTATGATCATCATTGTATATTTTATATTATTTAGCCTATGTATCCGTTGACAACGCTACACATGACACGAGTTGTGGTCTCATTGTCACAAATTAATTTAGATGACATTAGATCAGATTAGATAGAAGAACTGTATGATCCAAGACAAGAGTGATTCCGTGTGTCACAGACTTCCGAAGCTTTGTCTGGTCACGTGCTTTTTCAAACCGTATCTGCTCCCCGATTTGTTAGATATGGTGGAGAAAACAAGTCTGACCACCAGATGTCGCTAATGCGCACTGTGTTAAAAGCTTCGAGTAATGAACCGTTTTTCGGCACAATTTGATGAAATCCTCAAACGCTTCAGAAAGCTTCGGTTTCCCATCACTAGATATGCAACCATAGCGCTTGAATACACGGAAGCGATGTCGAATTCCTGAGCGAATCATTCGTTTGAATCGGATCTTTTCGATTAATCAGTTGAACGGTTCACTAGCCAGTCTGAACGATTCGTTCACGTGCGGTTGTTCTCGAGTTATCGGAAAACTTTCAGGACAGTTTTTAAAAATGCCCCACTCGCTCTCTCTGCTAATGAAAATAATACATAAATCTTTTTGGTGCCCCGCCTCTCAAAATATTTTTAGGTTGATAAGGGGTGGATGTATTTGCTGAATAGCATTAAAGGCACCATGAAATCAAAATAAACCATTCCTTTTTTAATGGAATATAGCAGTGTTTGTTATAAATGATTTATCCGTGCACATCATTATTTGATTATAGATTATGAGGGCACATAAATAAATGAAAAAAATTCCCCTCCCTCTTGCAAGGACATCTCTGATGACGTGTTCACCGGCGTGAGGGCGGGGAAACCTGTCACTCACATGGGATCAGCAATAGCACACTACAACAATCCCCATAAACAGTATCAAGTCCCAATATGTTTCAGTTTTGTTAAGCATTAAGTTTAGGGGCATGAAAATGTAAAGTCAATGTCCCTACAATAACAGACCGGTGTGTAAAACTCTTAAACGACTTTTAAAGAGTATCTTGTGAACTTCACATACCTTTGAAAATCCTGCATTTTGTTGGACCTGATAAGCATTTATTGTCACAGTTGTAAACATGATGGACTGCAGAAGGTCAATGAGCAAAGAGAAAAATGTTTATTTTCTAGACAAATTTATTTGTCAATTACAAATTTCATTATAACATTTAAAATAAATTTATCACATTGTGACTGTATAAAAGATGTTTTCCGTCTTTATACATTCTACTAGATATAAAAGACAGTTGATGAAAACTTTGACAAACAGCTTGAACAACTTGTATTGCTACATAAATATGTATCACATCTGTAACATTAGAGAATCCAGTTCTTTTTGAAATTGTTGTGTAGCGTTAAGAACCAGAACTGAGGGAGGCCCACTGTCATTTTGGTGAGCAGATCTGAAACAAGCATCCAGTTTCTCAGTGAGGTTAACAAAGAATCAGTTCTTTGGCCCAAGTCTTGAACAGTGGCTTGTTTTGATAGTTTGTTAGGAGGCAGGCTACCTCAAAAAGCTGGTTGATACTGCCAGAAATGGTCAGAGGGATAATAGTGTCAAACAGTTTGATCTCTTTGATGCGCTGAATTATCCTCTCCACATGTATCCTTAACCGTGCAATGTCCTGAGTGACCAGCACTTCATCATGAGACAGCTGAAAAGGTGGTCTGTAAACTTTGCAGGGCACTAGGTCATCGATTCTGAAACCCTCGTCCACCATTACAGCCATGTCTTCATCCAAAAGAGGGATAATTCCAGATTGCCTGAACAATTCTTTGTTACTGACAGAGCCAGAATATAGTGACGAAACAAAAGTAACAGCACCATGTGGTGACACACCGATCATTCCTTTCAGGGTAGTGTGGGATTTACACCGAGAAAACGTCTCACTCTGTAAGAGTAAAGATGAAGGCACCTGACATCTCAGCTCCGTACAGTCAATAATGACTTGGGTGTCAGAGTACTTGCCGAACACACTCGGCATCGTGGCTCTAATTTCCTCAGGAGACATCCATATTCTGACAGCGCCCAATAAGGTGTACAAAAAATTGACCCAACTTTTGATTATCCTGCTGACGGCAGACTGATGAATGTTGAAGCGATTACCAAGATCTTTCTCCTTCAGACCCAGCGACAGGTACACCAAGAACAGGAACAGTTCATCGATTAGTGGAAGACATCGGCTCTGGTAGGGGGTAAGTGTCAGTGTTATTAATGATAATCACTGCCTGGTCATAATAAATTTATCTATGCGTTTTAAATTAGATTGAATTAGATATCAGTGTTCTTTCGGGTGCTGATTTTTCAAGCTGCTTTTAAAAACAAAATGATGTAGTATAAACCAGTTTCTCAACTCCAGTTCTGGGTAGAGGTTCGGGTTAATGTTTTATAAATAGCTCCGGGTTCGGGTTTGTAACTAAAGAAAAACTATATATATAGTTGCATGCAATCCTAAAATACAGCATATTGCTAAAAGGTATTTTCTGTGAGAAACGGACTTCGGGTTCGGGCTTAAAGGGTTTGTTCACCCAAAAATGAAAATTCTGTCATTAATTACTCACCCTCATGTCATTCCAAACCCGCAAGACCTTTGTTCATCTTCAGAACACAAATTAAGATATTTTTGATGAAATCTGAGAGATTTTTTATCCCCCATAGAAAGCAATGAAATTACCACATTCAAAGTCCAGAAACGTAGCAAAGACATCGTTAAAATAGTCAGCGTGACTACAGTGGTTCAACCTTAATGTTAAACAAAACAAAAATAATGACTTTATTCAACAATCTCTTCTCTTCCCTGTCATTCTCCTATGCAGTTTATATTGAAGACACAGTGCAGAGCTTCCAGGTTCTACGTCAGAACGACGGCTCATTATTAGCCTACACTGTTCACGTGAGCACAACAACGCAACACACCGTGTGACGCTGACGCAGGAGCCGGCCAATAATGAGTCGGCGTTCTGACGTAGAACCACAAAGCTCTGCACTGTCTTCAACGTAAACTGCGTAGGAGAATGACAGGGAAGAGAAGGGATTGTTGAATAAAGTCGTTATCTTTGTTTTGCGCACAAAAAGTATTCTCGTCGCTTCATAACAGTGGTAGTTCCTCTTTAGAAATGAAATACGCGGTGTTAAATTTTACTATCATTTCAGCCTCGTCTGCTGACAAAATGTTAACTTCTTGTCTGCAAAATGCAGTTAGAAATGGCGATTCAGTTTCATTCACGTATCTGTCTCGGCACATTTTATGTTTTAAGCTGATGTTGTGACTACATCAAGAGCAGAAGACACAGTTCATTGTGTTGCTGGTTTTGCAATATCGAAGCCATGTAAACTCACTCAGCCACTCCTGACGGAATAATTGTCATCAAATTGTTGTTGTAGATGGCCTGGCTTTGCTGAGAAAAAGGCTTCTATTGTTTGTTTTGCCATTTTTGACCGAGTTGTGATGGTAGTAGACATGTGCCGATATTCGGTAATGCGATATATCACGATAATGAATATGCACGATATTGTTATCGTGGGCACTTCAAAATACCGTAAATAATAATTTATTACCAATTATTAATTTTTATAATGCATTTAAGAATACTTTCCCCATCAACCGTATAAAATGCACAACACCGCTGTATTCTGCGTCAAAGGGACACGTGCTTAGATGTGAACAAGCCCAACGTGCATGAGAAGCACATGGCGGAACGAGTGAAGGAGACGCACTGAATGAAAGTGCACGTTCACTCTCTGACAGCAGAGGGCGCTGATGGAACAGCAGAATGCAGCGGTTACCCCGGAAACCCCGCAAACAAAGCAACTGCACTAGTGAAGTTTTTAAAATGCTTCAAACAGCCATTCATTTTTTTTGTAATCTCAATGTTGTTCATCACAGCACCAAATACTTAATACTTAAAGACTTAATAGGCTATTTATTTTCAAACTTAAACATTTTTATATTTTAATCTGGACTACAACATGCCCTAATGATTAGAAATGTTCTGATTATTTGTTATTGTTCAGTAAAACTTTGATACATACGGCTTCATTAGTTAACATGTTAATTCATTATTACCAAACTCACAATGAAAAATACTTATAAAGCATTAATTATTCTTAGTTAATGTTAATTTCTTAGTTACTGTTTAATAACATTACTAAAATCAAAAGAACTTATTTAATGGACCTGAGATAAAACTAACAATGATCAGTTGTATTTCTTAACTAACATTAACAAAAAATAATACTTTCTGTAACGAATAGTAGCTATTGCTCAATCTTAGTTAATGCATTAAATAATGAGACCTTATTGTAAAGTGTTACCTGTTGTTCTTTATAGCCTAATTCTTTTGCACTTTAATCTGTTTGAAAATTTTACTTTATATATTTTTTGTGTATTGTATTATTGTATTTAAACATTCAGAGTTCTTTTTGTTATTACAAAAAGAGTTCTTAAACCTGTTATACTATGGCAACACTTTTTTTTTTTGCAACTTATTTCAATATCGTGATAATACCGTATACCGTGATAAAAGCTTCAGCAATTAATCGCAACATGAAAATTTGATACCGTCACATGCCTAGATGGTAGACGCGACGACAGCGAGAAACATCATTAATGCGTGACCCGCGCAGTTGACTAATCACTTCAGGACCCTCCCCCTCTCTATACATAGGCCTACACTGGTGGGCTCGCAATCTTCACGTCTTTCAACATGAAATATTAACTAAAATAAATTCCAAATTTGCAGGTCGCACATGCACGAGTACTTGTGACAAATGCTCGCGCTGTCTCAAAAACTGGTCACAAAATACGGGCATTTGATCACAGTCTGGAGCCCTGCATTAAGATTGACTATTTTAACAATGTTTTTGCTACTTCACTGGACCTTGAATGTGGTAATTTCATTGCTTTCTATGGGAGATAAATAAAAAACCTCTCGGATTTCATCAAAAATATCTTAATTTGTGTTCTGAAGATGAACAAAGGTCTTACAAGTACTTAATGACCGAAATTTCATTTCTGGGTGAACTAACCCTTTAAAATGTATCTGTACCAGTTGGGTCGGGTCAAACGATCTCGGGTACGGGCCAGGTTTGGGCTTCAGTTTGAAGCCCATGCATACCAGCTACCAGAATGTTTTACATGTCTCTCAAATTAAAACTTCTCATTCAACTCATCAGCTTGTTAGTGCATTATATAGGGAGACCTTTAAAACATCCCGAGGACTGGAGTTGAGAAACACTGGTATAAACGATGCCTACCGGATGAAGAGGTGGATCAGCTGCCTTGTCAGGAGCTGCTGTTGTGCTGGAAGTGGATGGCTGTGTACCAACACGCACAATTCTCCTGGTTGCAGGTTCAATCTGCCTCCAAAATGCCTGTAGATGTTGGTAGCTGGCAAATCTAATAGAGTGAGACAAAATTATTTATTTCCTTTAAATCCAAACATAACCCATTATTGATGCTAGCCCTGGTAGATCTAAAGTGATTTACTCCTGTTTGTTAGAATGAATTGCAGCATGATCTGAATTTTTTATGGCTGCGTGCATTGTTATATCAGCAGTCCTATTGTGGTCATGTAAATCTCATATTGCTTTTATTCATTTACTTTAATATGGTCCTGTGTTCATCATAACAGAGTTGCTCTCATTGGTCACCCAGTATAAAGGCTATTGTTTTAATGGATGGAGGAATGGGTGAATAAATGTGAACACAATCTAACTCAGCAACAAAGTCATAACCACAGGGGTATGCAAGATAAATATCATATGACACAATACGTACCTGGTATAGAATCTAATGTCATCGTCCGATGCCGAAAACCTCTCCAAGCCAAACGACTGCTTCAGTGTAACCTCTTCCAGTCTCTTTCGCAGCTCTTCTATCACCAGCTGTTGAGCCTCTATTTTCTCATATGCTATATCCAACGCTGATGGTTCTGGTTTTGCATCGTAATCGTGGCACTGAAGCAACAATTCAACATCAATGTTTTCCTTTTCAGTTACTCCATCCTCTGGTCGTGGTCTTCTCTCCCAGACGCTGGCTGCCGGTAGAGAATAGTCGTTCCAGGCAAACAACACTGGCACAGCCCCCTCTTTCAAGCGTCGTCGCCCACCTTGAATGACATCCGTGGAAACGAAATGTCTACTACAGACTGTAGTGGTCCTCTTAATTACCAAATTCTCACGTCTCACGTTACGTATCCATATTTTCCTTAAAGTTTCATCCTTCGGGAAGTGGTGGAAACTAATGGTGGAATTGAACTTCCCTGATATCGCACATTTAGGTACACAACAGAAATCGCTGTTAGGATTATTCCGCTTCTGGTACTTTATTGGTTTTGACAAAGACATTTTCCTCTCAATATCATTCAGATATTAAAATAAAATAGAATGTAAAGTAAACATAAAATGAATAAGCTAGGCTAGCAGATTACTTTAAAGTTCATTGTTATGCACAACAAACTTCCGTTTTCTAAAACAGGTTGCATCGCTTCCGGTTCAGGTCTTTTGTATGTACTTCGTGAAATATAGAGCTGTTTTGCTCAATATGCTTTCAAAAGGAGCTACCAAAGATGACCATAACCGATGTCCACCGCATATGCAGATTAATATTGATAGTTTTTTTTTCTTCTTCTCACAAACATTCGAATATTTAAATTGAATAAAAAGCCAACAATAAAAATAACCAGACAGGTTATATGATTACCTTTAAAGTCAGATCAGGTCAGTTCACACTACTGTAACACAAGCGGATGTGGTGAGAGCAGTTTTCCGGTTTGGTCATGTGACGTTCTTCGAGAGGTACAAGTAGCCTAAAGTATTAGCTCAGCTGTTGTGCCATTTTTTTCTGAGAGTGTTGTCAAATAGAGAATTTTGGAAATAAAACTTAATAGAAAAAAATATATAAATAGCAATATATGCCAATGCGTGTACTAAATAATAATAACTTATCGTTCAATTTACTCTTACATTAAAATGAATAGGCCTATCTGTATAATAGAGATTTTAGTGTCATTATTCATGTCCAGTTGAACACAGACAACGTTCTCACGTTTTACCCCTTACAAATTTTGTAATCTTCTTTTAAACTTATATTTAAAGGACTGAACTATGTAGTGAAAAAGGTCCAATACAAGGAAAATCACAACATATTTTGGACGTAAACCTTATGATATGAAGAGGAGCGATTTTTCTACTGAAATGAAAGACTTGACTGCCATCGAGGAGGTAGATATAGAGAATATGAAGCTGCCGTCACGCCGTGTTCAGTTCTAGTCTGGGTTTGTTTATATCGCGCTGCCTTTCTGCTAGTGAAGTTAGGGCAGTATTTTTGATTTTCTGTCGTGATTGTGAAAAATGTCGCCATTGGTCATTTATGCTGAATCGAGAATTGCAACAGGAGCTCACATCATCGTTCAGGGAAAAAACTGGACGGTGTAATAAAATTTTCGCCTTTTCTACTGTAATAACACCAATGAAGCAGGTTGAGGAGGTGACGGGAAGACGCCGTATATTAATGTCACTGATTGAACCCACTCCCTATCACTCAATAAAATAATCACATAACTGAATGTTTTTGAAAGTTTTGTATTTTGTTTGGTTTAATAATTAACATTACATTTGCGAGTACGACTCTCACTCGGCTTGTGAATGAGTATAACTTGCATGCAGCCACTTCAAAACTGTTCACAAGCTTCTATGGGTTTGATTTTGTTTGTCATTTGTTGAAATAAATACAAAAAATAAAATAAAATAAAATGCAGTGTGTCGGTGTCTGTCATAGACTGTAAAAAAGGGTGTATGTCCGCTGAATGCCCCTCCGATTCTCCTCCGTGGCCATATGGGAAAGTGAATATTTACAAAGAAAACATTAAAACTACAGTTACATTTACACCCTTCCAACAAAGAAATGGATTTCTGTCGACTTCTGTCAGCTTGTTGAACACATTTTTTTTATTTGGACATTTTCTACCATATGATGGCTGAAGCAGCAGCACGTGCCCAGCGCGTGACACAGTTTTCACCGTAACCAGATCAACATTGTAAACTGAATTCTACAAAACTGAAGTGAAAACATTAAATGATCATGCAATAGGATAAAATATCTTCTCTTCCCTGCAAATGATACCATGAAGAATGTGATTATTTAACCAAGTCAAAAACAAAAAAGGTAAGCAGGTATCCATATTCATTTCAGTATCAGCAGACGCAAAACGCTATAAAAGGTGACAACTTAAGTTAAAAAACGATATAAGTTACGTAAACGATAAAAGCTCATTGGGGTTTCTCGGTTTGATAGATTTGAGCAACCATAAACGACGCAAAACATAGGAATTTTGAGTTTGTGATGGGATTCCTATATAGAAAAATCACTCCTTGCCCTCCAGCCGCATTTCGCGTGCAGCAATGACGTCATGTGCAAACAACCTTATCGACTTCCATGGTATTTTTTTTCCATACTATGGAAGTCATTGGGGCCCATCAACTGTTTGGTTACTCATATTCTTCAAAATATCTTCTTGTGTTCAGCAGAAGAAATTCATACAGGTTTGGAACAACTTGAGGGTGTAATGTGGGATTCAGCTTTGTGCACACGTGATCGCCCCTTGGAGGAAGTCAAATGTGTGCAACATTGTTTTCAGTTACTACACTGCCTCCATGTGGCTGTTAGAATCTATAGGCCAATAAATGGAAAACATGATAAGAAGAGTCATCTTTTATAGATAGTGTATAAGTCATGCTTTTGCATCATTTATACTTAATTTGGCTCCTCAGGTCTCTGATCTGATAGCCTGATGTATTGTAATATGTAACTGCGCATATGAATATGGTAATCCTTCAGCAGTGCTGGGTAGATTACTTAAAAATTATAATCAGTTACCGATTCAAAATTCCAAATTGTAGTTAGTAACGTAATCCATTACATTACACATTTAAGGTAATATAACTACTTTTAGATTAGTTTTAGGTTACTTTTTATTTTAAAATGACTTTTTAGTTATTGTAAATTGGTTTATATTGTTGAAAGATTATTTATAACTAACCCTAACCCCAGATAGTGAAAATAAGAATTCTTATAAATTCAATAAGAATTAATTCAAAATGAAACACAAACAATCTCAAGTGTGAAGTGTACAAGTAGTTTATTATAAGCTTTAAAATGAAGCTGTCAGATTTTACATTTCGAAAAAGACGACTAATAGAACATTCTTATAGTTTAATCGCTTTTATTGTGTTAATAGCAGTTTACATATAGTGTGATTGCATTTTAAAGTGCCAGCCTTACTGAGGAGACCAAATCGCCCTCCTCACATTCAACATTTACAGTCAACAATTTACAGCAATAGAGGAAAAAGATTATTGTGCATTTGTCAAAAACACTTTGAACAAATAGAGAACATTACATAAAGTCATCTTTCACATGTTCCAAAGACAACAGCTGAATCTAAATACAGCAGTGAAATATCAATAAACCTTTAATAAATATTTATATTAACACAATCTTCCAGCATCCTGAGGACATCATTTCCAGCCTCCCTTCTAAGTTTGTGCTTTTTGCTTTATTGTTTTCTTTTGTTGTTTATATATGATGCTATAATTGCCTGAGTTGAATATCAATAATCAGCATTATACATCTGGTAACTAACCTTCAGATAATTGATAGGATTGCTTGTAACATTCAGTCAAAGATACACACAATATCATTATAACACGAACACACTGATTGCACAGAGTTAAGGGCCTGAACAACAATAAACATATACAATATATTCATATTTATATAAATGTATATAGATTCATGTTATAATTTATATGCTTGCTTATTTCAAAGAATATCGAGTATATTGTAAAATGTATGGCACTAGTTCTGTCTTTGGCTCACAAGTACACTACTGGACCATTAAACATTAGCCTAAACTTATTTGATTATATATCTTGTCTTAAAATACAAATGAAGAACCATTACAAATGGGAGAAATACTGAACCTTTGAACACTGCTCGGCTCACGATATAAATAAAGGTCTTTGTTTATATATTTTTATATCAGTAGAATATTTCAAACTGAAAATTAAATACCTATGTTTCACCTCACAAAGGTGTTGATTAAACACTTTAAATGACCTGCTACAAGGTAAGTTCTAGAAACACAACACTAAAATACAGATCAACCACTGGTTTACACACAGACCCCACTACTACACAGAAAGGGCTTCGAGCTTCATTAAAAGGGTGTTGCGCCTTTGCTTGTCTTTATCTTGTATTTACAAACTGAAGCACCGGCTGTTACACATGATCCCAATGGACTTAAAGTGTGCTGTAAGGTGACCGTGTAGCTATACTATGGAAGCTTGTTTCCGCCACGGAATAAAAAACTACAAGTAATTGCGAAAAAGGTAATAGTTCATATCTTGCAATTCTGACTTTATTTGTTGCAATTGCGAGTTTACAACTTGCATTTTCTCGCAATTACAAGTTTATATCTCGCAATTCTGACTTTTTCCTCCGTTACAAGTTTTATTTGTAATTGCGAGTTTATATCTCACAGTTCAGACTTTATTTTTTGCAATTCCAAATTTTTATCTCACAATTCTGACTTTTTTCTCGCAATTGCGAGTTTATATTTCAAAATTCTGTGAAAAAGTCAGAATTGCGAGATATAAACACAGAATTTTGAGAAATAAAGTCAGAATTGTGATATAAGCTCGCAATTACAAAAGTAATTGCAACTTTTTTCTCATAATTATGACATTTTTCTCGCAATTGCGAGTTTATATCTTAGAATTTTGACATTTTTCTCCTTATTACAAGTTTTATTTGTAATTTGGAGTTTATATCTCACAATTCTAACTTTTTTCTCGGAATTCTGAGTTTATATTTCAAAATTCTGTGAAAAAAGTCAGAATTGCGAGATATAAACAGAATTGTGAGAAATACAATCAGAATTGTGATATAAGCTCGCAATTACAAAAGTAATTGCAACTTTTTTGTCATAATTATGACATTTTTTCTCGCAATAGCAAGTTTATACCTTACAATTCTGACATTTTTCTCCTTATTACAAGTTTCATTTGTAATTGCGAGTTTTAATCTCACAATTCCAGCGCTACCTCATGACCAATTCGTACGTATTTTATGAGGTGGCTAATTCGTACAAATTCGTACGACGTCACTCGTACAAATTCATACGTTTTGTCTAAACCCCAGTGACAGGAAGGTTCAGGGGCGGGTTTAGGGGTAGGTCATTCGTACGAATTCATACGAATTTGGCAACTTGTAAAATACGTACGATTAATGTGGTCGTATGAATTTGTACGAATTTGCCACCTTGGAAAATATGTACGAATTACTGTGAGACCGGGTTGACAATTCCAACTTTTTTTTTTCGCAACTGCGAGTTTTATTTGTAATTGTGAGTTTATATCTCACAATTCTGACCTTTTTTTCTCACAATTGCGAGTTCTATTTGTAATTGCGAGTTTATATCTCACAATTCTGACTTTTTTCTCACAACTGTGAGTTTTATTTGTAACTGCGAGTTTATATCTTACAATTCTGACATTTTTCTCCTTATTATAAGTTTTATTTGTAATTTGGAGTTTATATCTCACAATTCTGACTTTTTCTTTGCAATTGTAAGTTTTATTTGTAATTGCAAGTTTAAATCTCACAATTCTGACTTTTTTTCCTCACAATTCCTAATTTATAACTCAAAATTCAGCGGAAAAACTTTTTGCGGAAAAAGAATTGTGATATAAACTTGCGATTACAAAAGGTATTTTGTAATTCTTACAATTATGACATTTTTCTAAGTTTATATCTTACAATTCTTTATTACAACACTTTATTTCTCGCAATTCCAGATTTTTATATTTGAGAAAAAAGTCAGAATTCTGAGATAAAAAGTCGCAATTGCCTTTTTTATTTTTGTATTCCGAGGCGGAAACAAGCCTCCATACTATACAGGCTATGTAATCTATAATTTAAAGATCTAAAGACATTGAGAAGAAGGACAGAACATATTGGACCACAACACAACGTCGAAACATAGCCATTAAATGTGTAGACCGCACGACTGTCCTGTCGAGTGGATGAAGGAGATGCCTGAGCCACTATTATAGACACAGAGCTGCAGTTCTCTGCTCTTACAGGTCATTACCCAGCCTCTCGATCTCGTCTATGAGGAAGTCGATGTCTGACTTGGTGACGGCATGATTGGAGACGACCATTCGGAAGAAGTTGACTTTGTCTCCCTGTGGTTGGTATCCTACCATGGTTGTACCGCACTCCATCATCATTGCTTTGATCTTCGGCGCCACCTGCAAGAGAAAACGGAGTAATCATGACACCAGTTTGTGTGCTTGTTACTCTTGTTTTGGTAATTAGATGAGATGAAGTACCCTGTGCAGCTTCTCCCTTCGTTCATCTCCATTTGGCATGCCACGCAAGCTTGGTGGAATATACCAGAAGCAAACATTTGTGTGCTGGGGCTGTAGACAGCAAAATAAAAGCAACAATAAAAGCCATTACATTCAGTATTAGGTAAGCAGTTCTTTCAATCTATAAATATGTGTGTGCCAGATACAAACCTGGCCCTCAAAGACCATTTCATATCCCTCACGGTTCTTTATTTTATTGTAGAGATATTCAGAAAGCTCCAGGCATCTGTCAATGTGCTGCTCAAACCCAACTGTGCCCTGCATGGATAACATTTACAAGGCAGAAAAAAATGTTTTTCTCAGCAAAATACTCAATGCTATAGCCACATAATTGTCTTTATATTAAAAGTTGGACATATAACTGTATTATCATACAGTACACTCATGTAAATCAACTACATACATTTATTTTGTCACTAAATGTAACTCAATTATTGCCCAGCTCTTTACATAAAGTTGGATATAAGTATGTCTGACTTTATCCGCATACATAATGTGATAAAGAGCAAATTCTCAACTTCTTGATTGCTTGTATCATTTCAAAATGTAAACTATACTATCATCCAGCTCTAATCTGCTGAATGTGACTAAGAGATAATGATTTTCTTTAAAGCTGTTTTAAAACAATGTGTATTGTGAAAAACGCTATACAAATAAATTTGACTTGACTTGACATAATAGCAGCTGTTGTGACCCACCTTGGCCTTCCACATGAGCCAGAATTTGAAGATGTCTACATGTCTGCCACACTGGATGGCCTTGTCGCCGGTGTCATAGGTCACATCATACTGTTTGTCTGGTTGGAAGAGGTATCCAGCACACATGGAGTTGCAGCCCTGCAGAATGCCCTGTAACAGAAGCACAGCGTTACTTGTATTCATGTCCCTCTCAAATGCATCTCCTGTGATCAGTTGCTATATTAACTAAACTTTAAATGTATTTGAGTTCACTTGATCTATGTATTCATTTAGCAGATGATTCATTTAGGTGTGTAACTGCATATAGCCAAGATTTTTGTTTAAACTTGTACACGTATACTGTTCAGAGATTTGGGGTTGGTAAGATTGTTTAATGTTTTTGAAAGAAGTTTCTTATGATCACCAAAGCTGCATTTATTTGATAATACAGTAAAAGCAGTACTATTGTGAAATATTATTACAATTTAAAATAACTGTTTTTTAGGTGAATATATTCACCTCTCTTCAGTGTCTTCAGCGTCACATGATCCTTCAGAAATCATTCTAAAATGCTGATTTGCTGCTCAAGAATCATTTCTGATTATTATTAATGTTAAAAACAGTCATAATTTTGTGAAAACCGTGATACATTTTTTTCAGGATTCTTTGCTGAATAGAAAGTTCAAAAGAACAGCATTTGAAATAGAAATATTTTGATCAATTTTATTCAGCCCTTAATTTCATTAAAAAAAAAAAAAAAAAAAAAAAATCTTACTGACCCCAAACTTTTGAACAGTAGTGTATATGTCTGTTTATGTCAAAGTCTCACCTTCTCTCTAACCAGGATGGCTGAACATTGCAATGGTACACCCATCATCTTATGAGGGTTCCATGTGACAGAGTTCGCCCTGAAACAAACAGACAAGTGGGTTTTCAGCTCACACTGCACCTTTCCTGTGATATACAGTCATTTTAGCTTTGATTTTTACATACCTCTCAATGCCACTTAGCTTGTGACGGTGTTTCCTGGACATCAACAGTCCTCCGCCCCATGCACCCTGGAGATGTACAAACACCATTGACTGACTCTTTTAACATTTATTCATTCATTTATTCAGTGATCCATATACTATTTCATCTATTTAGTTACAATTTTAGCTAATCCTGAAAGCACTAATTGGAAATGCATGCATTTGAGTCAAACTTACATCCACATGCAACCACAGGTTGTACTTCTCGCAGATGTCGGCAATGTCATTGATGGGATCGAATGCTCCATATACTGTGGTACCAGCCGTTGCATTCACAAACAGTGGCACATAACCCTAAAATAAATATTTAAAATCACATTCACTGTTAATAGTACATAACTTAAAGATAAGTGCCACTTTATTAACAGAAGCACTTAGAATTAGTACATAAGGGTCAAATCATCCATCAGCTTGAGGATACCTGCTCCGGTATTGATCCACAGAACTCTTCAAGCACAGAGGTTAAATACTCGGACTCACTTGTCTCGACAGCACAGAACAATGCAGTGTAGTCTGTGCATTTACTTACCTTCTGTTTGGCATCAATGATCTTGGCCTCTAAGTCAGCAGGTATGACACGCCCCCTAAAACAAGACAGCCAATGAGGTGTAAGTGGGAGGGACTATAAAAGCAAATAAACAAATAAGACATGAGCTTTGAAAGAAAGTAACCAAGTGGTAAAATATATTTAAAATATTTTATATTTAAATATTAAAATGTCATATTTAAAAATTATAAAATATTTTTCTCCTATTTTGATGGTTTAATCAATAATATAACTATATATACCATACAAGTTCGATTTCGATGGTTTAATCAAACTTGTACGGTATGTGTGTGTGTGTGTGTGTATATATATATATATATATATATATATATAGTTCGATTAAACCATCAAAATTGGAGAAAAAAAATATATATATATATACTTAACATCAGAAAAGTGGATTGATAAGTAAATAAGATACATTTTTTTTTTTTTTTTGAAGTTGTTCTAAACATAGTTTTGTGCTTTATATAACTTATATGTTCTTATATAACTGACACAGAACTGTACTGTCATCATACCTCTCATCTGTCTTCAGGAGAATGACATTTTCCTTGCCAAATCCCAGTACAGCTCCTGCCTTTTTGATTGAATAATGGCTCTGCAAAAAATAAACAGTGTTACCAGTCAACCAAATGGCCAAAATACTATAGATAGAATACAATTAATGCAATCCTACACTAACGCTACAAAAACGATATACGACCCCTAGAGGGAGACAAATGCTCTGTTTAACTGCAGTGTACTTACATGTTCAGATGTGAAAAGCACGAGTCGTGGTGCTGCAGACATGCCTTTGGTTTTGACTTCTGGGAAATACTTATACCGCGCAACCATCACACTGTACATGTTTGATATGGCACCACCTGTGAACAGATGGGCATTCATTGTATTTCAGCACCACTGACAGCTGGTTTTCCAAAATTAAATGTGTTAAAGGAATTAAGCCAACATGAAAATCTATGTTTTTGGGTGAACAGAACACCATACATTTGTAATGGTAATATTAAATCATTTGGTTTGTTATGGATTATTTCGATTGATTATTTACCTGGTGAGAAGAGTCCATCGCCATCACCGTTAGGCCAGCCAATGATCTCTCTCATCTTCTTTAGGGTCAGCTGCTCCATCAGAACAAACACGGGCGCAATCTCGTAGGTGAACCTGAACAGACACAAACACACACAGGAAGACCATATTTAGTCACAAGTATAAACGTTTTTTTTTTTCTCTAAAAGTTTAACAAACAAATCATAGTGTAAAGAAACTATATCCAATAATAAAAGATATTACACTTGTCATGAAGAAAATATAATTATTTTTCCTCCCCACATTATTTCACATTCACATTATTTTCATTGATGATTTTTGATTGGTGAGTTAGTTTTAGTACTCGATTCTGATTGGATGAGAGGCTTTCCAAGAGTGCTAATATCATGGAAGTAATGTGTGGTGTTTTATTTATTTATTTATTTGACTTGGTTATGAGGTTCGTTTAAGATTCATATTTATGACATTCATAATTATGTTCAGCTTCTCCAAACGTCGAAATCAGGCAACAGCTATACTTCAGAGAATCACAGTCCCTGCAGACATTACATACTGTTCCACCATCAGAGGTACATTCTGTCCCTCTCGGCTGCTTTGAATATCGCTAATTAAAAGACGGCTGTGATAGACTAGATAAGGGATCATTTCAGGGTGTTTTAATGAAGGGAGTCAGTACTCTGATGGCTATCTGTCCGTCTAAATGGATGAGTTCAGCCTGACTGGGGACAGACAGCGCACAAATGAGGGGACGGCTGCGCGCACGAGATAAGAACACGCTCCAGCACAAATCCATCTCATTCAGAGAAAGGATGGACGAAAGTGTGATGGAACACAACTAGGACAGGGAACAGCCCCGGGCAGACTCATTGTTCAGCTCCGTCACAAAAGGAACAAAGATTTAAGACAGTAAAATAACCGAGAATCATCAATAACATGCAGCTAAAACATGATTCCGGCTGTCATAATGTCATATAAATAGAACAATGTTTTTTTGTTTTTTTTTTCTACCTCAGACCTTACACGTGTTGGATTTGACAAATTGCATTTTCATGTACAAAGGAGGAGAAACCAACAGGAAATTTAATACCTGCCTGAATATTGTGGCAGCACAATGTATATTGGGACCTTTCATATAGGCTTATTCATTGCACTATATTAGGAAATTGTGTGATATTCATTTGCATAACATAAAATAATAATCAAATACTCAATTTAAGCACAATATGTTGATCAAATCAAGAGACGATACATAATTTTTGTTGTGACAGCGATTGTCTTTTTGAGTAAAAAAAAAAAAAAAGTGATTTTTGAGTAAATACTGTGTAGTGTTTTATCTTAAAGGGTTAGTTCACCCAAAAATGAAAATTCTGTCATTAATTACTCACCCTCATGTCGTTCCACACATATAAGACCTTCGTTCATCTTCGGAACACAAATTAAGATATTTTTCATAAAATCCGATGGTTCAGTGAGGCCTGCATTGCCAGCAAGACAATTAACACTTTCAATGTCCAGAAAGCTACTAAAGACATATTTAAAACAGTTCATGTGACTACATTGGTTCAACCTTAATGTTATGATGCAACGAGAATACTTTTTGTGCACCAAAAAAACAAAATAACGACTTTATTCAACAATATCTAGTGATGGGTAATTTCAAAACAGTGCTTCATGAAGCTTTGAAGCTTTACAAATCTTTTGTTTCAAATCAGTGGTTCGGTGCGCCAAAGTCACGTGATTTCAGTAAATGAGGCTTCGTTACGTCATAAGTGTTTCGAAATTTCAATGGTTCACCACTGAGGGGCGTGACTTTGGCAGTTTGATACATGCTCCGAACCACTAATTCGAAAGAAAAGATTCGTAAAGCTTTGAAGCTTAATGAAGCAGTGTTTTGAAATTGCCCATCATAGATATTGTTGAATGAAGTCGTTATTTTGTTTTTTTGCCGCACAAAAAGTATTCTCGTCGCTTCATAACATTAAGGTTGAACCACTGTAGTCACACGAACTGTTTTAAATACGTCTTCAGTAGCTTTCTGTGCATTGAAAGCGATAATTGTCTTACTGGCAATGCAGGCCTCACTGAGCCATCGGATTTGATCAAAAATATCTTAATTTGTGTTCCGAAGATGAACAAAGGTCTTACGGGTGTGGAACGATGAGTAATTAATGACAGAATTTTCATTTTTGGGTGAACTAACCCTTTAATTCAGTCTCTCATTTTGGTCAGATATCAGTTCTGGCGTCAACCACTGAAAATCATTTATCATAGAGACAAAAGGGCTTTACTAGCAACCACACACCCTAAAAACACACACAAGCTCCTTGAAAAGCCTATAGAAACCAGCCAAAAGTACCACTCAAATTTCATTTAAAAATATCTTTTTTTGTCTTTTATGTTAAGCTATTTTGAGGGTGTAGGGGTAATTCTTTGTGTGTGTGTGTGTCAGTCCATTAGCTGCCGGTCAGTGTATGTCACTGCTGATGAGAAATAATGGGTCTAAATTAGTCATGGTGAATAATGACAGAATAAGCAGCATTTGCAGCCTGTCCAATTCATTGAATAGGACACTCCCCTTTCTCTTCTCACAAAGCCCTTTCTATAGAGCATTTGTTAGTGTGTTTGTGTGAAGGTGGCAGCAGCAGAAGCGACAATCTCATCAGCACAGAAATGAAACATTCTAAAACATTGCAGGTAAAATCCTTCAAAATGGGGCAGTGAGCAGTGGGAGGCGAACAGAACAGCTTTATCCCTGGAGCTAGAAGACGGCATAATGTGGGAGAGAAGGAGAAATGTTTATCCCGAGATTTTGAGCGGCTGAAAATGCTTCAGCGTAAGAGTGAAGAACTAATCAACATCCTCCTCCCAGAGAGACTCCCACACTCTCATCTAGTGAACTAACACACCTCTGCCATTAGTACTTCATGTAAAAGCACTATCATGACTCCATCTGCCTTTGGATACAAATATAGTGCTTTTTAACATCATATCCGTGCTTTACAGGAATGAGATATGAAGAGAGGGCAAAATTCAAGGTTTAATACAGGAAACCGGCCAACACCAACGATCACCTCTTGACTTCTCAAATGTCAGCAGCACTTGTGGATGTTTTTATTTATACTGTTAAAAATCATATAAACCAAATGTCACAAAGAAAACACTACATACTAGTGAGCTGCCTTGGTGTCAGCTGCATGTGGAAAATGTGAAAAATGAAAACTGTGTTCAGATGTGGTGTTCACATTCAGATTGTATTCATATTGTCAAACAAATAATGTTCTTAATGCAAAGCACGCATGATCTGGTAAGCTAATGGCACAATACTGTAAATGGCATAAAAATACATTGTAAACACACATACTGGGTAAAATAGGCAATAATTGTATAAGTATATCCTCTTGCTTTGTTAGCCATATTAAATGTTTTTAGCACAATGCTCTCTGGGAATGCCTTTTTATATGTGCTCTTCAAGTGGAGTTGGAAAATATCAGAATTACGAGTTCCAAGCAGATGAATGACTGAGCAAGTGGGAAACTCGGAATTATAAATGATACATCATTTGCCAAGTTGTGACGTCATAAGGGCGTGCCGATTTGAAACATGGCTGTAACACTGATCTATAATATACTATAATGTTGTAATATCTCTATAAACTATATATAGATCAGCGAGTGGGAAGCAAGTCTATCCACCTTATTTGGCTTTTTTTCTTCCATGTGCGAGACTTCCGATTCATTAGCCACTTTAAACAACTATAAGAATAACAAAGTGTAGTAAACAGTAAAACTATTTGCGCTACAAACCAGTGTTTATGATTATGATAATGAATTAAAATTATATGATAACAAATAGACAGCATATAGGACTTGGTCATGTAAAATACACTTAAAAATGATTTATTGATGCTGTTCACTTGTTTTCATGTTAAAAGAACATTTTTCAATCAAGTAGCTTGATCAAATATGGAAAACAGGATTCTCATTTTCCATGATGCTTTGCATGTGGCTGGATAGGAAGAGTAAATGTTAAAATAAAGTGTTATCCATTTATAGTAAGTGTTATGCATTTTTAATAAGATGAGAAAATGTTAATGTTGGTGTTATATGGTGCTATGTAGGCAGCTAACTATATTGAAACAGACCCTATGAATTCTTTTATGTTTTTGGCTCTGCTCTTTTCTCTCTTTTGCTCTCTTTCTTTTCGCATGTGGCATGATTTAGCTTAAGAGGATATTAATCAAAGTAATTCCCTATTGCCAAAACCCATTGTTCATAGTTATGGCTATTTAACAAGGCCTTTCTCATCGTAAGTGACTTCTATTATAAGAAGCTCTCTATTTATATTAAGAGAGACAGCTGTAATGAAGTGCTCGGTCCTCTGAGATCAAAATGGCCTCTAGGAGTAAAATGCGATGGCCAGACTGCTTAGCCCGCAGGGACGCGCTCTCCGACTGGCTGGTCCCAGCTGGCACAGACTTCCTACCAGCCCACAGTCAGACACAATCAATGGGCTGTTAAATAGATTTGGTACAAGTCCATTCTGTGCTTTAGTGTTGTAAGACTCTTCAGTGCAGCACAGGCTCAGTCATAAGCTTCATGAAAAAACCCATCAGCTTCTATTTTATATATGGGATAAAGGGCTCGTTTTCACCCAGGGAAGTGGTCACAAAGGCTAAATCTCAAGAATCTCAATCTTTTGAGTACAAATTTCCAAGTCTAGTTGCACAAATTTTATCAGTGGTAATAATTTGGGTGAGTTACATATTATATAAGAAATGTAGATTTAAAGGATTGTGTTTATGCAGAAAATTACACTCAGAAATAGACCATCCTGATTCCTGAGACATATTCGCTGAAGAAAATTTGTGCGACAACTCAAATGAGTTTTAGCATTTTAACACTTCTGGTTCTATCATCCTGAAGTCAATGGCTTTGGTTAAATGCCTGAAATACAGTCTGTGGTTAATACAAGTTCAAGACATTTTTACATTTTATTTTATGACATAAACACATCAGTAATATCCCACTTGTGATTTTTAAAAGCTTTTACTTGTCTTAAAAAAGGTGGTTGCTGTCAAGTGTCTAAATGGGACTACAGAGGTTGTTGGGGACATTAAACGTCATCAGACGAACCGGAAAACTCATCTACTCACAAGTCGCTTTCACAGCCTCATTGTGTTTATAATCGGCTCTTGCAAACTATTCTAAATCAAACTTTCAGGGAAAATGTTTTTAAACAAACATTGAAAGAGATACTGGTGGTGGTGATGTTGGCTGAAGTCAGGTGACCGTGGTGCAGTTCGTTTATAGCATATGTTTATTTTTTTACTTCTGCCGATTGTATTTAGGCTTCAAAATTCATAAAAATTGTGTTCATTTGTGAAGGTTATCATGTTGGAGAAAAAAATGTAAGAATCATAAACTTTTGTTGGTTACAGAGTTTGTCGAGGGAACTTGCCTACAAAAATAAATCATCACTGCAATGCTCTATACCTATGTGTTTTCTGCAATTTAAAAAGGAACAAAAATATTCAATGTGTCAGTGCAATCTATACTATAGTTTCTTTCCTAATCACCTTTGTACACCGCATGAGCAACTCATCAGACAGAAATGTCCAATAAAACAGCTCAAGTCAATTGGCTCTTTATATCATGCAGCGCAGTGGCCAAATGTGTAACTCTATGGGCTGATCAATATGCAATCTCACATGCCTGGAGGGCACCGGGGTGGTAACAGCAATCAGAGACATCACTCGATACAGAGTTGACAAAGGCAGCGCCTCTAGCCATAGCGTTTAAACAAACCCTTTACATAACCTCAGAGCATCGGAAATACTTACATGCATAACACAGACAACATGCTGTTATTTCCAAATGACCCCACCGAGAGGAGAGGGGAGGGGAGGAGACTAGAAGAGAGGAGAGGAGAGGAAACTAGAGGAGAGGAGAGGAAAGGAGAGGAGAAGGGAGGAGAGGAGACTAGAGTAGAGGAGATTAGAGGAAAGGAGAGGAGATGAGAGGAGAGGGGAGGAGAGGAGACTAGAGGAGAGGAGAGGGGAGGAGAAGTGACTAGAGGAGAGGAAACTAGAGGAGAGGAGAGGAGAGGATAGGGGAGAGGATGAGAGGTGACTAGAGGAGAGGAAACTAGATGAGAGGAAAGGAGAGGAGAAGGGAGGAGAGGAGATTAGAGGAGAGGGGAGGAGAACAGACTAGAGGAGAGGGGCCTAGAGGAGAGGAGAGGGGAGGAGAGGAGACTAGAAGAGAGAACACTAGAGGAGAGGATGGAGAGGAGAGGAGATTAGAGGATGGGGGAGAGGAGGAGACTAGAGGAGAGGACAGGAAAGGAGACTAGAAGAGAGGGGAGGAGAAGGGAGGAGATTAGATGAGTGGACAGAGGAGGAGAGGAGACTAGAGGAGAGGGGAAGAGACTGGAGGAGAGGAGAGGAGAGGAGAGGGGAGGGGAGGAGACTAGAGAAGAGGAGATTAGAGGAGAGGAGAGGAGAAGGGAGGAGATTAGAGGAGAGGACAAGGGAGGAGACTAGAGGACAGGGGAGGAGAGGAGACTAGAGGAGAGGAGACTAGAGAAGACTAGAGGAGAGGGGAGGGGAAGAGATGACAGGAGAGGAGAGTATGAGAGGAGAGGAGACTAGAGGAGAGGAGACTAGAGGAGAGGGGAGGAAAAGGGAGGAGATTAGAGGAGAGGACAGGGGAGGAGAGGAGACTAGAAGAGAGGAGATGACATGACAGGAGAGGAGACTATGGGAGGAGAGGAGACTAGAGAAGACTAGAGGGGAGGGGAGGAGAGGATAGGGGAGAGGATGAGAGGTGACTAGAGGAGAGGAGAGGGGAGGAGAGGAAACTAGATGAGAGGAGAGGAGAGGAGAAGGGAGGAGAGGAGATTAGAGGAGAGGGGACGAGAACAGACTAGAGGAGAGGGGCCTAGAGGAGAGGAGAGGAGAGGGGAGGAGAGGAGACTAGAAGAGAGAACACTAGAGGAGAGGATGGAGAGGAGAGGAGATGAGATTAGAGGATAGGGGAGAGGAGGAGAGGAGACTAGAGAAGAGGATGGAGATGAGAGGAGACTAGAGGAGAGGGGAGGAGAGGAGACTAGAGGAGAGGACAGGAGAGGAGACTAGAAGAGAGGGGAGGAGAAGGGAGGAGATTAGATGAGCGGACAGAGGAGGAGAGGAGACTAGAGGAGAGGAGAGGGGAGGGGAGGAGACTGGAGTAGAGGAGAGGAGAGGGGAGGGGAGGAGACTAGAGGAGAGGAGATTAGAGGAGAGGACAGGAGAGGAGACTAGAGGAGAGGGGAGGAGAAGGGAGGAGATTAGAGGAGAGGACAGGGGAGGAGACTAGAGAAGAGGGGAGGGGAGGAGACTAGAGGGGAGGGGAGAGACTAGAGGAGAGGACAGGAGAGGAGACTAGAGGAGAGGACAGGGGAGGAGAGGAGACTAGAGGAGAGGAGACTAGAGAAGACTAGAGGAGAAGAGAGGGGAGGGGAGGAGATGACAGGAGAGGAGAATATGAGAGGAGAGGAGACTAGAGGAGAGGGGAGGAAAAGGGAGGAGATTAGAGGAGAGGACAGGGGAGGAGAGGAGACTAGAAGAGAGGAGATGACATGACAGGAGAGGAGACTATGGGAGGAGAGGAGACTAGAGAAGACTAGAGGAGAGGGGAGGGGAGGAGAGGAGATGACAGGAGAGGAGAATATGAGAGGAGAGGAGACTAGAAGAGAGGATGGGGAGGACAGGAGACTAGATGAGAGGAGAGGAGAGGAGATGACAGGACAGAAGAGGAGAAGAGACTATAAGAGGAGAGGAGAGGAGAGGGGAGGAGAAGGGAGGAGATTAGAGGAGAGGACAGGGGAGGAGAGGAGACTATGAGAGGAGAGGAGACTAGAGGAGAGGACAGGAGAGGAGACTAGAAGAGAGGGGAGGAGAAGGGAGGAGATTAGATGAGTGGACAGGGGAGGAGAGGAGACTAGAGGAGAGGAGAGGGGAGGGGAGGAGACTGGAGTAGAGGAGAGGGGAGGGGAGGAGACTAGAGGAGAGGAGATTAGAGGAGAGGACAGGAGAGGAGACTAGAGGAGAGGAGAGGAGACTAGAGGAGAGGAGAGGGGAGGAGAGGAGATGACAGGAGAGTAGAATATGAGAGGAGAGGAGACTAGAAGAGAGGATGGGGAGGACAGGAGACTAGACGAGAGGAGAGGAGAGGAGATGACAGGACAGAAGAGGAGAATAGACTATAAGAGGAGAGGAGAGGGGAGGAGAAGGGAGGAGATTAGAGGAGAGGAGAGGAGACTATGAGAGGAGACTAGAGGAGAGGACACTAGAGGAGAGGATGGAGAGGAGAGGAGAGGAGAGGAGAGGAGAGGAGAGGACAGGAGAAGAGACAATGAGAGGAGAGGAGAGGAGAGGACAGGAGAGGAGAGGAGATCGGACTGATTTGAATAACTCACATGTTAGTGTTGGCAGTAGAAGTGAGCCATTCTCCAGCGAGACCAATGATGTCCAGTCCGGATGAAAGCTGATTAAAAAATCTAGGATGACCTGAGAAGAGATTTTACGGGAAATATAAGGACAAAAGTGCAAACAAATACTCTTTAATAGCATAAAATTAATCAACGAGTACAAAAATACTTTCTACATGTCAACTATACACTGCTGTTCACTTGAATTGAATTTGGGGTTGGTAAGATTTGTGTTAATGTTTTTGAAAGAATCTCTTCTGCTCACCAAGGCTACATTTATTTGAGCAAAAATACAGGAAAAACAGTAATATTGTGAAATATTATTACAATTTAAAATAACTGTTTTCTATGTGAATATATTTTAAATATAATTTATTCCTGTGATGCAAAGCTGAATTTTCAGCATCATTACTCCAGTCTTCAGTGTCACATGATCCTTCAGAAATCATTCTAATATGCTGATTTGCTGCTCAAGAAACATTCTGAAAGGGCAAACATTTTCTGCCTGAGATATGTCAAACTCATTTTGAGACACACTGAATTCGTTAAAACTGCTCCACTGTCGACATAACAGACCTGCAGAAAAGACAATATCCAAAACATACCATTTCATATAATAAAGATATATCTTATGTGGATAAATAGGGAGAACCTGTAGGAATTTATCATCGGTTTAAAATTAGAATCATCTCAAATATCTGTTGTAAGATATAAATTATATTCATTATATGGTTAAAGATAAAGTAATGTTAGGTATATGTGATGATTGGCCGATGTGAGAGATTGTTACATTGGCCTGTACCTGTTCTCACTCCATACTTGAGCGTGTCTCTGCAGTCCACCAGGATCTGCTCCAGGGACTCTGGTTGATCTGACAGCTCCAGGTTGAAGCCCTCCATCCCCTCTAGAAGCTGGTGAGGGTGATGGAAGTCCAGCACTTTGGTGGATCTGTCGAAGGTCTTGCGAACGTAATTGGTGAGGATCTCCACCACCTCAAGAAGAAACTGGATTGTTTGTTCCTCTCCATTCTTTGCAGGCAGTAGATCTAGAATAGAGTCAGCATGTAAAGATAAGACTTTTCATTTATTAAACTGAAAAAGATCAGTGGGGTTGAAGTAAAAACTTTTGAAACCCACATTGAAAATTTGGGATTTTTTCATCTAATCCTTAATGCCTGCAATTTTTCTAGGTCACTAATCAATAAGTGACATTGATCATGTGAACTCATTGTACTTGCATGGATGCACAAGATGCTTGATCATCAGGTTTTGTTCATGCAGCTTAAAGGGTTAGTTCACCCAAAAATGAAAATTCTGTCATTAATTACTCACCATCATGTCGTTCCACATCCTTAAGACCTTTGTTCATCTTCGGAACACAAATTAAGATATTTTTGATGAAATCTGAGAGGTATATGACTCGTCCATAGACAGCAATTTAACCACCACATTCAAGGTCCAGAAAGGTACTAAAGACATTGTTAAAAAAAGTCGACGTGACCGCAGTGCTTCAACCTTAATTTTATGAAGCGACGAGAATACTTTTTGTGCACAAAAACAAAACAAAAATAACGACTTTATTCAACAATATCTTCTCTTCTGTGTCATTCTCATACGCTGTTTACATTCAGTGCTTCCAGGTTCTGTGTCATAACGCGGGCTCAGTATTGGCCGACGCTGTTCATGTGAGCAGCACGACACATGCGTGTGATGCTGACACAGGAGCCAGCCAATAATGAGTCGCCGTTCGGACGTAGAACATGGAAGGCTAAAGGTAAATAGCGTATGAGAATGACACAGAAGAGAAGAAATTGTTGAATAAAGTCGTTATTTTTGTTTTGTTTTTGCGCACAAAAAGTATTCTCGTCACTTCATAAAATTAAGGTTGAACCACTGCAGTCACGTCGACTTTTTTTTTTTTTTTAACAATGTCTTTAGTACCTTTCTGGACCTTAAAAGAGGTGGTTAAATTGCTGTCTATGGATGAGCCATAAAGCTACCTCTTGGATTTCATCAAAAAAATCTTATAATTTGTGTTATAACGAAGGTCTTAAGGGTGTGAAACGACATGAGGGTGAGTAATTAATGACAGAATTTTCATTTTTGGGTGAACTAACCCTTTAAGTGCTGCTGTCATTAAAGCACACAGGAGACAAAATATGAAATTCCAAACTCATAAAAACTGTCCATCAACCGTTTAAAACATTTCAATTGTTTGCTGAGAATACAAGTTACAAAGAAAAAAAAGTATTAAATTACAAAGCAGAGCACAGAGAAACATTTTCATGCATACATATATAGTTGTCTCAGATTTTTTGGCCATATCATGATTTCAGTTTATAATAATATACAATGTGACAGTTCAATTCTTTTTTTCTTTTTCTTTTTTTACTTCTAACTGTTTGCGTTTTTAGATGAAGCACAAATACATTCTATTCAAATGTTTAACTTTAAAAAGCATTAAAATTGAGAAAGATTTGTCGTTACCTCGAGCGAACAGGTTGGAGAAGTCTGTCTCTGCGCGTGTGAAGCGCTCGCTGTTGTCACACGTTAGCTGGTTCTTCGCGCTCTCCTTGAAGGCGCCCACCATACGACTCTTCTCATCCAGACTGTTGTTCTTCTGCAGGAAACCTGCATCATTACAACACGGGGGAGAATTGCAAAACATATCCTCAGCCTTGATTCTAGATGCTAGGGGGAAAAAGTTATAGGCTATCTCCAACCAGTTGCTTAAATAAGCAACTAGCAGAAGGTTTGCTCTCTGATATTTATACCTAAGGGTTATTCCAGTGGCTGGAGTTTTAGTGGGGCAGCGCTATTATGGATTAGTTGAGGTTCAGAGGTGCTACTGTAGCCATGACATCAGAGGACGTGTAGGGGGTGTTTTTTTTTTTTTTTTTTGGATCATGAAACCCTGTTGAAACACTGTTGAGTTTAAATCTATCATCCTTCACAGATTCCGCTTGACTGACCAGATGCTCCATGTCATTAACTGCCGACAGGCACATTCAATAGATCCATCGAGGATGTTTTATTGGAGCATCTTACATGAACATGAACAAACATGTTTAGGCAAAACAGAAAGACCCACTTAAGAGCGTCAAACACCAAGATGCCCAAAAATAATATAAAATAGCCTATGTTTTTCGTTCATAATGCATACATTCTTTATTATTTCGACTGATTTTATTCATGGCGGTCTGCGTATAGCTATTAAATATTGTAAAACATGGATCACAGATGGTTAGTAAGATTATAAAGAATATTTTTCAATATTTAACAGCATATTTCCTTAGAGCATCCGTCTTTCGGTCACGAGGGCCCAGTTGTCTTTTCGTGCCGGTTATCTCTTTCATTTTGAGAAGGACTATCACACAATATTATCAGAGAAAACAGACCGCCATTAATACCCCCCTCTGCCCACTATGCAGCCCAATCTCTCTCATTCAGGCTCGGTTCTGATAAGAGCTAATGACTATTCGATGCCGTAAATCTTTGGCGATGCGCTGAACATCAATAAGCTACACGATTTTATTGCGGCTATCAAAATGGATTTTTCTGTTTTCTCTCATGCTAAAGACCAAAGGCATTTTGGTCTTCACGACCACGTTGAGCATGTTTATTGTGCATGCAATTAAAATAAAACATCCACTCTGATCAAATAGCAAATTATTTACGTATGATACGCTGAATCTTCTCATTAAAATATGATTTTATTTGAGCAGTAGTTTAGCCTACTGGATTTGGCATTCATTTATTTTCTTTAAATTTTTAAAATTTTCTGCATGAGCTCTCTCTCCAAATAAAACAAAAATAAACATATAAATGAATGCATAAAGAAAAAAAACAAACGAACAAAAATGAGATAGATTTTGAATAATTATTTACACGCTTTTTATATGAGCTCAAACGACAGCAGAATATGCAGCTGATGGTGCGTAAATTCAAATATCGTTTACATACATCAACAACTTTAATGACAGAATGATCATTCAAAAAAAAAAAAAAAAAAAAAAAAAAAAAAATCCGTATAGATTGAAGTGAAAACCTATTACTAATTAGATTCATGTGGTTTTGCAATAATCAAGGCGTAATTCTCATTACATGTTCATTTTTTACACAAAAACATAACATGAGGCAAAATTAAATCCAAAGGATTTGGCCTTAAGATACAATAATAAAACGATTTAAAGTTGACCAGGAGCAATGGCCACATCCTCCCAGACGTCATCATCTTAAAAACACCCAATCCTCTTCACATCTTTTAGCAGGCTATAAAAAGCAGTGTGGCGTAAAAAGACAAGTTGAGAGAGAGAGAGAGAGAGAGAGAGAGAGAGAGAGAGCACCACCCACCAGGAAACTAATAGACTAGAGAGCAACAACGGCAGCCCCTTTTTTCTCCTGATATATAGAGTTTCACTGTAGGACAAATCCAGTTACCAAAACCTATCTAACTGACCGTGAGAGAATATTTCCATCCCGACACTGATGATTCACACTCTCTACAGGCTATTTTTCTCTTCTCTTGTCGAACAACCTACAAAAAAATCGTGCCTGGCATAAACCTCTCATTCGGGGCTGATTTCTATTCCTTGCTTTGTCAGTTTTTCTTTGTCCAGAAAATAATAATGAGAGTGAACAAGGGGGAACAAAAGACTAAGACCCTGTTCACACAGTAGCCTACAGGGTAAATAACAGCTCGCTGACCTTTAGTGTGATGGAAACACGCAATGACAGTCTCTTGCTTTCTATCTAAGGCATAATGTATTCACACCTGGGTCAACAGAGCAACAACAGCATGGATAAAGGTGCCCTCCACTTTGGTACCTTGAGTGACCCCATGCGCCCTTTGGAGACTGAAATGATGTTGGCATTGTAACTTACCACATATCTTCATGCCAAGTTTCCTCGTGCATCCGTGCGCAACCCCGTACCACGCGTCGCAGGCTAAAACGAGACGTTTGGACAGCTGTTCAACATCCCATATTTTAGTTTATTCTTAATGCTATGGGTGAGGATGTGCGCGCCTATGAAAGCACAAAATTAAGGGTCAACATGCATTGACGCAGAAGACAATGAATGTGCGCAACAACAGATTCGGGTCTTTGCAGGATGTGTGGCTTTTTTTTTCTTCTTCTTCTATGTGTCTATTTTTTTTTTTTTTTTTTTTTTTTGGAAAGGGCTTGATTTTCATCAAGCAATCAATAGAGGCTATCAGAGAGGCAGGCAGCTAATAGATGGTGGCACACATCCGGCAAAGAGGCGGTTTAAAATAAGCGGGCATGAAATGAGGTCTCGGAATTAATTGAGTGAAACGCTTGTGTTTGACTTGCCAGCCGTCACACAGTGAGCCTATAGAAAATGTACCGTTCGAAATACATGAATGACCTCTAGCATTAGATGTTGATACAATGAAAATGAAATAAAATGAACACACTCACAACAGTAAGCATGAATTACATGAACAACACTATTCAGCAAGGAAAAATATATAAACAATATAGTGCAGGTGTGTGTTTGCGTGAGCAATGTGCATAAAGAGCGATAGGAAACGAAGGTGAATTATTATTATTATCAATAGTTTGATATGAATTTATCTCATCCTCTAGGGTGGGTTTTGTCTGAGGGCAGATCTAGCTCTATTTGCCCCAGGCGCGCGCTGTCAGATGAGGCAGAGACAGCGCGAGCCCCTCAGGTCAGTGAGCGTGAGATAGAGCTTGGCAGGGAGATAATGGCAAAACACGCAGAACACACACACACACACACACACACACACACACACACACACACACACACACACAACAAAACAGCACAACACAACACATAATTCTTTTTACAGTTTATATCAAAATTTATATAACATAAAAAACATATATAGGATACTACATCTTTATATTATTGTAGTTACTATTTTTTTTAGCTGACATATTTATTTATTTATTTATTTATTTTGCATATAATCTATTCTATACAGTACACGAGGGTTTCTTAAACCTGATCAAATCAGATCAAACCGGTTTCTTTTATGTAGGCTATATATTTTTTTTTAATCTTGACTCGGGCATTTTAAGCATATTTTCAAAGGAAAATGTGAATTGGACCGTGATGGCGGGTAATTTTTGTAATTACGCTATTAAAGTGGCTCTGTTGAGAGCAGACGATGGCTGATTGCTGTTATTTAAGCTCCCATAAAACGTGGCAAAATGCAGGACTGTTGTTATAAGATCGGGACCATAATTAACTGCAATAATTAGGCAGAGGATGCTCTTATTTGAGAGTAAAATTAAGAATACAATTTACATACTATTTTCATTTGTAATCTGCAGGTATGAATTGAGACTAAAACTCTATCCAGAAAAATAGAATAAAATAATCGTAATAATCGTTATTGTTATTATTATTATTACATCGACACGTCGTCTGTCTATCGATAGGTTCTTTATAGGCTCTAATCTTATTAAAACTATAACATCGTATTACAATAATCTTTTTGTAATAAAATAGATTATCAGGGGTTATCTATCTATCTATCTATCTATCTATCTATCTATCTATCTATCTATCTATCTATCAGATCATTTATTATTTGTCTCTCAAGCTGTAGATCTGTCAGCTAATAGACTTTTCATACGGTGTTGTGTGTTTTTCAAGGCAGTGATGAACATCGCCACCCCACGGAGTAAACAAGCCAAGTGAAAAACGCGTTATCCAGAGAGACCTACTTGTGGCAGGTTGTCGTAAATTAGCCGTGTTTGGGTCCAAATCACCAGCCGAGGAAGAAGGTGCAGAAGACGCCATCAGTCCAGGAGAAACACCTCACTGCTTTCAGACTGAAGAAAAAAAGCCCACACTACACGGAAATATGTAGAAATTAGGACAAAACAAAGTGATGGCACAAATAACAGTTGCTTATATCAAAAAAGACTGGCTAATATCTCATATAAAGTATATATAGGCTACTATATTAAAATAAGCGTTTCCTCTAGCACAATTTCACGCATCAAATTCTCCTGTGACATCGTTTCTGAAATGGCAGTAATTCACTCCCCGTCACAAGGATAATTTGTCTTGCGCCACGCGCGCTCAGTGTTCTGTCATGTTCAGAAATGCGCTCTGGTAGAACAGCGCACATTACAGCACATCCAAAGCACGAACAACACACCTAACAAATAACGAAGAGAATTGTAGGTAAGCTCTGAAGATAGTGCGACCTATATAACTTGGTATTTTGGATGGCGGTCCGGTTCTGTTCTCCAGACGCACCGGCCCCTTTGAGCTCCAGCGCGCAGCAGACCGTGAAGTCTGACTTAATTGGCTCTGTAACGAGGTCTTTAAATCGAATCATTTAAAATGAAGAAACGAAGAATCTGTTCACTTCAACCACAGCATAACAAAGGGGACGAAGTCAAGACAGAAATAATCATTTAAAGGTATTGTTAGTGTTATGATGACGATGATAAATAATATTTCTTTGTGATGATTTTACACAAGGTCAGAAGCTCAGTCCATTTAAACGATGCTCGCCCAAAAAAGAAGAGTGTATAGAAAAAGAGTGACTTATTGATTTCTCAATTAAGATGATCTTTAAATATCCTCAAATAATGCGCATCAATCACTGTCGGAGTTAGTGAAATATGGTCAAAAAATCATTGCGCTGCTCATGTGTTAAATTACACCATGTTTTTAGATCATTATTTTGCCAGAGCCGTTCCAGTATGAACGTAGAATCACAATATTGGCAGAAACTGGTTTAAATCTCTACATGCATTTATTATCACTGAATAGCGTTCAGTTTCTGATTTTCTTTCTCATATTGTTGTCTGTCTAATATTGTAGAAAAGAAAAAAGGGCTTAAATTTAGATCAAAACGCAGAAGGTGAGCGCTTACCTTACGAAGTCACAGGTGTCACAGTAAAATCCAGAAAAATGGCACACGGAGGATGTTTCACAGCGCGTAATTTGGCTGTGAGACACCTGACATTAGAAAACCAGAAGAGTGCACAAGAAAATAAAAATCCATCCAGCGCCAATTCTTGATTCAGTGTTTATCCTTCAAAAGGCGACAGGAGAATCTCCTAAATTCACTTCTGCTGTATTTTTCCACGGGTTAATATCCACGGGTTTATCTCGAGACTTGCTGAGGATTATTATATGGACTCAAGTCATCAGACACATGAAGTTTAATTCTCCCAGTAATATATGTATATATACACACACGTCAAAATACCGTGGGAGTGAGAAAACGGTGAGTGAGAGAGGGAGAGAGAGAGTCAGAGAGATCATGAGGACGAGCTCATATTTTATTGTTGTTGTTTTGGAGGTACACAATAAGCAAATGTAAGCATTCCATCATAATATAACATATTTTTTTTTCTTTCATTTAATGCACGACTTGTGGATCAGCTCCAGTTATAACCTAAACGAGACATCTGGAACACATCCACGAGGTGGCAACAGAGAACAGACCAACTTGAACTTGAACGAAGGATTTTTGGGCAGCGCCCTGGAAAAACACTTGAGCTGCTCTGTTCACGTCTGTAAGATCGTTAATTTTAGAACCTCTACCGATCCAGCTTGTCAGTATTGACGACAACTGGTTTCCACTGCCGTCTTTTCAGCACCTGGACAGCTCCACTCGGCCAAGAAGAGACTGGGGCTAGTTGTCACACCTTTTCACTCCAGTCAGTTTTTCTCAAGATGTTTTTTGTCAGTTTCTGTAGACGCATACATTAAAGTCCTGACTACAAAAAAGCATTTGAACGCATACATCGTTATCTCGTCTTAACGCATCGATCGGTTTTATTGTGTTCACCTGTGCAACAGCTATTACAAAAATAGCTGTTGTACTCTAGAGGATAAAAATTCACAAAAATTCTTCTTTAAGAGAATTTCGAAGAAGTTTGGATTCAACATACAAGAGGGAAAAAAGCATTTGTAGGCTATAATTGGACTTCTCACTCAAAATAATAGGTATAGTTGCTGAGATGAGCTTTTTTGACAACCTTCCAGTGTGACAACTGGCCCCGGTCAAATGTGTGAAACAATAGTGTTCGTTTTCCTCCATCAGGTGGCGCTAAAATGTCTTGCGCCTTCTGAATATCTAAACAGAAAAAGTGAAGTAGGAAATAGCTATTTTATTATCCTAAATCATATATATTACAATTCACGCAGAATATAATTTAATGTCCAGTCAGTATTTGACATAACTGTGCATACATGATATTCTGAACACGTCACACATTGTTTATAATCATAAGACATATTAATAGCAAAACATTACCGCGCGTGCTTAGGACTGTAGAAAACGCGCAACACTAGATTGTTTGCTGTTGTTTATTTATGATGAAGATGATAATGTATCGTCTGTGCTTTCAGTGGACTCCTCATCTGTGTCAGAGCTATCTGAGGACTCATCGTCATCATCCTCAACGTCGTCTTCATCATCATCATCATCAGATGTGTCAAATTCATCAGATTCATCATCATCATCTGATTCATCCTCCGTTTCTAGAATTTATGATGATATCCAGATGAAGAAGGTGAATTCAACACACTTGAATTTCATTATTAAAGTTAGCCATTTGGAACATTGCTTCTAATGAATTAGTTTTAATTTTCATTCATGTCTGTAGTGCTTCACAAAACATTTTTGTTTAAAACAATTTAGCGATAAATAGGCTATATCTATGTTAATTTAACTACTAAAGAGGAAAGTTGTAGTAAAGCTTAAGATTTTGTCATAAAAATGTAAATTCTTCAATTTGAGGGTCAAAGCAAAGTGGAACTACCATGTCAAAATAGATAGATAGATTATGAACTCACCTATCAGTAATTTTTCTTCAATGAGAGGCAGGAAGCTCTTGGCCTCTGAGTTCTGGGGCTCATAAATTAAAACTAAATTTAAAGAATGAATGAGAATGATGCAAACATCAGTATCATGATGTAAGAAATGCCAAATAACAATACTATAGTAAACAATATTAATTCAAATGGCTACTTACTCATCTGACAGAGCTTCTTGGCAAGTTGATAATTCTTTGTCATCACAGCCTGTAGAAACTGAACTCAGAAACACAAACAGAACATTCGTTTAGCTGCATCTCAATAAGCCAATAACAAGAGTCCAAATTAAATAAAAAGTGTCTTTTGATACTTACAGCCATTTTCAAACACATCAGAACTACTATTTCTTCTCTGCATTTCTCCTCTTCTCTAGCTTGCTTCCTTCTTAAAGGGATAGTTCACCCAAAAATGAAAATTATCCCATGATTTACTCACCCTCAAGCCATCCTAGGTGTATATGACTATCTTCTTTCAGACGAACACAATCAGAGATATATTTAAAAATATCCTGACTTTTCCAAGCTTTATAATGGTAGTGAATGGGGGGTGAGATTTTGAAGCCCCCAAAAATGCATGCATCCTTTATAAAAATAATCCATCCGGCTCCAAGGGGTTCATATACGTCTTCTGAAGTGAAGCGATGGGTTTTTCTAAGAAAAATATCCATATTTAAAACTTTATTAACTAGAATAACTAGCTTCCGGCAGACGGCCGTATGCATCGATTTGCGGTGGAAGAGTAACCCCTGACCCGACGCATGACGTAATGACGAACGCAGAGGCGCCGAGGATAGAGCAAAACAACACACTGGTTACGAATTAGAAGTCTAAAACAAGAAATTTTAAAGAGAAATGTTGGAGGATTTGGATATAAGAGAAGAGGAGCTTGAGTTTGTTGCACAGTCCTATTTGTTTAAACCGCGAGAGGCGTCTAAGCTTGTGATACTCCTACATCCTGTGTCATACATCGCGTCAGGGGTTACTCTTGTGGCGCAAGTCGACTTGCGCAGAATGCTAGTCATTTTAGTTAATAAAGTTTTAAATATGGTTATTTTTCTTACACAACCCACCGCTTCACTTCAGAAGGCCTTTATTTTTATAAAGGATGGATGCATTTTTTTAGGCTTCAAAATCTCGCCACTCATTCACTACCATTATAAAGCTTGGAAGAGCCAGGATATTTTTTAAATATATCTCTGATTGTGTTCGTCTGAAAGAAGATATACACCTAGGTTGGCTTCAGGGTGAGTAAATCTTGGGATAATTTTCATTTTTGAGTGAACTATCCCTTTAATCTAATTGGCATTGCTTTTGTTCCTTTTTTGTAAGTCGCTTTGGATAAAAGCATCTGCTAAATGCATAAATGTAAATGTACATGACGTGTACCTCTGCAAACAGTTCTAGGGGCACGTGTCCTTCTGCGCTCTCATTTTCTTCCTCTTCACTTTGTGTCTCATGAGGATCCTGGTCATTTGCAGACGGCACTACTTGAGGGGCCTGGATATGTAGTTCATGCACACTTTCTGACTGGACTTCACATTCTCCTTGCTTTTCTAATGTTTAAATAGGAAAAAGAAAATCCTTTTTGGACCTGCTGTATTTGTACTGGAGCCCATGGGCATCACAAAATGCTTCAGGAACTGTGAGACAAATGGGTTGAACAATAAATGTGTTGAAAAGGACTAAAGGATAAAACAGATTCAGTACCTGTCATAATAGGGGGGACCTGTTTAGGTAGTTTATGTCCATGCGTGGTTACATTTCTGAAGGACGGAGCTTTAGAAGCATTATACCCTCTGCTGCTGAAAAAAATGGGTGATAAAAGGTAAACTATTAGAGATCACTGGAGCGAATGAATGCCATCAGCTTCCCTGCTTTATGCATGTACGGCCCATAAACCACATCCCATGCATGACCCAAAGAGCATGTTGACCGGAATACAAAAAGCCACTGATACACTCAAATTAAAAATAAGCTTGTTTCTTTATTCCTCTCAGTATTATACATCTGTCATAATGATCTAGTATAGACAACTGTCACTTTTAGTTATTATTTTCAAATATAACATTCTTTTACCTCTTGGAATTGTGTCCTTTGAGCGTGGTATTTGATGTTTCAGAGTTTTGGGAAGGATTCCCCTCTGTCTTTGTAGAGGAATCCTGCTCTTCTCTCTTTCCACTGGGTTTTGCTTTCTGTTGCCTACACAAAATCAAACCAAAGCATCTAAATGATGGTTGAAGTGTAATTCTGTCATGTCAACTCTCGGAGTATTTGGCATGGTAATGATATGACAATGTTGATGTGTTTGGTCTTGGCGGAATAGATCTGCTACACTGCTGCTGCTGCTGCAGAGCAAGTACGGGACTTACTACTGCCAATACATACACGACACACTGCTGTGAGCAAGTAAGACATGCTGCTCAGGGCTCGACATTATTATTGTCATGTGCTTGTCCTTCGGAGAAGTAAATCGGTCATTCACTTGTCAGAGTAAAAAAGTTGCTTGTCTGGAAAATTTAGATTTTTTGTATTGTAAATATAATTTATTCTAAAGCAATATTCTCATCAGTGTTCTATCAGCTTTCACATATTTAAATCTGCATATTTGTGATATTTACCCCGAGGCCGTTTTTTCTTTAACCTTTATAAAGGGCATTTCCCCCCTAATCCTATTAAATGCTTCATCTTTTATTTTAAATTCTTAAATTTGTTCAAAAATTACAGCTGCATTAAATAATATTATGAGATTGTTTAAATATTTTTTGAATATACAAATTAGAAATGTTGGAAAGAATAATACTTTTAAACATGAAACTAAACCGCCAGTAGGTGGCGGCAAGTGATCATCTTAGTAAGTGAGTCATTGAGTCATTCATTCAAACGATTTGTTCAAACGGCTTATTCATGCAAGAATGAGGCAGTTGTTTATGAATGGGTCATTGAATCTTTGACTCAACTGATTGTTCAAAATGCTGAATCATTCAGTAATGAAAAAATAGTTGAGTTTTGCTGTGATATGTGCTATGCTTCTGCTGTGATCTTTGGAACTATTTTCGCTGCTGAAACAGAACAAAAACAGTCAATATTGTGTCTAAAATGTAAGTGATTTAATTTTAACTACTTGTTGAACTGTTGTATGAAATCAGTGTCACATTTTTAATCGTGATGGTATTCAGGAAAACAGCACTCTTGGTCGTGTAATGTTGCTTAACAGTGTCATATGTTATAAATAAAAAACTCCACATTTTGAATTTTTACAGCAGTATGTTAACTGAGTTTCTTTGTGTGTGCGGCGCTCATTTGTTTCGATTTCTCCTCAAGGCTGCGCAACCCTCAATGGCGCAACCTTACTGTCAGTACATTATACATTATATATTATTATCCTCTATCAATCGGCACTTACACTAAATGAAATAAAATCAGAATCATTCTCGCGTTTTGGTGATTCCCTAGTTTTGTTTTGTTTTTTTGTTTTTTGTTATTGACATTTTAATAAGGCTACTCTAATTCTCTTTCACTTGCCCCTTCAAAAAATCCACTTGTCCCAGACAAATGTTAATGTCGAGCCCTGTTGCTGCTGTACAATATAGCATACATGAATTACAGGTGGAACTGTGGAAGGTGGAGGATTTTTGAAAGCTCTCTACAACTGCTACAGCAAATGCTGACCAAGTATTTGAAGGTTGGGAGGCAAGCTCATTGGCTACTGATACAGCAGGAACCAATCAGCTGTGCCCTATAGAGAATGATGTGATTTCTGGCAGATTGAGTTAAGGACCTAGATCAGCCTGCGCCATCTAGAGTTTCATGACAGAACTTTGTATTTAATACATTAAAGTCTCATATATGAACATTCTTACTTCATCTATTCAAGCAAAGAAGTTTAATTGTAAATATTGTGATGCTTTTACAATGACCTTTCAACTGAGAGCTGCATGTGCAATTCATGTTCATTAATCACTGTAATAGAATGTTTTACCTTGTGGAACTTGGAGCTTTGATATTTGTTGTCTCAGAGTTTATAGAGAAATCCTGTTCTCTTGTCTTTCCACTAGGTTTTGGTTTCTGCTGCCTATACATAAAATCAAACCAAAGCACCGAATACAATTGATGCAAATGTGGTTTTTAAAGCAACTAAAGCATCTGAATCCAGCCGTCAGTGTTCAGAGGTCAGCATTCAAACAATATGAAATCGTAGTGACCTAGTAACACATTTTTAACCTACTTTGGTTTCCATTCCACTGATTCTTTTGCGACTGGATCTACAGAACAAAGGACATAATGTCATTTAACCTTTCAGATGAAAAATAACCCTTAAGGAAACCAAGGCAGATTGTCGTCATGTGTGTGTAACTGCTTAATGTTAGAAAACTGTTGCTATAGCGTATATGTATTGATAGAAATTATTTCCTGCAAATTGATTATTGTACCTGCTGAGCTGCCAATCACTGGTTTTAAGGGTGCAACCTCCTTTAGAAATAGAAAAAAAGACAAAATGTGAACAAGAAGACTAAAGCCAAATTAATGCTGTAAAATTCTATATATTACTAAAATAGCAAAATGATCAAGATATACCGTTTGTCTCATGATATAAAAGAAAGAACAATATCCATATCAAACTGGAACATAAATCACCACCATATGTAGATTGTCCTGCTGCCACTGACCTTTTCATTGCCTTTTGATGAGACTTCTGACGGCTGCCCGACACACTGTAATCTTATCATTAATAATAAAATATTTAAAGTAAGTATTTTGATGTTAAAGAAATGCAGACATGGTAAAGCCACTGTGAAGAGCCTTTTAAAGAGTAACTGAAATTATACAGATGTTTAAAACACAATTTGTGTGTTTATGTTGAGTTAATGTAATGTAATGTAAAAATACACAAGGGCCCATTAACCTGTATGTGCCCTGATGTTATTTTAACATTATAGCTAATAGGTAGATCAGTCTTAAAGGGATAGTTCACCCCAAAATTAAAATGCTGTCATCATTTACTAACCCGCAAGTTGTTCCAAACCTGTATGAGCTTCTTTCTTCTGTTGAACACAAAAGAAGATATTTTGAAGAATGTTGGTTTTCAAACAGTTGACGGTAGCCACTGACTTCCATAGTATCTTCTATAGTATTTCCTACTATGGAAGTCAATGGGGCCCATCAACTGTTTGAAAACCAACATTCTTCAAAATATCTTCTTTTGTGTTCAACAGAAGAAACCCAGCAAACATTTGGACGTTTAATGACCGTTCAAAAAACGTCCCTCCGACACGTCTCGTCATGGTTGAAAAATAGTTCCAAAATGAAAAACGTATCTGAATGCATTTTTAGGAAATGTTCTGTGTTACATATTTTTATCGATTTATGCCGTCCTTCCGCGACTGTTATTGGCCAGGGACACGACGTTGCCGTCGGACCAAAGTTTGTATGGGAAGAAACTCAAACAGGTTTGGAACAACTTGAGAGTGAGTAAAGTGGGTGAACTATCCCTTTAAGTCTTGATTCGCTGCCTGTAACTCTAGAGTCTGTTGAATGTTTTAAGACTTGATCACTTTCACAGAACGAATGTATCAAATGGAAAACAGGTAACGTTATAAACTGTTTGAAAAATAACGTAGAATAAGTTATGTAAAACATGTAGGATAATAAATTAAAATTATGAACGTTCTTACCTGTTCATCTGTGCGAAGTGTCTGACTTTCTTTTTATACGATCTACCGACTGTAGGCTACTTAAGAGCTGAACGGGTAATTCTTTTTTTTTTCTTTTTTTTTTAAATAAAGCTTGTCATAAAATTTTATACCTACAGTAACACTTTTAGGAAGTTTCGTTTGACTTTCTGATGCCCTGTTGCAGTTTGAGAGGGCAAGCGTGCTGTTTCCATAGCAACTGGAGGCGTCACCTCCAAATAATCCGAGTGCAACATTCTCCTTCCGGAACCAACATCTTGCGTAACACTTGCTACCTACAATAATATATTTGTTTTAAAACAAAATTACAGCATACAATAATGTATTCATTATTTAACAATAATAATAATAACAACAAACTATATACATTATTGTTAGGCTATTATACTTTTTGTTCCACGAGGATTTTAACGTCCAAGTTAATAAAAAGAATAAAATTGCGCATTTTTGGTGCGCTAAACATGTTCAAAATGATAAAATAAAAAAGTCAACAAAATGTAGTGTACACTTGATAAACATGTAAGGTATTTTTTTTTTTTTTTTAAAGAAGGTAAATACAAATGAACACTTTTACTTAGCTTACGTTTTTGCCTGTACAATGACATCATATTGCATAAGGAAAACTTTGGCTAGTTTCCAAACATTACTTTAATATTTCTTAGGGTCTGTATAGACAATTACCTTAAAGTCCTGACATGTTTTGAGCATGTTGTCACACTAGGCTATATGGGGTAAGATGTCTCCTGTATGATCCTGCCATGTTTTTCTGCTATTTAAACAATTCTGAAACAGCAAAAATTTAAAAAGTAACATACATCAAGGTGAACTTATTGTTTTAGCCATCGAATATTGTAATTAATAAATTATATATATTTATTGTATAACATTTAAACACAAATGTGACAACTTTCCCCGATCTGTGTTTGAATTAAACTTGAATAAAAAACACTGCTAAAAAATAAACCTTGGTGTAACTTTAACCCCAAAATTATATATTTACTGAAATAGTATAGCAGTTGTGACAACAAGCTCCACTTTCCCAAACTTCATGAAGTGCTCACAAAAAGCAGACAGTCTAAGACTTCTGTTCAAAAGTTTTGTTCATGTGATCCAGCATGGGATATAGTGGTCTGTTCTTCCTCATCAGGTGCGTCTTCAGGTGTTTGGCGAGATGGTCACTGCGCATGAAGCGTTTGGAGCAGTCCGGGCACGTGAAGCGTTTTTCACCAGTGTGCGTGCGCAGGTGCCTCTGGAGCTCGTCAGAGCGCGTGAAGCTCTTCCCGCAGAACATCCAGCTGCAAACGAACGGGCGTTCACCTGCGTGCCACCTCAGATGCGCCTTCAGGTGCGACGTCTTGCCGTACACCTTCCCGCAGCCCGGCATGTGGCACACGTGCTGCTTTCTCCTTCCCGGCGCGTCGGTGGTCTTCTGGCAGTTGGGGCACATGCATCTCCGGCATTTCCTCGACTTGGAGTGCAGCAGGGTGGCGATTTGGGACTGATACTGGCCGAACTCTGGGTGACCCAGAACCCACCCGCAGGGGATCTGAAAATGATGTGTTGAGGAGTGATTGGCAGCGCCGGCGTCTTGTAGGGTCCACCATTGTATATCCTCCCGTCCCAAATGTCTCTGCGGATGATGCACAAGTCCAGTGTGCGTGGGTACGTAAGTTGAAATTGACGTGGGAAGAGAAGCGTATGAGGAGGAGCATGCTGATGGACAAGGCAACATCTTCAGGGGTGAGAAGTCATAGTGCTCCGCCGGAGGTGTCAGTGGCATTTCGTGGTGTGGATTTAACGAGGTCTGGATGTGCTGCGACAGCCTCACGCCACAATCAGAAGAAAAAGTTGCATGTGTGGAACCATCACTTCTCCAGGGATGAAAGAGCTTAGGTGAGGAACCTTCATATGGGACGTGCTGGTGGTGCTCCATGGATCCGGATGCACGGGAATGGCCGATGCGATTACAGGTGTCTTCGAGCAACATCAAGGGGGATCCTTTGATGGATTCTGGGGTGGAGTTTGGAGTCCGATCCTACGAAATATAAATACGTATAATTTGTGCTTGAAGGATTGCCACTCTAATTCAGTCCTGTTTCTGGCACATTTAGGATGCCTTCCTTATTTAGGGAGTGAGAACCACTGGCACCATGCTTAGAGCCTATTAACTAATCTCTCCCAAATCAACATGCAAGCAAAATACATCAAAATGACAAGTTTGACACATTTCTAATCAGAGAATATAACTTTTTACGCACCTGAAGGAAAGCTTGCAGTGGGTCATTACGCATTATGGCAACCGCAGTTATGCCACACCAATGAAGACTTCTCGATCTAGAATCCTTATAACTGTGTTTGCGCACCGGTGTGCCTCTTTAATGCCGCGCAACAACTCACGGGATAATCTTGTAGCAAAGTGAACACACTGGCATCATTTCATTGAGTTTGATCACAACTCCAGCCAGTCAGAATGAAGAGTTTTGCCTTTGAAGATTACCGCTGCCCAATCATCAAAGAATAACGAAAGAGCTCAAATCCTTTGAGTGTTTGCTGCTTTGGATAATAAAAGAATTGATTATTTGGAGGGTGAGATGGGGAGAGTTGAAGGAGGTGCAATTAATTAATCTGGATTAAGTGAATGGATCAAAGAAATAATAAAAAAGATAAGGTATATGCCACTAAAAACATACAGTAATTGTGGCTTATGTATAGAAATGTATAATTATTTTTTTTTTTGGGTACTGCATATTAGTTGGATAAAGTTAACCCACTGTAGCAAAATTGGAAAAGTTGCACAATAGGGTTATAACTCAAATAAAAGATTTCCTGTATCATAAATCAATGAACTTTTGCTTAAACACCCAAATTCCTCTACGTTTTAAAAAAAGGTCACGCCAGATAAAAACATTGGAACAACCATATAACAAACGCTACTGCTTATAAGTAAGTAGCACTTCCTAAAACCTTCTAGAACTGTTTTTCTAGAACAATCCAAGATTTGAATTCACTTTTGCCTTGTCAAACATATAAAACAAATATAAAACAAAAGTCTGATACACATTGAACACAAAACTTAAGTTTTAATATAGTATTTATATTATGTATATAGGTTTTATTCAATTGTTAATTGTTTTCCCCAAGTATTTTTGTGAAAATTTGAATTTAACATTTTATAAGATGTTTAAAGTTTAATGATATTACAAGGAAGGATTTAAAAAGAACAGCATGGAAACCTGCCGATCCATTCACTATGACGGAGTGAGAGCGAAGGACACGGTTAAGAGGCAGCGTGTGGGAGGCTGAGGCTATTGAATACCTCTTGAAGTGCTTACAAGGGTGTCTAGAACTAGAGCAACATCTGTGGCTTTCCACAACAAAGCAGAACTCTGTTCGTTTAACCGCACAGAGCTTTGAAGTCTCAAGAAGACAGAAAGCAGCCATTGTTCTCTCAGGCCTACATGAAGGCCCTCCAACTTGGGTCTCTTTAATTTAAAAGTTTCCCCCAGTAATGTGATAGTTCTCTCCTGTTTCCCTAGTGAACCTTTGAGGTGAAGCCTGGTTTTGTGTTTAAAAGCCAGAGTTCTGCCGCAGAATCGCTGAGTAGTTTAGCCCTGGGTCATGAACTGTGGGCTGGAGGTTAGTGTGTGTGTGGTATGATTTGCCCATCCTGCTTAAAGGTGTACTGTCATTCTCATCAAATCTTTCCAATTATATAGCTCTATACTTGTCAACATGGTCTATTTTTTTCACCTAAGGAATTTTAGGAGAAACCTCCGAGACAAAGTTCTTACCTTCTACAAGATGCTTTAATGAGAACTCAACCTGTGAGCAATACAATATTTCCTCTGGGAAATTATACTGTATTTGAAAATGAAATTGTTAGGTTTAATGGAACCTTTGTTTTTGAAAATTCAGCAATTTCATTTCAAGTCAGTTTAATTTCTTCCATGATTTTCTCACATATGATTTATTAAATTGCCAGACACTTTTATTCAAAGTGACTCAAAGTGCAATAGTAAATATACAAAAAACAAACAAACAAAAATATTAGGACTGCTTATCAATATTAAAATAACTAATTGTGATTAGTTTTTTCAGTAAATGTGTAATGTTTGACTCAGTGCAGAAATGTTCAGATATTTTTGTTGAAGAGTGCAAAATAAATAAACAAAAGTATACATGAAATATTAGAACTGATTGTCAATATCAAAATAACTAATTGTGATTCAGTTCCTTATATAGAAATAAAACAAAATAGTCAAATCAGATTTATTTCTATAGCACTTTATAATACAGATTGTTTCAAAGCAGCTTTACAGGGATAAACAGGAAAATAACGATTCAATGATGCAAAAAGAATTCAATTCTGCTGTAAAGCAGCTCTAAAAATACAAAAGTGTCATTGTTCAGCTGAGGTCAGTTCAGTGTTGATTCATTTTGGTTCAATAACTGTGTAAAGTTCATCAATTATGGAACGAGTTCAATTTAGCTACAACAAAGCTCTGTAGAAAACAAAGATGTCATCGTCCTGGGCTGCGTTTCCAGTACAACGTAAATCACTGCTTCACTACCATAGTACGATGCATCATTGAACAAATCAACTAGCTAGTCACAACTGTTTCCTGAAACCGTATTGTTGCAAACCTGTCGTTCAGCCACGTGCCACGTTGGTGAATAATGTCACGCAGGTGGTGGAGTAATAACTTCTTTAAATGAATCAGTTTGAGATCGAATTAATGCTAGATTTTTTGCTATAAAGTACAGACATGGCATCTGAAGACTAATTCTCATTTTTCTCAGTTATTTTGGTTTATTTCTAGATTCAATCATGAGCTCGTTCTTACATACTAGAGCACGTACACATATGCGCACTCTTCAAAAACGGTGCTTAAAATCTCTTGTAAATGACATTTGTATATATTCAAAATAAAAGATATACATTGTACTTAATGTCAGCTTGCTTATTTTGCTCAAGATAATGATTAAAGCTGCAGTCCAGAAGTTTTGCCTCTTTGTCGCCATCTCTGTTTGAAACCTGCAATTGCAGTTATTCGTGGAATTATCATCTTTACGTGGGTTGTGCTTCGGCACGGCTCCTCAGCACGGATTAATTTAATGTTTGCTGTCAGTCACCACATCGGTGTGGATACTGTACTTCGGAATCACAGATTCTATGTCTTGGAAGTATGACCAAAATAAGAATTTTCACCGAAAAATGTCATCTGAACAAGTAAGTAACAAATCTGACCTGAGAAAAAAAACATTAAAATAAATCGTGCTGCCAATGGTGATTAAATCTAATGATCGCTTAGCTCGGATCTCTGTGCAAATTATTATTATTGTTATACTTCGTTCTCAAACTGTTAATGTTAACAACATCAGCATTGCGTGACTATGTGTATTTAGTGTGTATTAGCGTTATCTGTAGATTTCAATTTCTGTAGCCACTCTGCAGTCCGAAGTCTTTTGCTTTTGACTACGGTGAATCTCCAGTTGTCACTGATGATTGTCATTTGGACCTTTCTGGATTACAATCCGCTATCAAAATGATAAGTTTAATTATTGCAGCTGCTGTGAGAAAAGGCTATAAATGATCTGCCGCCTGTAGCATCCTCACATGCCATATACATGCCTACTAGCTGTGACTCCTTCTTTATGTAAACAGAAGTGACGTAATGATGCAAAAACGAACGGCTGCATGCTCGAATTTCCAGCGGAAACCCACCAGTATCATCCGGATTAGGAAACATTATTACAAGCTTACTGTTGTGAATCGGGCTAAGGTAAAGAGATAGTTTTGAACACTGGCTGGTTATGTACTTGCTCAAAAACTGATTTTGGATAGTTTTTAACCAAAAAAAGTTACAGACTGCAGCTTTAAGTCCACATGTCATAAAAACAAGAAACTATGAGCTCGAGAGCTGTCATTCCAACCACACAAGTTTGCAATGCAGTTTGCGAATGTTCGTTTGAACTATGGTTTCGGGAAACACCAAATCGTTGAACTATGTTAATAATGACGGACCTTGCGATGTTAGTTGGCTAACGATGCTTTTGGGAAACGCACCCCAGCTCAGTTCAGTTCTCAGTAGTGTCAGTGCAGTCAAATCAATAATACTGCTGAATATTATAATGTGTGTAATGTGTGACTCAAAGAGCAATAGTGATAGCGCAGAAATGTTCAGATATGCTTTGAAGTGTGATTTTCTAAAATCAGAACCAACTTTAACCTATAAGCAGGAAAGCTGATCTAAATTTAAACAGAAATATTCAACTGTGTGCTACATTTTAGATGCAACACACATGGAAAAAATCCCTCATGTTATTATGTGCATGCTAAACACTCATATGTAACCTTATTCATAAGCTAGAGGGAAGCATCGGGTTATTGGAGGGCTGGATTCCACATGTCTTCCCAGCAAAAAGCAGTTCTTTATTGCAAATGTTGGAATTCTCTAGGCATGACAATTAAAAAAAAAAGAAGCCTGTTATCCGGGTCAGAAGAGCTTGGGGAGGAAGATATGCCTGTTAATAGATTCAGAAGGCTTTCAACATGCACTCCAGGGTGTGAGAGTGACCCATTTTACATTGGACCCTTCCTTTGAGGGACACAGAGAGAGACACAAGAAAGAGGGAATGAGAGAGAGAGAGGAATGATAACATTGAGTCTAGTCTGTAATTATTCCTATGGTAATGGTTATTGGAGCAGATCGGACACAGACCGATCAGAAGAGTTCTGGGCCAATTAGCTGCATCTGTGTGAGTGGCATTTATAATATTTGCAGTATTGCCTGTGAGTACTTGACATATACCATGACCATCAGTCAAGTGTCTTTAATGACTATCTACGAAGATTTACATTAATCATTTGATACAATGCACTCATATGTTATTACATTGTACTTATATTTAAAAATACCTGCATGTAATTATATCTGTAGTTAATTTCTGTAATTACATCAATAATCACACTTTTGACCATTCCCTTACACCTTAACTCATCCTTAAACCTACCCATACGACCAGACCTGTCCCTAACCATACCCCTCAAGCCCTAAAATCAGCAAATTATAGTGATAGAGAACTGGGCTGCGATTACAGACGGTGTGTAAATGAGGTAGTTCAGTAACTGACAGAAGACGGAGCTGCTCAGCTAATGATGTCTAAACCTGTTTTGATGAGCACACTTCCAATTCCCCAGAAAGCACATCAAAGTCACAATCATTGTTAATTACAGTACCATGAGCCACGGCCTTGAACAAAGTTTCAGTGCTGCTTTTCTGCATGCCTTCACTGAGATGATATTCTGGTCCAAATACCAGCAGCTGATCAGATGGGGGAAGAGCTGATACCTAAACACTGAAAGATGTTAAAAAGAGATGAGAGCATTTCTTTTTTTTTATTAGTAACTAAAAACAATCAAATAAATGAGCAATATAACACTCGTAGCCATAGGTAATGCTGATATACAGCCATATTGCATGGCTACGAGTATGATATTGCGTTTATACAACAGTACAACGGCACAAGTGTGTAAATAAATAAGAAAAACAATGAAGTGTCTTTAAAAACCCTCTTTCGTGCAGAACTACTTTCTTAAGTTGAAAGCTTAACAGTTGAGCCCAAGCCTCCATTACTAATTCTAAAATGTCACTTCAGAGCTAGTAACGAAGGTACGTTGAGTCGCTTCATTGAAGCTTATGTAAGCAATAAGGTACGAGAGGCTGTGCTGTCGCGGCTGAAGGGCATTGTTAGGCACGACGCAAAGCGGAGTGCCTGCAACCCCTTCAGCCGTGACTTATTCACAATACAGCACTATCCTTGAGTATCTTATTGCCTTTATAATACAGTTACCACACAATACAAATATTAAAACCAAAAATATGTATCAATGCAACTTTCATGAAGTAAACTTTCACTAAAAGCCTTCCTTCCGCCGGAAAAAATAGTCCCTGACCATGAACAGCAACAGAAGTTGCATTATTACGCCATTAGATGGCGGCAAAGACTGTCTTTATGAGTGTGTCAGTCAGTAGCGAAGACTTTTACATTGAAAAGACTTAATTGTTGTGAACACGGAACAAGACGCAACTGACAAATGCTCTGACTAGGGCTGTCAGTCACGGGAAAACCCCTTAACTGTTAAAAGGACAAGATAATACATCGGACATTTAAACGGATTTTTTATTATGAACATAGGACTGACCTGAAGAAAAATGCTAAATCTGAATGCAGGTAATAAACTAGCTCACTCGATCTCTTTCTCACAATACTCTTCTACATAATACAGTAAGCTTCAATGAACAATATCAACTGAGAACAAACAGTTTACGTTGCTAAGAGTGGTTGCTAAGGGTGTTGTGTAGTGATACACAGAACCGTTGGGTGAAGCAGTCATAGCCGTGTTTTATCGTGAATAAAACACAGCTATTGACCAATCAGAATCAAGGACAGGAACTAACTGTTTTATAATTTATAATGTAGAATAGAGTATTATGGTATTATGAGAGAGAGAGATCGACTAAATAAGTGTATTACCTGCATCTGATATAGCATTCATTCTTCAGGTCGATGTCCATAATTTTATATCCATTATAAAGAAATCAGTTTGAATGTCCGCAAAGGAAAGCGACATCTTTGACTTTGTCCTTATAAAAGTTCCCACAGCGCTAAAACAACTTCCTTGTTCTGACTCCTTCATAAAGAGAGTCTTTGCCGCCATCTAATGGCATAATAATGTAACTTTCGCTGATACTATTGGCGGACCCTTTCTCAATACCAAATACTGAATATTATTTATATAAAATAATATTTATTGAACAGAAATATTTAAATTAACAACAATAGCCATTATAAAAGACATAAACACAAGCAAACAATAAACACAATCCAATAAATAAAAAGCAAACAATCCAGTCAAACGTACAAAAGTAGCACTCCAGTACAGGATTTAAGCAAAATATAGCCTAAATATAAAGTTATGAAATTTAATTTTCCCCTTAACCCAAACTGTTTTGTTCTGGAACAGGTAATAGATAATAAGACCAAAGATTGCCTGTTTGATATACCCCAAATTAATTATATTTTTAACCACCATCTACATAAAAGCCAGCGGAGGATTGGCCAAGATGAAGCTGTTCTCTGTGGGTACATGAGTGCTGAACGGCCACTGACGGCCTGCGAAAGTGTCAAAACAAATAGTAAAATAGGCGCAATGTTTATATATGAGTCATATATTTGAGGTCTAAATAACTACATTCTTGCCTAAAAAACTACATTTTGTGACATAACAACAGTAGTATTTATATAAAATATGGTAGATTTGCTCGACCGCCATGACAGTCGCCACAAGCAGAGTGATAAAAACGGTGAAACGGTACCAGTGCTGATACTGGGAGAATATCGCACGGCTCTCAGCCAATCAGATTCGAGAACCAGAAAGAACTGTTGTATAAACTAAAATATTAAATAAATGACCTTATGGGGAAGGCAATGAAAGACTGGACTGTTGTTTTTGGTCCTTTTGAGAGATTATACACATTATAAATCAGTAGATTTACACTACTGTTAAACAGTTTGGAGTCTGTAAATTTTTTTCTAAGAAATCTCTTCTGCTTTCCAAAGCTGCATCAACAAGGCTCATAACAAAGATCATAAATACAGTAAAAACAGCAATATTGTGAAATATCATTACAATTTAAAATAACTAATGTTTCCTATGTGAATATATTTTAAAATGTAATTTATTCCTGTGATCCAAAGCTGAATTTTCAGCATCATTACAACAGTCTTCAGTGTCACAGGATACTTCAGAAATCATTCTAATATGCTGATTTGCTGCTCAAGAGACATTTCTGATTATTATCAATGTTGAAAACATTGTGTTGCCTCATTTTTTTTGTGAAAAATTACATACTTTTTTTTAATTTGAAAGAGATTTTTTCTAAAAACCTAAAAGTCTTTGCTGTTACTTTTGCTGTCAATTTAATGCATCATTGCATCATTAGAATTTCTTTCTTTCCTCTTCTTTTTTTTAAGATATACATTGCACACAAAAGTTGAAAGCTTATGTGGAAATCACAACCTCCAATCTGAACAGCTCAAGTGCATGTTTTTATCAGTTTGTTTTTTTCCATGTCAGTCGATTATTTTCATAAATATCAGACCAAACTGTGGTTTAGTACTTTAATTGTTGGTCATGCAGTCTCTTCCTGTCAAAGTAGGATAACCTTTAAAAGTCTTCCTATGTGAGAATATAAAGTCATTTAGCAGACATTTATCCAAAGCAACTGAGGTGGCGTCGAGTGTCTTTCTCAAGGGTACAACATCCATTTGATTAAAGCAACACTGTCCAAAATTAATAGCTCTGTTTTTGTGCATAATTATTGGAAATGTCCTCATGGTTGAAGCCAACATGACAGTGCGAATAGAATAACAAGAATCTAAATCTTTCTTTAAAAGTTACAGCTCATTCCTCTGAAACAAAATCAATCCATTCGTACCCAGCAGGAAGCTAAACTGTCACTTTCTAACTTTTAAGGCATCTTGGATAAAAATTTGTCAGCTGGTTTAAACATGTTTGCTTGAAGATTTACTTCAGCAGAGGACTTTGCATTCAGAGGCTGATCAAACTTGTGGAACAGCATCTACACTTCCTGTCAAAGAGAGGCGCTTATAGCTACAGAACTGAGGAACATCCTGCAGGAAAACGACAGAGAATATCCCCCCTATCTCACAGACAGGTAAGGGACATTCAGAGGAACTCTGTATGTTAGCAGCAGATTACCCGCACGCAAATCTGACAGCGTTTGACGATAAGCACTCAGGCCTGGATCCTGTTAACATGTCTCTGTGATGTTAAGAAGATTCCCGAAATGACAAAGACTGTGGTTCCTTTCATCTCGTTTTAAGTTGGTCTCTACAGATCTGTTTTCTTGAGCCAGATATTTAGTCGCCATCTCTGGTCAAATAGCCTAAAAATTGTCCAAAAGCTGAATGATTGAGCACTAGCATTGAAATCCAGGACTTCATAGCTTTACAGATTAATAACATTCATGCAAACTCAACAAGAAGGACAGGCTGTCTTCTGCTGTCTTCAGCATCCAGTCCAAATCATTCAATCTGCTGTTCAGGTTAGTGGTATTTAATAACGGATGTTAGAGACAAAAAATGATTTTCACTCCATTACAAAATAATTGTAACATTCTTTAAAATTTAAGAATAGCCCTATTATTTGGACCCTTTGCAGAAGGACTAGTAAAAATATTCAATTTTTCCGGTTTTTCGCACAAATTTGAATAGGGTCATTCCTACAGATTGGTGAATTTTGGACTGAGATAGTTGGTTGATAAAATCTTTCAAATTCAACTATTTTTTTAGACTTGAGTGAGTAAAAGTCTGTATAACATAAAAACACAATGGTCAACCTCAGGCTAGTACAACCCTGTTTTTTTTTTGCAGTCTATGGTATAACCTAATAATTCTGACCATATATTTCAAATTTCACATTCACGTTCTATTAAGTTGTCCACCCTGTTACATGACATTTTTACAATGTGGTGTGTAACAGGGTGGATCTTTGTAAGCTTATGAAGCCCATTATTAGCTGTATAAGAACAACATACTAGCAGAAGATTTACATTTAGGAAGAATTGTAATAGATATATAAAATATATATCTATTATATGTATGTATATATATATATATATATATATATACACACTGATCAGGCATAACATTATGAACACTGACAGGTGAAGTGAATAACACTGATTATCTCTTCATCACGGCACCTGTTAGTGGGTGGGATATATTAGGCAGCAAGTGAACATTTTGTCCTCAAAGTTGATGTGTTAGAAGCAGGGAAAATGGGCAAGCGTAATGATTTGAGCGAGTTTGACAAGGGCCAAATTGTGATAGCTAGACGACTAGGTCAGAGCATCTCCAAAACTGCAGCTCTTGTGGGGTGTTCCCAGTCTACAGTGGTCAGTATCTATAAAAAGTGGTCCAAGGAAGGAACAATGGTGAACCGGCGACGGGGTCATGGGTGGCCAAGGCTCATTGATGCACGTGGGGAGCGAAGGCTAGACCGTGTGGTCCGATCCAACAGACGAGCTACTGTAGCTCAAATTGCTCAAGAAGTTAATGCTGGTTCTGATAGAAAGGTGTCAGAATACACAGTGCATCGCAGTTTGTTGCCCAGTCAGGGTGCCCATGCGTGAGAGCATCAGAACTGGACCACGGAGCAATGGAAAAGGTGGCCTGATCTGATGAATCACGTTTTCTTTTACATCACGTGGATGGCCAGGTGCGTGTGCATCACTTACCTGGGAAACACATGGCACCAGGATACACTTTGGGAAGAAGGCAAGCCGGCAGAGGCAGTGTGATGCTTTGGGCAATGTTCTGCTGGGAAACCTTGGGTCCTGCCATCCATGTGGATGTTACTTTGACATATACCACCTACCTAAGCATTGTTGCAGACCATATACACCCTTTCATGGAAACGGTATTTCCTGGTGGCTGTGGCCTCTTTCAGCAGGATAATGCGCCCTGCCACAAAACAAAAATGGTTCAGAAATGGTTTGAGGAGCACAACAACGAGTTTGAGGTGTTGACTTGGCCTCCAAATTCCCCAGATCTCAATCCAATCGAGCATCTGTGGGATGTGCTGAAATAACAAGTCTGATCCATGGAGGCCCCACCTCGCAACTTACAGGACTTAAAGGATTTGCTAACATCTTGGTGCCAGATACCACAGCACACATTCAGGGGTCTAGTGGAGTCCATGCCTCGACAGGTCAGGGCTGTTTTGGCAGTAAAAGGGGGACCAACAAAATATTAGGAAGGTGCTCATAATGTTATGCCTGATCAGTGTATATATATATATATATATATATATATATATATAATTTAAGTATAAATTGACAAAACAGGGTGGACATGTTATGTTTTACGCTATTAGATAAGTCTTCTAAAAATGAGGAAAACAGAAAAGTTTATGAAGAACTTTGTTCTTGGAGTTGCTTTCCCTTCAAGGAAATTATGTCCCTTCTAGCAAGTCATGTGATTTAGGGCATATGCTTTAGATTTTAAAAAGAAAATAGCACCAATGTAACAGGGTGGACTGGAGTCAAAGAGAATAAGTAAATGTATTCAAAATTGCTAATTTAGAACTATATAACCTTTATTTCAATGAGAAGTTGAGAAAACATGATTGGGGACACGGGAACTTGCCTGTCAAGTGCTTAATTTTTTAAAAAAAAAAATTATTATTCTTGGGTACAAATCATTATGAATTTGTGTTAATTGGAGTATATCTATGTATGAAAAGTCATGTGGTATGAATGTTGATTAACATTTTATGTAAAATATGCAGTATTGTTTCATGGGGACATAAAATCCACCAAAGGAATGACCCAGTGTCTGCATTTGCCAAGCTTAAACACTCAACCATTAGTAAAGGATTAAAAAGTTAAGGTTTTCTGATTTTGTATTGTTACAATGTTGGTAGTTTATGTAAATGTGTTACCTGCACCCAAATATCCCTGTTTATTTGTCAGGACTTTTGACAGCTCTAGGGCTATTGTTAAAACTACACCTCAAACTTCGCATTTATGTATATGGCAATCGGATCACCAAAGGGTCAGCACCAAAATCAAAAGTGTCACAGCCCTTTTTCTGTTATCTCTAGTTATGTAGCACCAATTTCATTTTTCCCCACATTTCTGCTGCATAGACAGCTAAGTTTTATTAAAAGCCCAGGACTTGATTTTGTCCATCGGGAATTGATTGGATCGTTGGATGTCGTTTGCTAATTGCTGCGTTCTCATGTGACAGGTTGCTGGAAGGGAGGGAAGTTAATGTTCTTGATTAAAGATTTTGAGGGCACATGAATTAAAAAAAAAAAAGTGCACTGATAAATTATTCATAATAAACACTGCAATATTGAATAAAAATTATTGTGAATTTCATGGTGACTTTAAATGGACTTTAGACTCTGGACAATATTGTTAAGGTCACCATGAAATCAAATGGACAATTCTTGTCTTTTTTTATGGAATACTGCAGTATTTATTTTAAATGATTTATCTGTGCACATCATTGTTGTTGTTTTTTTTTTTTATTCATGTGCCCTCATAGTCTTTAAAGGGTTAGTTCACGCTGATCACATAGTGAACGCAGTGCAGCGCTTCTGTGTTTACATCCGAACGCCGGCTCAGTAATGGCCGATGCTGTACATGTGAGCAGCACGACGCATTCCGGCCAATACTGAGCCGGCGTTCAGACATTAACATGAAAGCGCTGCACTGCGTTCACTATGTGATCAGCATAGGAGACTGACAGGGAGGAGAAGAGATTGTTGAATAAAGTCGTTATTTTTGTTTTGTTTTTGCGCACAAAAAGTATTCTCGTCGCTTCATAACATTAAGGTTAAACCACTGTAGTCACGTGGACTATTTTAACAATGTCTTTAGTATGTTTCTGGACCTCAAAATGTGCACTGACATTGAATTTCATCAAAAATATCTTAATTTGTGTTCCGAAGATGAACGAAGGTCTAATGGGTTTGGAATGACATGAGGGTGAGTAATTAATGACAGAATTTTCATGGGCAAACTAACCCTTTAATCAAAATAACTTCCCTTTCCTCTTGCAGCAACATCTCTTCTCTTCTCTGATGATGTGTTTGGTGCGAGGGCGGGGCAACCTGTCACTCACATGAGATTGACCAATAGCAAACCACAACCATCCAACCATCCAATCAATTCCCCATGAACAAAATCAAGATCTGCCATTTTTCTTGTTCCAGAAGCTGTTTCCTTCAGATTTACAACACAATAGGGAAGAAAAGACTAATTGCAATGTCCGTTTAATACTTACAATATTCTCATGACAGCCTTGTCAAGCTTCTCCCTTCACAACTTCCTCACTCTGAAAACCTCCAACACTCAAAAGCCTCATAAAAACATGAAAAAAATCAAACATGAAAGCGCATTTCCAGCATCCACGAGATAATGATTTCATTAAAAAACCTACTTCGGCTAATCTAGGCTAAGTAGGCATTTTGCATGTTTCTAAACAAACCGCCTTTTGAATTAAATATCAATCAAAAACAGTTCAGCACAACAACTCATTAAACTCCATGTGCTCTCATCCAGATAGAAGAGACATGCAGAAAAGTTCTGGAAACATAAATGCTCCCACTTAATAATTTATAATTCATTATGATCTCAAACATCTTCGACTTGTTTCATATGAGCTCAACAGTTTGATTTAATGTATAAAAATTAAACATGCACCAAACTAGCACAAAAATGAGCTCATGTTTTAAACAGTTTCATTTTCAATTGCACATTATGCCCTTTAAAGAGGATTTTGTTCTTTGAAATGTTTCCCAGTTCCAATTTTATAGTACTTATGACACTGAACTGAAAAATAAAACAAATCTCATACAATATATAGGAGCTCAATATTTTATCATTCTATCTTTTTCTGTCTCCATTCTCCACTCTCTCTCTAATTCAGCATGAGATTACCCTTCATCATCCATTAACCCTGACCTTCCCAGAAGACTGTGAGGTTAAGGTTCCAGAGAGCCTCTAGGGGAATCAGATTCTTTATTCATCTTCTGTCTCTCGGGAGGGCTGCTTGTTTTCTGCCCTCCAGCCAATCACAGTGCTGCTGCTGAATTGGCAGTCAATTCACTGTCTATTTTAGGTATTTTGTCCCTCTAGCATTTGAATATTATTTGAAAGCTAATTGCTGCAGAGATGCACTGAGTACATTTTGGATAAAAGTCATAGCCATTTCTAAAAGTGCCTGAATATACACCCGATGATAAAGAAGAAACAATGGGATCAATAATCCCATGTCTAATCCACATTTTTATTTTGTTCTCTATGGTTCATTAACTTTTGAAATGGAGAAATGTCACTAAACTGCAGGGTCTTTTCATATTTTTCCACTGATAAAAAGATGAAAAACACAAGGTAACTTCAAGTCTGCCTCCATAATACTACAATCAGTAGTAAAAAATATTATGATACTACATAATAATGAGATAAAACCTCAAAACTGAGAGATACTAAGTTATAACCATCACGAGATAAAGCCTCAAAATTATGAAATACTGTCATAATCATGAGATAAAACCTCAAATTATGACACTACGTTATAAACATGAGATAAAGCCTCAAAACTATGAGATACTAAGTCATGAGATAAAGCCTCAAATTATGAGATACTAAGTCATAATCATGAGATAAAACCTCAAAATTATGAGATAGTAAGTCAATAATGAGCTAAAAACTCAAAATTGAGATACTAAATAACAATTATGACAAAAACTGAAAATTTAAAGATACTAAATTATAATCATGAGATAAATCTCTAAATTATAATATACCAAGTAATTATAATGAAAATTTAAAATCATGAGATACTAAATAATTATGATAAAACTCAAAATTATGAGATACTAAGTCATAATTTGGTCAAAATTGATGAGATAAAAAATGGTCATAATTGTCTTTGTCATAATTTAGATTTTTTTTTTATCTCATAATGACCTGTCATATGACTTTTTGTGTCATAATTTTGACTTTTAACTCATAATTATGACTTAGTATTTCATTATTTCATTTTTTGCCATAATTGACCCTTCGCCGGGAGTTTGATTGACAAGTGATCTAACCAATCATAACGCCGAATCCGCCATTTTGTCCGACAAAGCAGTCAGGAGTTAGAAGATTAACCTCGGTGGACTTGAACTTGAAAAATGGTGCGTACTGACGTCTTTCCACGATTGAAACAACATTCCTTTTCATGTTCATTCATGTTTGTTTGAAGCTATAAATTAACTAGTAGGAAGAGATGATCGGTTCACGAGCCGCTTGAGCTGAGGCGCTACAGCGATCTGTCACGACACATTAAAGAGCCACAAAACGGTTTTTATTGTTCGAATTTCTTAAAAAATTACACAATTTAAAAGCTGGGACTGTTTAATATCATAAGTAACCTGCTCTGTCTTGTCTGTCGACGTGTTGTCAGTGTCCTCTTTGTCCGCGATGTATTTTTCACTCTGTGTGGTGTGACAGCGCCATGGCTTGTCGGACAAAGCAACAGTAACTAAGGGGGGCGGGTCTTTGCGAAGGGTCAATTATGACATTAATTTTGAGTTGTTATCTGATAATTAAAACTTACTATCTCATAACTTTTGTCATAATTATGATCCAATAAAACATGATTTTTATTTTTTGTATGTGGAGAAAATAGGCTTTCATAAGGAAAACCAAAAGAAAGAGTTAAAGTCTGTCTGTCTGATCATCATGACATGCATCCCCTGAACCATACCTTACCAGCACACTGGCTTTGATCAGTCAGTATTGCTTTTATTAAAACCTGTTTGTGTAAAAGTAGACTATAAATAGCAATAGTCGTCAAACTAAATAATGCAATCCAATTACAGCATATCCCTCTGAGGATTAATCTCATAATAATAAAGGGATGTTTTTGAGATACTAATTTCCTAAAAATAACGAGTTTTCATTGATTTTGTTTTCTCTGGGTGTTATATGTGATTTAAATCTTGATAGCAGTGACTTTATTACCGTGTTTTATTGGCCTTGAGATGTCATTTACCACAGTGAGGGATGGACGGTGGGTTACAGGCAATCTGAGGACGATGATGCTTACTGGAAAGAAACACACTCGTGGAGAGCTGTGTGGCATATTGATAATGACACACGTTATGGACAGGATGTGGCCCGGGTGTTTAATTCATCACGGGCCACAGACGAATGGGCGACTAACGTGAATAAATGAGTCAATTACAGAAGATGTGCCGTGCGCTTGTGCTTCACCTGCCTGATATTTTCATTATAAATAATGGAAAATACAACCCTGTGTCTTTCTATATGTTACAGTCCTAATAATGAGGACTGTTCCGCAGTTCAAAAATCTTATGATACGTCCTTTCCCTATTCAACTTACGGAAAAAGCTTAACTGACGCGACGCCAATTCCGTTTTTTTCGTAATTTGAACACGGAAGGCTGTCTGGCGGAAGCTAGATATTTTACTTCATAACTTGTTAAATATGGATTTTTTTTTTTACACAAATGCATTGCTTCGCTTCAGAAGGCCTTTATTAACCCCCCGGAGCCATGTGGAGTACAAGTTTATGATGGATGGATGTGGATGGAAGCACTTTCTTCAGCTCATACTCGTTGATTCCGTTCACTGACATTATAAAGCTCGGATGCGTCAGGATATTTATCAATATATCTCCGATTGTGTTCATCAGAAAGAAGAAAGTCATATACACCTAGGATGGCTTGAGGGTGAGTAAAGCTTGGGGTAATTTTCATTTGAAAGTGAACTAATCCTTTAAGTCATTTTGTTAAAGGTGTTAAAATGTTACATTTGCAATATCCAAATTTCCTGTATACATTCTTGCATGCAAAAACAAAACAAGTTTGAATGTTTTCTGTACGTTAAACCTAAAATAGTTGCATAGATTTGTGAAGAAGAAAAACAGAATGTTTGAGGAATATCGGTTTCAAGCGCTGTAATGAGTGAATATGACTGCAGAGAAATGTAAAATAACTGTCAGGCCCTACTGCTATCCTTCTTCATACTTGCAGGCAAGTGAGTGACAGGTTAGACAATTATTAGTTTGACTGGTTGTTCATGTGCATCGCAAAAACAGCAAAGGCTGATGGACAGAGCTCTCAAATTTCTCAAAGCACAAATGAAAAACACATTACTCAGTACCTTATAAAAAATCATTAGAAAATATAACCTACTTTTAATTTGCAAGAAGCAGTTGGTGAAACAGCTTGACATCAGGTAATTGAAAATTCTGTCATTGTTTAATTTCCTTTTCATCATCATTACTCCAGTCTTCAGTGTCACGTGATACTTCAGAAATCATTCTAATATGCTGATTTGCTGCTTAAGAAACATTTATTATTATTATAAATGTTATAAACCACTTCATATTTTTGTGGAAACAGTGGGTGCGTCTCAAGCTCTCTTGTTCAGTAGTCAGGCCACTGATCAGGGAGTCGGCCATTATAAGTCAATCGCAAAATACTTACAGTGCACTGAAACGTTTGCTCCATAAAAGTCCCACAATGCACCATGAAAACCAGGGAGCATCGATGCTCATTATGTTCCCTTAACGGAAGTTCTGAAGGGCGAAACATAAATCAAGCAAGCCAACGCACCACACAGACATGCAATGGATGTTTTGAAAAAACAAACTGTTATTTAATTATATTTTAGCATAAACATACATCGTTAGACAGGTACTGAACATAATCTAGCTAACATTTATAATTAATGTACAGCAGAAACTTTGCAGTTATATGTAACAAAGTATTTATCAAAATGTACTGAATAACATAACAAAAACAAAAATATCAGTTCTGCTGTTTTCATAAACAGCAGATGTTGTCATATCATCATCAGGGTCCAGTGCCCGTATTCATGTACACGATATACTGATTCTCAACTCAGGGAGCTGATTGAGACACACCAAGAGATACATTTTTGTCAAGATTCTCTGATAAAAAAGAACAGCATTTATTTAAAACAATTTTTTTGTAACATTATAAATGTCTTTACTTGACTAATTTAATGCATTTGAGAGCTGATGATGACAGATTTTCCATTTTTGAGTGAACTTTCCCTTTAACGTGATCCTTGAAACAATAAACACTCACTGAAAAAGACAGAAGAGGGAGGAAAACGGGAAAGGGCGAGCAGTGATAAATGATATCGACTCCAGTGGTGGTGACAGATAGAAGCTGTTAACAGGGGGTCAGAATTAGTCTCTGTCGGCCGCAGTCATAAACCTGACCCCTCATTAGAGAAAGGGACAGGAGAGGGGGCAAGCCAAGGAGCTCTGAAACACCTGGAGAGAGCTGTTAGCTCAGTAAGAATTCCCATTACAACTGCCAATGCTAACCAGCCAAACCCTGACCCGTTGGGACAGACCAAAGAGACCAAAACTGAATTCACCTGGAAGGAAAAGTCCTTCATTGTATTCAACAATGCTACAATGGTACTATATACAGTATATATATATATATATATATATATATATATACACACACATTATAAAGATATTTATAATGTTACAGAAGATGATGATTTCTATTATAAATGCAGTTCTTTTGATCTTTGTATTCATTATAGAATCCTGAAAAAAGTTTCCACAAAAATATGAAGCATAAAAAACTTTTTCAACATTGATAATAATAAGAAATGTTTTCTGAGCACACACACACACACACACACATGTTTGTTTTTGTGAATTGTGGGGACTCTCCATAGGCGTAATGGTTTTTATACTGTACAAACCATATATTCTATCCCCCTACACTACCCCTACCCCTAAACCTACCCATCACAGAAAACTGTGCACATTTTTACTTTATCAAAAAAAACCTCATTCTGTATGATTTATAAGCCTTTTGAAAAATGGGGACATGGGGTAATGTCCTCATAAGTCACCCTCTCCTTGTAATACCTATGTCATTATACAAATTTGTGTCCTGATATGTCACAAAAACGCACACACACACATGCACACACACACACGCGCGCACACACACACACACACACACACACACACAGCAGAGGAACTGAACGAGAGATTTACATGCAACAGTCATGACTAAGCAAAAAGTTTACAGGTATAAAACATAATATATGTGTGTGTGTGTGTGTGTGTGTGTGTTGGCCTAGATGTAGGTTATGTATAAGAGTGGGTTATAAAGTGTTATCTGCTATAATAATACCTCCCACACATCAATTATCATTCATAAGTGGTCTTAGTGTTGAGTAATTAACCTTTTTTCAGCTGCTCAGCAGTCTGTAAAGTCTGCAGCAGAACCAGAGGGTTTGTTAAGTGATCAAATCTTAGGCTGTTTCAAAACAGATCAAATTTCAGATTAACTAAAAAATTAAAATCGGTAACAACATTATCTCTGAAGTATACTGCAAAAGCAAGCAAACATCCAGACCAGAGAGTCCTTTCAAAACTGTAATATTAGATTAAAATAAGGATCATGATGTCTGTAGCATAAACAGTGCAAGATGTGTTACTTGCTGATGTTTGATAATTTTTTAGGAGTTTAAGAACAAGTAATAGTAATTCTTGGCGATTTTCTAAATCTGTATACAACACTGTATCCATTATACTTCATTTCAAAAAAGCAATTCACTTTCGAGTTTTCATTTGACAATGAAATTGCTTCCAAATCCCTGTCAAAGCTAGTGTTACCTTTTTCTTTTTGCCTTCCAAAAAAATGCTAGAATACACAAACAACTTGCGATGTGAGAGGCCACGGGGAGCCATCACAGCCTTCTCAGACACAGCATGCAGAGCCGCCGTGTGGATGCTGGAAGTGTGTGTGTGAGAGAAATGACACTAACAGAATCATTTCACGCTTGGTTGCACTCGCTCCCAGACACACAGATGCGCACACACACACACACACACACACACACACTCACTCAGACCGGCTCTGTTCTAAAACCTAGTGAGCTGACTTGCAGGGTTATTATAGCTAACTAAAACTCAAAAATAATAACTAATTCAGTTTAAAAAAAACAAAAAACTAAACAATAGTATTTCAATGATACTAAAATAACACTGATATTGTTGTCTACAATTAGACAAGCTGAGTATTAACATGTTGCTAAGTTTATGATGGCATATCACAGACAAATAATAAAATAGTAAAATAGTCCATTTTATTTCAGTTTTACTGTTGTAATCATAATGAATTAATAATGAATTGCAATACAATGTAAAGCTTATTTCAATGCACTCTAGGATTGCATTCTCCATAAATGATACATGCAACGATACATAATTTTTTTTTTCAAAACCCTGAATCTTTTTTTTCTGTAGCTGAAATGGTAAAGCATGGACTTGCAACATGAATGTTTGATTTCCAGAGAACACATTAATTGCAGAGCTTGAATGTAATTGCATTAGAGAAGCCTTCACCTTTTGAGGGATCATGCATATGGCCCCTTAAAATCCTGCCTATGTAGATAGCTCTCTAGGTTTTGGGACAGAGCCCTGTTCTGTCTGCTCCCCCACACACACTTACCCATATTTACAAGGATTTCCACTTACCCCTCACCTTTCTACTTTGTGTATTTCGTTTTCCAGCACATATGAAAACATAAACCGACAGAGTACAAGAGTACACTATAATATTTAAGAGAAAATCAAAAACCTGAAGATTAAAAAGAGTCAAAAAGAACAATAGTATGTTGCAAAGTGCAAATATTCATGCCAAATGCACATAATCTGTCATATGACCTCTTGTTTCTCAATTATAGCCAACATCATAAAACATATACACACAAACACTCTCGTAATGTGGTGTTTGAGCTTGCCGTCTTCATGAATGGAGTTAATTGCACGTGAAAATTACCATCAGGCGCCATCTGTTATGTAAATGCACTGTGATCGTTTCCTTAAGCACTTGCCAAACATTTATACCGCTAAAGTCATGGTGAATGCATCACAAACCTGCATCAAAAAAGGGTCAGTTTCATTGAAACCATTAGCTTTATGTGTTTGCTATAAACTTCTGTTTCAGCTTGAGTGCATTTACAGAGATTGGGTTAGAAGGTTCATTTCAACTGTGCAATGCATTTTCATGTCCCAATCGTGTGTCCAATACTGAATAAAATACTAAAGTCACAATTTTTAAAGAGGACATATCATGAAAATCTGACTTTTTCCATGTTTAAGTGCTAAAATCGGGTCCCTGGTATATCTACCAACCCAGAAAACGTGAAAAAGGACAACCCAGTAACTTTGTTTTGGCAAGCCTTCCTCTGCAAGCACGTGAAAAAAACGAGCCGCTCAGATTTTGCTCCCCTTGTGACGTAGGAAGGGGATCTTATTATAATATACCGCCCCTTAATCTGAATGTTTCCACCCACGGCACTGTCATTTTGTTTTCGCAAGTGAAAACGGTGTACCAGTTCTAAGGCCATGGCAAAAGTTCAAGCAAAGCATGCTAACTGTTCTGTCTTTGGCTGCACAGACGAGCACAGAACACTAGCTTGGATAGCCTGTAAGTTGACCCTGGCTTTTGTGCGACAGCAGAAGACCCAGAAGTGAAGGAGCAATTTAACAGAGTTTATTCAAAGCACAGTTCTAAGTCCAACAAAAACAGACTGCCAGGCGTCGTCACACAGGGACGCTGCAGCTGGTAAACAGGAAAACAAAAGAGAATTCACACGCTGCTGGTAGTTTGCTCAGTGGCCGATCTGGAGGTGCTTCAGGCTGTTGACGGTGAGCACGAAGCCTGGCGGATGGAAGGAACCAGGCTTGCAGACAGAGAGCTCAGAGAGATGGACCGAGAGGCAGCGACTGGAACTAGGACTTAGACTGTGGTAATACACAAACAGTAGTAATATGATTGCTGAGATAATACACAGAAGAACGCTACTCACAGGTAGATAATCATCCGACAAAGACACGAACAAACAGCAGGGAGAAGTAGCCAGAACAATCAACGAAGACACAGAACAGGTGCGGACGCAAGAGCGCGAACGCTGACAGAAATGACAAACAGCTGAAACAAATCAGCATAGATGACAGGGAGAAAAGCAAAAAACAAGGAAATAATCAAACCCGGCTCATGACACTGGCAAGCTTGATTGCTAAAAAAGGAGCGTTTCTGTCTGAGCGATATTTTGGAAAAAAAATATTAGACCATTCGCAGCATTTGATAACATTCATAAAAGTTAGCCTGGTGTGTATGGCTCTGTTTGGCAAACAGGTAAACAATGTATAGCAAAGACTATAGAATAACACAAGACGCGTCACTCGTATTGTTTTGAATGGGAGAAAGTGCAACGCGCAATATGGTGGATTAAGTCCGGCCTTCTAAATAAAAGCCAATCGCCGATTGGTAAAGTTATTGAGAAGCTCCGGTTCCTATAGAAACAGTCAGACGCGCGCCTCCGAAATGAGACACAAGAGACGCGCACTTTAGGACTGCGCATGCGCATTAGCTTGATCCAGCCTGAAAAATAACGTTTTTGTCATGATTCGAGTGTTTAGAAACAAAATTTATGAGACAGTTGTTGTCAGATTTCATTGGTCATTTCAAATATGAAATTTAATCGAAAGCTTGGCAAACAGCTTTGGAGAATTTGATGTTTCTCCATTCAAAGAGATAGGAGCTGCACTTGCATGCCCGAAAGGCGTTTCAAAGATGGCCGCCGAGTGAAATGACTTGTCTTAAAGGGACTTTGATGTATAGTGGGCATCCTGAGTCTCTCCATCAGTCTCCGACGCCGGTTTGAACAATGTAAGGCTGAACGCCATTACTGGAATCGTTATTTTGACTGCGTGAGATTCTCCAGCTTTGTTGTTGTTGAGCAACCAAAGCACAAGCTGTTAAAGCTCCGCCCTCTTTTGGAAAGCAGGCAGGGAGCAGCAACTCATTTGCATTTAAAGGGACTAGGGGTGTCCCCGACTACGGATTTACATAGTCGAATCAGATTTGAATCAGATTGTCTATAGTCGACTGATAATCGAATCATATATGTGTGAGCTTGAAAAACAGCAGTCCACTAGATAGTGCGCACAAACTCTTTCCGCGCTCAAGGCCAAAGGAGTAGGCTATAGGCTACTTTGAAAGGTGTGCGCGCTCAACTGTGCACGAGATGGGGCGGGACGCGGAAAATGAAGTAAGGCCTATACCCGGGCCTTAAGACAACTTTTATTTTCTCTCACACACAGCACAGAGAAACAACTTTCTAAGAAAGCGACCAAACTGCCTGTCAAGTGATAGACAAAACTGACTTTTCATCTTTTTAAAATTGAAATGAAAGGCAATGTGGAAACATTCACAGCCACGATGTAGGCTACAGAACACCACACAAAGATATAGAAGAAAATAAATAAAAACATTTTGGATTAATAAACCTAAAAAATATATATAAATATCTGCAGAAAGGCCACACTGCAGATAGGTAACCTATATGCATTTCACATGTCGGCAAATCAAATTAAATCGGCTAAATTGCCTGTGCGAGCAAGCTTTAACTCTACAGCACAACATAAATGCACCGAAAAACAATCAAATTAATTTACAGAATTGAATTAGAACAGAATATACCGTTCTAATAAATAAAAATAATAATAAAAAAAATGAAATAGTCATAATCAAGTCACAAGTGCAAAATGCCTAAAGTGCAGGGGAACATATATTCAAAACACAAGCCACAAATAGTTAAATTAGATAACCCAGAGTGATCAATAAATAAATTTAAATTAAAGAAATTATTAAAATAACGAAAGAATGATCAATTATTAAAATAACGAAAGAATTGTCAACTTTGTCTTTTTAACTGCAGAGACAATAAACAGTCTTTTTAGCTAAACGTTCACAGCATCCAAAAATCAAATTAGAGCCGGCTGAAATGTTTTGAAATCACTTGTAGGCCTACCTGATCGAAAAAAAAATCCAGTCTTTCACACGATCTGCCTGTGTCCGTTTGAGTCTTTTCAAATAGTGCGCTAGTCAACTCGTTAACGTTGGCCGGCAGAAGTGTGCCGCAATGTTTGTTGTTGTTGAGCGGTAGGACATGATCTGTTGGCACAACTTGCATCTTACTTTTTTTGGATCATCTTTTACCATTTCAAAGTGCATCCAATTCTACACTTCAGATTTTCTTACCCCAGACATTGTTAAAGATTTAATCCCTGCCGCCAAGATGCTCCTCTGTCGGTCACGGATCATGGAAAGTGAAACTTAACTCTGTCACGGGGTGGTTGGATTTATTCACGCACATTAAAAATATTTATTAAAACCTTCTTTCTTTTCACATTTGTATTTATAGCATTATCATAATAGGCTGTTTTAACTTATTGGGAGAAAACTGGTAGGTCTATGTAAAATCAGATATTGAGCATCCTCATATCTCGTCTCATAACACCCCGCGAAGATTCGACTGTGAGATTGGTAGTCAAATCAGGCTCCTCCTATCGAAACATCAAATTGTCGACTATTCGGGGTCATCCCTAAAAGGGACACACACAAAAATGGCATGTTTTTGCTCACACCCAAATAGGGGCAAATTTGACAAACTATAATAAATGATCTGTGGGGTATTTTGAGCTGAAACTTCACAGACACATTCTGGGAACACCAGAGACTTTTATTACATCTTGTGAAAAGGGGAAAAATAATAGGTCCCCTTTAAAGATGGAAATCTTTATGTAGTTTTCTTATTTATCACAATATCAGAATTAAATGAAGATAAATGTGAATTTTAAACAAAATGGAAATATTGTTTTTTGGGGGGGGAAATCTACATCACAAACATCAGTAAGTAGTTGCAATGTATTTTATGAGTTTTCCTCCACTTAAATCCTGCAAAAAATTCAACCCTGTTTGCTAAAAATCACAGAAATCAGTGTGATAATATCAATATTTCTAAAGATTTATTAATAGAATAATGTTATTATTCCTCATATATGCTATCTCTCAATCTCTGAGCAATGACTAACTTTGGCTCTTTATTTCCATCCTGTTCATTTTCTTGCACTGCCTGAGATTGACTAGAGAAACCCCCTTTTGTACATAAAATACAACACGGTCATATTCATTTTCAAAAGATTACAGAATTCAAAAGGTGTTTCAGGAATGGTGCAGATAAAGTTGTTGGATGTGAACAACACGCCACCTTGTGGTATATATATAGCAGACATGTAGTGAAATGAATGAACATCCACATTGAAGGAGAGCTGTCAATCATAGCTGGGTATCCAAATAACCCTTACATAATTCAAGCTGGACATGCTCAGAGACGATCGCATACATCTTGCAACAAAAAAACAGTGCTTGACGTGCTCTTCTAAGAGCAGCTAGACAATATAATTAGAGTGGTGAAACCCTAATGAGTCTGTGTTTGTGTATGCGTCTTATCTGTGGCCACAGAGCTGTTAAACAGAACCATTCCTTATTTTCTATTATTCACCACGAGACAAAGCGTGCCTAAAACAACCAGGCTGCTGTCACTTTAATTGCCTTTCCTCGGGCTGCCTATTATCATATAAATGGAGATCAGTTAGTGCAGAAGACATTTCCTTCCTCTGAGTCACATGTCGAAGTGCTTTCTCGTGACGGTATAAATTCACATTTATATGAAGCATCAGCCCTAAGGACAAAGATTCCTGTGACATCACCAGAGGTTAGATGGCACATGTATTGTATGTGTGTGTGTGAGAAAAAAAGTGTCCACTCTGTGTGATTGAATGAAAAGTGAGCGAGACAGAGAGAGACAGGAGACAAGCCAATAAGCACAGTGTGTGTGTGTGTGTGTGTGTGTGTGTGTGCGTGTGTGTGCGTGTGTGTGTAGATCGAGTGAGACGCCCACTTATTAACCTTGGTGTGACCTCTGCTTTTGATTATGTGCAGAGAGGAATACCAAATGATGAGGAGCAGTCTGCTTTTTTTCTTTACACAGATTTACTTCACTAATGGAGGACATACGTCTATTGTTTTTATATCAATCAACCAATCAACCAATCAATCAACCAATCAACCAATCAATCAATCAATCAATCAACCTATCTATCTATCTATCTATCTATCTATCTATCTATCGATAGTTAAAATATAAGTATATAATATTATATTGACCAGGGGTGTCCAAACCCGCTCCTGGAGGGCCACTGTCCTGCAGAGTTTAGCTCCAAATTGCCTCAACACACCTGTCTGGAAGTTTCTAGGGCCTTGTCCACACTAGCACGTTTTCGTTTGAAAATGCATCTTTTTCTCTGTGTTTTGGCCTTCCGTCCACACTGAGATAGTGTTTTTGTCCTGCGTAAACTGAGCTTTTTGAAAAGACTCTCCCAAGTGGATAAGTTCGAAAACGCCATTTTCGTGTTGTAGTGTGGACTGTGAAGACAAAGGCTTTCGAAAATGATGATGCATGTTTAGTTAATAATTTAGTTTAGTTAATATGTTTATACCCAGTATTGTGCCTGTTATGTGCTATTCACTTTCACACTGTTGCTAAAGTTGTTGGTACACTCTTCATATCACAGTCCTGCAAAGATGACAAAATTACTCGCAATTGCTGTCCTACGGCAAAACATGAAGGAAGTTGCATTTTAAACCAAACATATAATGGTGATTGAGTGCGACCTGAACGCATCAGTGAATGGTACGATATTTTGCTAAATAAAATGATAAAATAGCGTGAGAAGTTGATTATGTCTGTTCCATCTGTATCATCTCAGTGAGCTTTTATGAGGTTTTACGCATGGTGAATTTAGCGTTTTCTGATGTTTCAGTGTGGATAAGAAGCTTTTGGAAAACGCTAGTGTAGACAGAGAGCATTTTGAAATGAAAAATACCGTTTTCAAATGTATCTGGATTAATGTAGATGTAGTATGCCAAGTAACAACCTTGATTAGCTGGTTCAGGTTTGTTTAATTGGGATTGGAGCTAAACTTTGCAGGACAGTGGCCCTCCAGGAGCAGGACTAGACACCCCTGATATAGACTAACTGTAACCTAAACCATACCCCTAAAAGATAATTTTTACAATTTTAGATCAGATCAGATCTAGTATCTAATGCCCTGTTTCCACCTGGTATTAAGATGCTTTTGGTCGATCGGATCACAAGTGGACGACGCTAAATACAGGTGTAAATGGTGTGTAAAACATTTTGAGCTTGTCCACTTTCGACCACTTCCAAAGGTAATTGAAAACGCATTTGACCGGATTGCTTTTTGTCGAATGTGTTCGAACAGCACAAAAGACTGCCTACTCTCTGCCTAATGTTTAACCTAATGCATAAACATTATGGGAAACGTGCTAGCCAGATGGAATTTAAACTTTGTCGTCTGAATTCCCAAGTTTGGTTTAAAGATGAAAAATGTACCAAACACAATGTTCTCTCACCATTCCTGATTTCTGACATGCACTCACAGCGTTCAGCGTGGTCTTGTGGCTGTTAGAGCAGAAACGAAAGCTGCTGCTCTCTGCGTGTTTTTTCTTGTCTCCGTGTGCATTCATATGTAAATTGCGCAATCTTATTTTGTCCTTTAGATTGAAAGATCTGAAAAAAACCCATACATTTACCCTCCCATAGACCCTCCCCTTAAAGAAATCAGTACAGAAGTGGTTGAAAGTGGACAAAAGAGATGGAATAAAATACCAGGTGTAAACAGGTATGTGTCTCTCTCATCCACTTGTGATCTGATCAGCCAAAATGCATCTTAATACCAGGTGGAAACAGGGCCTAAGTAGAAAGTGTGAATATAGGGATGAACTGGATAAACTTTAAAAAGGAAGTTCACATCCTCTCCACATTATTGATTTTTTTTTTTTTTAATAGAAAGGCCTGAAAAGCATCTAATGATAAAGTCACTCTGGCAAACTGAGTAATAATAGTATTATTGTATGTGCTGTCAGGATAAAACATCATGACATTTAGTTTGTTCAGCGGGGGTTCGATTTTCCATATGAGCTCTAAAATTAAAGCTCGCCCTGAGCTGCTCAGAGCCATTTAGGCAATCAGTACTCTACTTATTATGCAAACAGGAACATTGTTCAGATTTAGCCAGAAGAGGAGCGTTAAGACACTATACAAGAGTGCAGGAAACAATACTGGAACATGCTTAGTACAATGATGCTTTAAACACGGCAGTCTCTGGATATGTTCAGGGGTCGCATACTACTCACAACTTCAACAGTATACAGTATGTCATTTTCTGTATGGAATCCCTGGATGACCTTCTATACTCGTCAATACGTGGCATATACAATTAGAGCACAATGCATTGCACTTGACTTCTATTTCCACTGTAACAGTAAAATCAGCTAATGGATTCTAACATCTCTTTCTTGACTCATTAGATTTTACTGCAAAATGTTAAGACATTTTTACATTAAATTGGATGACTAAAATGACCAAAATAACCATTTTTATTTAAATAATGCCACTAAGGCCACTAATTATGCCACTAATGCGCAATGACATTAGTGACAGCGAAGTAGAATATTACTCTTTGAAACTTTTATTGTTGCACTATTGCCTACTATTTAAAGACATAGTATCCACCTTATTTTGCAACACGGAAGCTATTTTTTGAATGTGCGTGGCTTCCGATTTATTAGTAAATAACTAGAAGTTTTCATTTTAATTTTATTAATAGTAATTTTAATACTTCAACTTATAGAGGACCTATTATGCCCCTTTTCAAAGTCTTGTTTTTATTTTTGGGGTTTACTAGATTAGGTTTTCATGCTTGAATGTAAAAAAAAAAAAAAAAAAACACCTTGTTTTTCACATAATTTATAATATTGCAGCACCTCTCTTCCCAGTCTGTCAGTAATGCTCAGTAATGTTTTGGAAATGTCATGTCCCTTAACCATAACCGCAAGTATCAACAAAGAGGGTGCTTCTCAAACAGAACGCTGCATATATCGGCTGCCACGTCATCATGCGCCACCAAAGGCCGTCTCAATTTGAAGGATCCTTGGAATGAAGTCTTCTTTTCACATCCTTCATTCAGCTCATTTTGAAGGATGCATTAAGTGTATCCTTCACGTCCTTTTATCACCAACAACCTTTTGTACACATTCCAATTCAGAAAAAAGAACTGATGGAAAACGAGTCAGCACTGAACTTCTCTGAGTTTATTATGAAACGTAAGACAAAAATAACATTTTCGGAGATGAAGGCATACATGTTATCTTTTGTTTTGGTGTAAATTAATCAGTTAACACTAAACTGCCAATAATGTAAGCCACTGGGAGACCTCAGATGGCTGGCATTCAATGTACTGCATTAATAGAAAGCCAGTTAATATAAAGATTTTTAATACAAAGTATTTTTCCAAAATTATATTTTAATAGAATTTTCATGCCGTGGGGGCGGGAACATGTGTGACGTAGCCATGAGTACTTACTAGATGTCTGATTCTAGCATTTTAAGGGAAAGTTCTGTCATTATTTACTCACCCCCATGTCGTTCCAAACTCGTAAGGCTTTCGTTCATCTTTGGAACACAAATGAAGATAATTTTCATTAAATCTGAGAGCTTTCTGTCCCTCCAGTCTATGCAACTACCACTTTGACGCTTCAAAAAGTTCATAAAGAGATCGTAAAACTAATCCATATGAATTGAGTGGTTTAGTCCAAATTTTCTGAAGAGACTTGATCACTTTATATGATGAAAAGATTTAATTTAGGCTTTTATTCACATATAAACATTCATCAACTCGCACATCAGTTATGGTAAAAGGAAGCTCAAGCATGTTTGCTTGACGCGTACGAGAACCAATGAGGTTCATTCTCGTGTTTTACGCAGCACATTTGAGTTTCTGCAAGAACCAATGAGGTTCATTCTCTTGTGTTACGCAGCACATTTGAGCTTCTGCAAGAACCAGTGAGTTTTGTTCTCGTGTTTTACGCAGCACATTTGAGCTTCTGCAAGAACCAATGAGTTTTGTTCTCGCACGTCAAGCAGTTTCGGTTGAGCTTCTGTTTATGTTCGCTGATCAATTTTTATATGTGAATAAAAGCCTAAATTCAATTTGTTCATCATATAAAGTGATCAAGTATCTTTAGAAAATTTGGACAAAACCGCTCAATTCATATGGATTAGTTTTACAATCTCTTTATGAACTTTTTGAAGTGTCAAAGCGGTAGTTGCATAGACTGTCAACTGAGGAACAGAAAACTCTCAGATTTTATTAAAAAGATCTTCATTTGTGTTCTGAAGATGAACTAAAGTCTTACGGGTTTGGAACGACATGAGGGTGAATAATTAATGACAGATTTTTCATTTTTGGGTGAACTATCCCTTTAATGCTGAGGAGAAGGACTGGACTAGGAAGGACACTAGGATGCAGCCTTCCGTTTGAGAAGCACTCATTACTACTAACGCAACTCAACCTTTATTTTGTGTATGCCTTGGGCAGGAATTATTTAAATGAGTAATAACTGTGACGTGTTCAGTCTCAGAATAAAACTTAACTACAATAGAGGCATTTCAGGGAGTTCATAAACAGTGCGCACTGATATAGCGAATAACTCCGTTTCGAGTGACCTTGTGCTTTGAAACTTTGAAGACCTTTTTCATGCTCAAACAGCAACATTACAAAAAAGCTTAAATAGGACCCATTTAAACTTATTTTCTCAGCTAATTTTTGTTCAAGTTTTTCATATTTATATTTTATTTTATTTCAGCTTTATTTCAATTAATGAAAATTATTTTTAACAGTTCTAGTTTTTGTTTTATTTAACATTTTAACACTGCAGCACATCATGCATGCACAGTACGCAGTACACAGTATACACTACATTCCACTCTGAGTCACCACAGTGAGAACTCATCACACACATGGACACACAGATTTTGGCACAGAGCAGCTTCAGTCAGCATGCGAGAGAGAAACCCAAAGAGCATAAAAAAGGCAGCTGTGATGAGAGAGAAGGTTAAAGATATACAGCCCAGGGGGAAAGAGAAATGCTATTCAGTCACCACTCATTAGCTTAATATTTTCCCAGCATGATTACAGCAATCACTGTCTGTCTCCCTCCAACCCCACACCAAAATACCCCTCGCTATGATGCCTGTGCAACTGCTCCATTTTGTTGTCATGGAAACAAAACTATTTTACCCCCATCAGCCCATGGTTTCTGCATCTCAAGTATGCATCTCGTGTCCTCTGAAACACATTTTAGGGCTCTTTTAAAGCAAAGTAATGATGCTATCCAGATTCCCCCCCCCCCCCATTTTAAGCTTGTGCATCATCTTTATTATGGCTACTCAAGTCATATTAAACACCTCTTGTCTTGTTTACAATCTTACATCTCATTCTTTCTTATAAATGCTCCTCCATCCACCCCATTCTGCACTCACTGTCCTCACTTACAGATAGCTTGCTATCTGAATGTCAAGCTGACACCTCAAGACCCACTGCTGACTCAGGAAAGTTCAAGAGCTTAAAAGCTCAGTTCAACAACCAGAGAGAAACTGCATCAGTCCTTCACAAACATAGGGAAGGTTAGAGAGCTTAGTGCTGTTACAGGTCTCCATCTCATTGATTTGTACTTCAAAATGTGTTTAAAGGATGTGAATTGTCTTTCTGCCACTCAATACTCAATCACCAGATCAATTGAAAGCAATGGAAGAAACAAACCCAAATCTATGCATATCGTGGGCAAACTGAACACTAAGGAATTCAGAAATTCAAATTTCCAGTTACACTCATATTATTATGCTAACTATACAATGTACTGAGAAATTAAAAATGCTTAAATTAGAACACAATAGAAAATAAAAGCATTTTTTATTTTGTCGCAAAATGTAATTATATTATCATATAAAGTATATGTGAACCTGGACCACAAAACCAGTCACAAGTCGCACGGGTATTGTAGCAATAGCCAACAATACATTATACTCAAAATTATCGATTTTTCTTTTATGCCAAAAATCATTAGGATATTAAGTAAAAGATCATGTTTCATGAAGATATTTTGTAAAATGCCTACCGTAAATATATCAAACATTTATTTTTGTGAGTGGATAGGCATTGCTAAGGACTTCATTTGGACAACTTCAAAGGGAATAAGGAAAATTGACATCTATTCCCTTTATTCAAATATTATTACAAATTTGTTAAAGATTTTGTTTGCATATTTTGTAGTTGTGCTTAGGGTCAACTGTTTTATTTGTGATAATAATGCAATGAATCATGCCAAATTGTTCGGACATAATTTCTGGCCAGACTGTCATACAAAGAAACTATGAACACATGCAAAAACAAGAGAGAACCAATAAAATATTAATTACTAATTATGTTGTAGTCAGCAGTGTTCCTGAGCTTTTTGTTTTTCTATGCATTTTTTTGTATAGCAAAATAAAACCTGTAGCTGTAGTTTGCTTTTTTTGCAAAATAATTTTGTCAGATAAATACCTTAACCAAGTTTAATGTTTTGTTCTTCCCTATTATTTAAATTATTTAAAAAAATATATATATATAAAATATTTTCCTCATATTTTGATAGTTTAATCAAACTTTTAGGGGCATTAAAAACAAATATTCCCTCCAGACATCACTTTTGGCCAATAATGTATATTATTGCCCAGCTCTAACAATAAATTATGCATAATTACATGAAACTAACCCTAATCCTAACCCTAATTGTATATAAGTACATGTAGTTAATTAATATTACTTGGTACTTAAATGTATAATTACTGTAACAAGGACACCAACAAAGGACACAATAAAATGTAACCAATGCAACTATAAGGCATGAAGATATTAAGATATTATAAAAATTAGCATCATGATTTTCTGTAAAGCTGATTTTGAAATGATTCATGTTGTGATAAATTTTGACTTGACATTTCTCAGACATTTGAATATCACTGTGTGTATATTGCAGTAGATTGTACTGTAATGTACTGTATTGTATATTGTAAGACATTCTATTGTATATGTAACTGTATATTTAACTGTAACTGTATGTAACTCAAATGTCTATATATATAATAGGAAAGCACTGTAAAAAGTGTTTACAGTAACCTCAAAAAACATCTAGATTAGCTAAAACTGGGTTTTATTCAAATCAAAAATATTATTTGAACAACAAAAGCCATTTTTATGAGTTAGATCAAGTAGAAATAGATCCTTGAAATACATGAATAGAATTGTGCCTTTCATTGTGAGTCTACAGCTCTGCACAACAGTAAAATACATCCTACGGCTCAAACACACAAGATAGAAGCTTTTCTTGACTGTCATACTCAACGCCTCTATTGCATTTCTTTTAAACATGCCCGAGAAAAAACTGCTGATGGCAAAATGTGATGTAACCAACTAAAAAACAGGTCAGAAGAGAGCGTGGAAAAATACTGAACCCTGTTTACCTTTCATTTATGCTTCTTTTCTTTTCATGCCTGAAAATATATTATACATGATACAATAGAGGAGACAGAGGATGGCAGTCACATACTTTTTAGCACAAGAACAAAAAAAGATATTGAACATTTCCACCCCTAATGCAAAAAAAGATATGTGAGGCATGTTGTCACAATATAGTAATTTGTCACAATGGAACTAACTGCTATTAAACAGCTTATTGAAGGTTTTTCAGTAAAATTTAAACAGTAAAACTAATTGTAAAAAGGAATGTAGAAAAATATCAAACTATGGTTTTGCCAGAAAATACTGTAATAAATAAACTGTAATTTATAGCATTTGAAACATGAGTGACAACTTGCCGCAACAATCATAAAATAAAAAATATAAATAAAAAAATCATTCAACACAGTTCTTAAGGTGTTTGAAACAAAAGTTACTTAGATGAACTTTAGCTCTATTCACCTATATTTCTTTAATTTCAATATGTGTTAGCAAAAAGCATTATTATTCTCTGAAACAAACATTTCTGTGACTTTCAAACACGTCTAGCCATGATAGATCTACACTGCAGGGTTCAGATCACAATTTCTCTGAGCCATATTTCCTGTCACATTATTTTACATGTCATAAAATGTCAAAGACAAATTGCTTTCCTTCTCAACAACAGTGCAGTAAACAACAAATTTGGTCAAGGCAGATAAAGTTATAAGATCATTTTTAACAAGGCATAGATGGATCCTAAATGTGTTTTAGTTGTGGAAAAGTGTTTAACAGATAATAAATTTGTAATAGAAACCACAGGGTGTGTTATGCAGTGAACACACTCACATTTCGTTGTTGTTATAATTAAAAGCAGCATTTCCCCCAGGACACCGCATCAATGAGTTAATGAGCTTTACTGCTATTGAACCAGTGTGTGTGTGTGTGTGTGTGTGTGTGTGTGTGTGTGTGTGCGCGCGTGGTTCAGGTAAGCCCTACGTTATGTTGACAAAATGTCCCCACAAAGATGGCAATATCTAAAACCCTTGTCCTTGTGGGGACATTTTTTGGTCCCCATGAGGAAAACAGCTTATAAATAATACAGAATGATGTTTTCTGAAAATGTAAAAATGCAGAAAGTCTTCTGTGATGGGTAGGTTTAGGATTAGGGGATATATAGTTTGTACTGTACAGTATAAAAATCATTATGTCTATGGGACATAAAATATTGAAACCCAATGTGTGTGTGTGTGTGTGTGTGTGTGTGTGTGTGTGTGTGTTTGAGACAGAGAGAGAGAGAGAGAGAGAGAGAGTGAGAGAACTATTCAAGAAAATAAAAGTTAATTGTAATTTTATTTAAAGCAGGGTTATTATCATTAACTAAAACTAAAACCATAAAAATAATTGTTACTTGAAACAAAATAAGTGTTAAATAAAAACTAATTGCCAAGGCAACATTTCTCATTTTCATTTTGTTTAATTTGAAGTACTAAAATAGGTAACACTTTACAATAAGGTTTTGTTAGTTAACTTTAGTTAACATGAGCTAAGAATAAACAATACTTCAACAGCATTTTCTTTAATGCTAATTTCAACATTTACTAATACATAAATAAATCAAATGTATTTGTTAACGTTAGTTAATGCACTGTGAACTAACATGAACAAACAATGAACAACTGCATTTTTATTAACTAACATTAACAAAGATGAATAAATACTGTAACAAATGTATTGCTCATTGTTAATTCATGTTAGGTAATACATTAACTAATGTTAACAAATGAGACCTTATTCTAAAGTGTTACCCTAAAATAACTAAAACTATAAACAAACAAAAACTAATAAATACAAATTAATAAAACTATATAGGCATATATAAACACTAATAAAAATGAAATCACTAAAACTAACAGAAAATATAAAAATTAAATATAGGGATTGGCTAGCTATGATAAAGGATCTTATATCTTTAGTAAAACTTAGATTCTATCTAATGGGCAAACTCATGTCATTTAATAAAATGCGGAAAGAACCACTGAAGTGTTTGGGATTAGTGAAGATCCCAGCACGTACCAATAATGGGACAATTGTAGTATAAATGTATACCCCTATTTATTTGGTTATATATATTTTGATGTACTGTACATATATTTGTTTCTTATCGTTTTCCTCTATTGTGTAATAAAGTCCATTGTGTTAACTCACTGCATATTTATTTCTCTTTATTTATTTTTGATTATTATCATTTTTATTATTATTACTATTATTATTTGGTTTGATTTTGTTTTGTTTATGGTTTGTGTGCAACACACTGGTTGTTTTTGATTAATGTGGACATTGTTAAAATATCAATAATTTAAAAAATATATAATTTAAAATATTAACAAAAACTTTAAAGGTGACCTATTATGCAAAATTCACTTTTATAAGGTGTTTGAACACCTATGTATGTCTGCAAGCAGTGTGTGAGATCAACCAGCCTATAATGGTAAATATCCACTCGCTCATTTTTTTTTTTACAATTCTCATAAATCAAAAGCAGTCTCTTCAAATGAGCTGATTCAGATGCCTCCTACAATGACGTCATCATAGGGAGAAGCCCCGCCCACAACCGGTGACAATCTGTCCTATTAGCATAGACACAGCCCTGAGTGAGAAGCACAGAGTTCGCCATTTCTATATCCTCGCTGTAGCAGATGTAGTTGTACAATGTCTGTGCCAAAGAGGCATTACAAGTGTTGTGTTTTGGGATGTACCAATGAACATAAGAGTCTCCATAGACTCCCGATCTGAGTCACTGAGGACATCGTGGTTAAATTTCATATTGAAGGAAATGTCCCGAAGAAAATCCGTTGATTCTGAAACATTTAAGGCTGAACACTGATACTAACAGTTTCTGACATTTTCAGTCCGTGAGATTGTCCTGTTGCCGGTATGCCGGAGCATGAGCTCTTGAAGCTCCGCCCTCTTCTGGAAAGTGGGCAGGGAGCACCAGCTCATTTGCATTTAAAGGGACAAACACAAAAATGGTGCATTTTTGCTCAACCCCCAAAAGTGGCAATTTTAACATGCTATAAAAATGATCTGTGGGGTACTTTGAGCTGAAACTTCACACACACACTCTGGGTACATCAGAGACTTATTATTTTACATCTTGTAAAAAGGGGCATAATAGGTCCCCTTTAATAGTATATCAATGATACTAAAATAACACATTGATTTAAAGTGCAGTGACATTAATTTGTGACTTAAGTGTCCAAATACTTTTGAGGCCACTGTAAATATAGACAAAAATATGTGAACTATGATAAGGATGAATGAATATGGACATCCCATCTCTCTCAGTCATTCACCCATAAATTTGCCTTTTTCTCTCGTGCTTCACTAGAATACAAATCTGAAAACCAGTATCCACATTCAGTTTTCTTCCTTGCCAACAAATCTCTTCTTCAACTCTCTCTCTCTCTCTCTCTCTCTCTCTTTGAGCCCCAGGTGGGATTTGACTATTCCATCATTCCTCAGGCTGAGCGGAGGAAGAATATCTGTCATCCCTCTCTCACATCATTCCCTTCTCTGTTTTTCTTCCCGTGGAGAACACATCCTTTATCTGGACACATATGATTTAATGCCACACACATGCACTCTCATACACGCTCAGGCTTTATCCATCTATGCTTTAGTACATTATTTTATTTCATTCAATATAGATATCAAGTGAGAGCTGAAAGTTGCCCTTATATTCCTGCACTGTAACAAAGATATCACATATAACAATATATCATAGATCATTCTGACAGAGAGAGGATACACTAGCAGTTCTCCCTCTGTCCTCTCATTTCACACATACACGCATGCAACCTTTTCCCTCAGAAGTTATTCATGTGTTTCTTACTTGATTCAAAGAGAGATTGAAATAGAGAGAGACATGACAACATTTATTTTGCAAATATTTTATGTAATTTAATTTATTATTTTTATTTTAGGTATTTGATGGATTTGTTTTTACTGTTTTGTTTTATTACTTTTTACATTTAATCTTTTATTTGTTTTTTTTGTAATATACAGTAAGATTTTTAGTAAGATTTTTTAATATTTCTGAAAGAAGTATTTTATGCTCAGCAAGGCTGCATTTTTTGGGTCAAAAATACATTACAAAAATACAGTAAAAACAGTAATATTGTAAAATATTATTAAAATTTAAAATAACTGTTTTATATTTGAATATAATGTAAAATGTAATTTATTCCTGTGATCAAAGCTGAATTTTCAGCATCATTATTCCAGTCTTTAGTGTCACATGATCCTTCAGAAATCATTCTGATTTGTTTGATAATTTTCTGGAAACCATGTTACATCTAAATCTTTTTAAATATCTTTACTGTCACTTTTGATCAATGTAATGCATCCTTGCTGAATAAAATCATTCCTTTTAATAAATCTTACTGACCCCAAACATTTGAATGATAATGTATGCTTTACATACATGACACTATTATTTTCTGCTCTTATTAATATCATAATTTGAAGGAGAGTGACAAGGAATGTGTTTGTGTACCATGATAAATTTTACTTTTCAATTTCAATTTTGAACTCATTTTAGTACAATGCAGAGCAGATATTGTCATGTGAGGAAGGCGCTCAAGAAGACTCACGTTCTCGAGACTCGGGTGGAAATGTGTTGAGTCACTGGCTGTGTTGGTTCATTTGTTCTCCCCGCACTCTCTTTTAAGTCTTAGGGCGTAATGCTCTTTTAATAGAGTTCTGATAAACTAACGCGCTGCTCGCTTTTCATCCCTCATAGTAAATGCCTTGGCAACCTAATGATGATGGATACCAGTGCAGACTACAGCACTTAACATGCACGTTTAAACCCCACGCATAAATTCAGCTGGGACCGGCTCTAATGATTGGCCAATGTGGGACACGCTGCTGTTGAAGATAAGGAGGTTAGTTACAGCAAGTTTTGTAGACAAAATTAATTGAAAGCTATGATGCTTCCAGCAAAGCTTGAAGACATTGACACTGTGTGGAACCGTGAAGGCGATTTGACTGCTCAGAAAACTGAAAACTAGTTTCTTTTCTTGACCTTGACAGATTTTACATAATATAAACAGTGAGAATACGAGAACCCCTCATTAACCACTAGATAGAGGAAGCAATGGGGTGCAAAAGAGATGAGTGATATAAAGCAGAAAGAGACAGAGAGAGAGAGAGAGAGAGAGAGAGAGAGAGAGAGGCGTATTCCGACCGTCACGACTCTCCTCCATAAATTCAGATAATCAGTGGCCTGCACACCATCCCAAATCTTTCACTTCCTTTGAGTAATTCATTTCTTGCTGACGGGTCTCATTCATTTACACACTGTGTGTGTGTGTGTTTGATGGTTATCTTGTTTAAATGAAGTATTTTTCTCTCGCCTGCCTCGTTGAAGAGAAGCCCTCAATCTTGTTGCTATCTTGAGGACAAAATCTCTGTGATTAGAAATGTGAAAACTCCTGCTCTGCTCCAGCATCCTCATCTCACCCAGCCACCAATTCATCTGAACCTCATTTAATCCCTCAAGATTTTAAAACACATTGTGAGACAGATGACAAGACAGAGTTTGCTTCAGGATTTCTGATACACGAAACCAACTTGATAACCGAACACCAACCACCATGAAATACACACAAATATACACTACCATTCAGTTTGGGGTCGGATTTTTTTTAATGTTTAAAATCTCTCATGCTCACCAAAGCTGCATTTAGCTTAAGAATACAGTAAAATACTGTGAAATATTATTACAATTTAAAATAACTGTTTTCTATTTGAATATATTGTAAAATGTAATTTATTCCTGTGATCAAAGCTGAATTTTCAGCATCATTACTCCAGTCATCAGTGTCACATGATCCTTCAGAAATCATTCTTATATGCTGATCGGAAACATTTATTATTATTATCAATGCTGAAAACAGTTGTGCTGCGTAATAGTTTTGTGGAAACTGTGATATTTGTTTTCCAGGATTCTTTGATTAATGGAAATTTCAAATAACAGCATTTATTTATTTGGGGTTCACGCCATGTAGTAATTACGAGATTTCGACTTGTAAAAAGCATTCACGTCCTCGTAGAACCCATAATTACAAAAATAGGGAAAATTATTTTTAATGATAACTTATAAACATTTAAAGATAGCCTTTACAAGGTTGTTAATTGATAGTATTTGCTTCTGTTGAAGCCGTTGGCCCACATTATTTCAACTTAGTTTTAAAATAATCGTGTTTAACAGCAGAATTCTTAGTGAAAAACTACATTACCCATGATGCTGTACAGAACATTCCACCAACAAGAGAGTGGAAACAACTAAATTGTGCCAAAAGATCTCGTTAGCTCCGCCCACTCCCATAAAGTACTGTGAATTATGTAATTAAGTCGGTCTCCTTACGCTCTCAAAATACTTAAATATTTGAATATATATGCATATTTTGCAATAAACATCGCAAATTCGATTATACTGTTCACAATGCTTCATGGGATTCTAGTTCTTTCCCTCACTAAAGTCGTTAAGTACACAGGCTTGAACCTTTGTTTTTTTCTCAGATTTTTTTGCTTCATATCAAAGTTAGTAATGTTATGATTCTCCTCATAGCTGATTGGCTTGGTTCATGGCTAATAACTCTTTAATGATGACCTTTTTGAAATCCCTATGGGAGAAATGAATGGAAAAAATACTTCCGGAACCAATGTCACTGAAAAATTGGACAAGCACTGTTGCACTCTATTGGCGTTGATAATTCCGAGTCCGAGGACGTGAACAACTCCAAGCAGATATGTTGTAATTATGGTAATTTCAGCATTTGGTGAACACAGCATTAACCACATATAAATGTGCACAGAAATATATAACATCCTCACAATTCCATTCTGTTCTCTTCGTAGTGTAAAATCACAAAAATACCAATTCACTCAATGTAATTTATTCTATTTTATTCTAAATCTATCCTAAAATGAACTCAAAAACACAAATGTACATAACCACAACCACTATTCCATTCTTAGTCACAAATAAACGGCTGAATGTACTGCACACACACAAGCAAACGCACGAACACAAGCACACACAACACACTTGAAAAAAGTTGACCTTTTCATCTGTGCATTATCATTACACGTCAAATTCTGCTCTGCTGACATCAGGGATTCAAGAGATATTTCTGCATCTGAACAGAGAGTCACATGTCAGGCCTGTAGGACGGGAAGAGCCGAGAAAAAACGCTGAATTAACCGCTTTAAAGTGCCCTGCAATTTGCCAGGTGCAGCAATTACTTGTTTCTATGGCAACCAGGCAGGACAGTTTTGTATTTTTCGCAGAAGGATGAGAGGATGGGGTAACCTAAGACTGCCTACATCTTCTCTGTTTTTGTAATTGCGCATTCTGCGTAGTCAAAGAGACCCCGTAAAACTCAAAATAAACCCTAGGCGCTGTAGCTGAGTGTAATTTGTTTTTAAAGAAACCTGATTGGATTTCATGCCCTGAACTAAATAAGAAAGAACGAACACTGTCAAATGCATCCATAAACCAATTTACACACACACAAAGATCTTTCTGCTCTACTGAAGGCCGTTCACTTGTTGTAAACCTAAATGTCACAGTAAGTCCATGACCCACTTATTAAAACTTTCAGAACTGCTTTTACTTACAATAATCACAAACTACTCAACTGAAAATTAAAGGTCAACAAACTGTTACATACTAGAACCTCCAGAAATATTCTTATAAATGTCATATAATGATATGTTTTATTAAAAAGCTTTGAAAATAAAGGTCAGAAGAAGCTGCCCAGCATGAGGACAATAAAATGAACCAGAGCAAAGAAATGACATCTATTCTGTTTCGCAATGTAGCAGCACAAACTGTTTAAACTGTCTAGAATCTGTATGTAAATGGAAAACTGTGTTTCGCAATTGTAAACAACTGTAAAACCCCCAAAAATGTGGTAAATATGTATAAGCTCCATGGTAACAGAGCATTTTGTCCTATCATACCCCCCCCTCCCCCAACCACCAATAAAAAATCTTCTGTTTTGCATTTTTGAATTTGAATAGAAAAAAGTCTATTACAAATTATATTATAAATATAAACAGCAGCACTTGAGCTGCTCTCCAGCATGATTTGAGTCACATGATCAATGATACTTAGCCTAAATAGTGCAGAATATGAAATATTTCTTTGATTATTACATTATAATGTTTCTTTATTTTACAATGTTCGCAATACTGATTTTTTTTTTTTCATATTTCCAGGTTTAAATTATATTTTGAACCCCAGATTTTTAACGTGGTTGTAGACATGTGAACCACACTGTACATGTCTGATTTATACTCACAAAATGTAACCTTTCATGAAAGATATAATATATATATATATATATATATATATATAAATGCATACAAAGTTCTGTCATGAAACTCTAGATGGCGCAGGCTGATAGGTCCTTAACTCAATCTGCTTGCAATCACATCATTCTCTATAGGCACAGCTGATTGGTCCCTGCTGTATCAGTAGCCAATGAGCTCGCTGCTCATTTTGCTGTAACAGTTGCAGCGCACTTTCAGAAACCCTCCACCTTCCCCAGCTCCACCTGTATATCTGTATGGGTAATTCATGTATTCACGATATTGTACAGCACCAGCATGTCTTACTTGCTCACAGCAGCGTGTTGTGTATGTATTGTCAGTAGCAAGTGACTTTTTAATAGCCTTAAAATCAGGAGATTAATTTCAGACTTTTAAGACTTTTTAATGCCCCACGGGAACCCTGTAAATTTTGTTCCCTGTCATATCCATTATCATGCCAAACACTCCGAGAGCTGTCATGACAGATATATATATATATTAAAGCAATAAAAAATGTAACTGCAGAAGTATTAGTCCTGCTGGTGTCACATCATGTGAGATCAAGAGGAGCTCACAGACACCTGCTGTTTGATATGTTCTGTTCCAGTGGGCATGAAGCTGAGCTCTGCTGCCATCTATAGACAGAAGGATTGACATTACACACTGTGCATCTGTAGGGTTGTGTGAGGGTGAGGGGGAGAGAACATTTTGTAACAGGCTTTCCTAACCAACTAATGCTATGACGTTTTTCAAAGTCGTCATCATGGATGACGCCATCATTTCCACAGTCGCCCCTGCAGTGCCCCATTATATGCCATTGTGTGTACGGTCATGAAGGATTCTTCTCGTCATACGACTTCCTATTGTTGTGCCTCAACATGTCAAAGTCTATAACTTTTGATCATTTGTTTGTGTGTTTGTGTGTGTGTGTGTGTTTGAAATGCACAGTCGGTTGCCATATAAATATTAAGGACAAATTATATACAATTAAACAATAGATGAAGCAACAAATGGTGGGCAATAAACACTCTCAAGTCTGTCACGTTTATACTCATGGAGGCTGTTGTGTTCTTCAACCAGCGTCAAGCTCACAGTGAAAATGAGGAGCTGCGCAAACAAATACAAAATAGATGCAAAGCTAAACTGACAGTTTAGCGCGCACACACAAACACACACACACAGATGAGAAACACAGGGAATTTAAAGCTAAAGTGACAGCTCTGCTGAGAGAGAGACTAAGCTTTTCAATGAGTCATGACAATCTGTGTATATTAAGGAGAAACTACCTTTTTTACAGACACAACAGCAAGAGACAATTACATAAGCAGTTCAGCTGAAAACATAACATGCTTCCTTGTGTAAAAGGTTTTATTTAAACAGGCCATGTTTCTTTGCATGGCTGTTTCTGAGCATTTTGGCATCCTAAGCAACGGGTTCCTATTGGTATTTTTTTTTTTAAATAATACTAATTTCAAGTTGATTAAATGAAAAATAACTTACAATAAACACATTAGATCAAGTCTCTCTATATTTTTGTTAGTTTACTTTTGTCTGGATGACATAAAATTAATTAAATTAAATTAATAAATTGCCAAACAAAAATTTTATAAATCTTTTCACTACATAAATTTGGCAGATCTTACCCTATAATTATGTGAACGAAAAATAAAGGTTTTACTGATATCCCCAGATATAAATTTCAAGGTATCAATTTCAGATATAATACAACTAAAATGGTGATCGATGCATTTAATTAAAATAATTATATTATTATTCAAATTATTTCATAGGAGACCGAGATCTATTATCCTGATCTTTAGAGTTTCACATATGAACGGAACACTTTATCTTGTTTTCTGGACAAATGAAACTTTGAAAATGTGCTTTCATGTTCCTAAATCAAATTATTTTAATGTAAACAAGGCACTCAAGGCGGAATACACAGAATATTAGATGAATATATTAAAATGTATACACTTGCTTACTATTAGTGGGAGGGACCGTTTGATTAAGGATAGCATTTGATTGGACAAAAATATGTTAAGTGCAACATGAGTCATCAATGTTTTTAGTCCATTTTTCTGGAAGAGAAAGACTCTCATTTTGTTTTAATGTGAGCAATATTTCAAAATAAATGCAACCCTCCATCATCCTATAATTAAACTGATGATGGTAGCATTTGTACTGAGGTAATTTCGGACCCTTTGCATTTAGGGTTATTTTTCTTGTTTTGTTTGTAAATGTAAATGTATGTATTTTCTAGCAATCTTTCCTTCAAATCGAGAGCTCAGGCCTTTCATGATGTACAGTACAATGTGTTTCAGTGCTTCCTAAAATAAGCTGAAAATGGGTCGCTGGTTATTCCAGCGGCTAATTCTGCTGAGCAGAGGAGAAGAGGATAATCCTCGCTATCCTGCTGAGAGAAAAGCCAATTTTACAGCGAAATGTGAACGGCAAAGGGAGAGCATCTGCGGAGAGCTGATAAGACTCACACACACACACACACACACACACACACACACACACACAAACACTGAACACAAGCGAGGAAAAAAGCAAGGATGAGAGAGGGTAAAGTTCAGAGGTCACTGGTAATGGTGTATTAACACTAGACATTTGTGGTGTGCAAGAGATGAAAAACCCAGAGGAAAAATTGCTCAGATGTTGCTCTTTCATAGCTCAGGAAATGTAATGGTTATTAATAATGTTTAATTTAGGTATCAACTTTGCCTCAGATGTTTCTCCTGAAATGAGAAATAAAAATAGACTCAAATGATACAATTATTGTAGTACAGTGCAGCTCAGATCATTTGATCTAGGAAGAATTCAATGAGAAATATTTGAATTCATATTGAGATATGTGACTTTGCAGATTTAGAAATCTGAGCACAGTTAGAGACATTAATGAGAAATCTAGAGGTGATGTGATTACTGGGTTTTTTTTCTCACAAGAGAACCCAATGAGAAGCACCTCATAAGTTAATATCTCCAGTTAGTCTAAATTTTTTCCAAATTCAAATTTTAATGGTCACACACACAGTACAACATGCAGAAACACTTTACAATAAGGTCCCATTATTTAACATTAATTAATGCATTAATATTAACTAACAATATTTATTAATCTTTTTAACATTATTTAATGAAAAATCAGGTCCATTAAACAATATTAACAGATATTAACAGACTCACATAATCATATAACAAGTATAATTTAAAAGAACATTTAACATTGCTGTCTAGCAGTAACAACTAAGATATTAAACAATTTGAGAAAGAAAGAAAGAAAGAAAGAATTCACTCTTTCACTATACAGTGCTAAAAGTGATGTCCAACCTAGGAAAATTGATCATCTTCATCCTTTATTCAAATATTATTAAAAATATGTTAAAGATTTTGTAATCATATTGCGTAGTTGTGCTTGGAGTCAATTGTTTTATTTGTGATAATAACGCAATGAAACATGCCAAATTATGTGCAGCCATAATTTTTGACTGTCACACAAAGAAATTATGAGCACATGTAAAAACAAGAGAAAACCAACTAAATATTAATAATTGATTATGTTGTAGTCAGTGTATGCTTTTTCCTGAGCTTTTTCTTTTTCTATGCATATTTTTGCATAGTAAAATAACCTGTAGCTGTAGTTTGCCTTTTTTTTTTGCTAAATAATTTTGTCAGATAAACACAACCAAGTTTAGTGTTTTTCCCTTATATTTAATATATATTTATTAAAAAACTAAAATATTTTCCTCATATTTTGATGGTTTAATCGAACTTATATGGGCAAATATTCCCTCCAGACATCACTTTTGGCCACTACTGTATTTTAAATTCTGTATGTTGGCTTTTGATGTGAATGAGTTATGAAATATCTGACGTAGATAAGGGCCTCCAGCTGCACTGGACCGGCCATTTGTATCACAAACCATAGGAAATCATTTTAATTGTATGATGTGGGAAAGACTCAGCTATTCTTATAATCCTGTGAGTCACGATGCTGAGCATGTGTGAACAACTGCATACGTCACGGCTTCTGACAATTCCTGTCAGCATCTCGTGTCTAGAGTTACTGGTATATAGTCATTTTGTTACGGACAACAAGCCAAACATGTCTACATGTCTTAAACCACAGTTAAAAAATACCTGAATGTCACTGTATTCAAGATACAGAATGATAAAAATACACAAGAATGTTTCTTTTTGTAAAAAGTGCTATTTTTCTTAAACATAAATGCCATTTGCTCTGATGCTATTTGCTAATTTGTTATATAATGCAGTGACATTCAGAGCCTTTTATGTGCACCTTAAATGTCAAAAATATTTTGGGTCCACATATGCACATGAAACATGTGAATGCTTTAATTTATCCGTTTAAGAAAGTATTCTGTGTCTATATGCTATTGTATGTCAAACATATTTGATGCTCCTGGATGTTGGAATAAAACTAATGACATTTGGTAGATAAAATGTAAAACAGAGCAGCCACTTTGATGCTTGTCACTCATAGTGGATTCTATCTGAAACCCCTTCATCATACTGACATCTCAAAGACGCAAATAACTTAGAATATAAAAGAGATATCTAGAGAAAAACTGAGAAGGCAACGGAGAGGCAAAGACATGGGACGTGTGACGAGAATGGAGATGACGTCCAAAAGGACACGAAGTGATTGGACGGGCAGAAGTGGCATATTTTAATCATGTGCGTAACACACTCAGGGCTATTCTGTGCAAAATGGGTGTGTTTTTGATGTCACAAGCCACTAGGGCTTCCTGTCATCTGATTGGCCACTCTTCTATTGGATGATACGTTCCACAGACTCGCTGCCATATGCTAATGTACATGTTTATGCTAATTGCGCATTGTGTCCTCGCACCAACACAGCAGCTTGTATTTACATTTCATTTGCATTTGCAAGGTATTTTATTGGTTGGATGTAGCATGAAGCCAATTGTAGCATTTTTCGTCAGGTGACAAAATCAAACATTTGGCAACAATTAAAAATATGACAATATTTAATCATCAGAAGGACAGAAATTATAATGATGGGATGTATATACACATGGAATCTATACAAACCTTCAAAACCAAATTATTTTAAAATATCTTAATATTCTAGTGTTTTTGACTGTAACCATAATGAATCGTAAGATGAAGAAAACTGAATGGGATGAGGACAGATGTGGGTTGTAACCATTTATGGTTACCATGCCGACACTATTTGTGCATGCTAGCATGAAGCCTGTTGTAAATAGCTGGAGAGGATGTTAGCGTGAGGGTTAGTTAATCGCTGTAGACAGCTATCATAGCACATTAGAGCAGCCGAGAGTTTACCAAGAGGCGTTTTGTGCACAAACTGCAGCAGAAATTTCTATTTTGGGTCAAGGACCTATGATTTTCAAAAATTACATAAAATGAACAGCAATTATTTAACCTATTAATTGAACAAAATATATACCCTGTAGCTTTAAAAGTTTCTTATGCCATCAAAGACATGCTTCCTGATGAAAAGGCTGTAGACTCTATAAGATAAACTTCATTTTGGCCAAAATCTATTGCAACATAGCATGTATACTTCATGGAGAAGGCAGTCCCAGAATGCACTGTGCCTAGCTCATTGAAAAAAACATTAAAGATGAGAGACAAGGAAAGAAAAATGCTGATTATAAATATATAATTCAAAACTGAAAAGTATACTTGTTCAATTTGAATAAAAAATGACCAAATATTTATGTATGCCTTGTATTTTTAGAGAATTTATGTAAGCCTTGTATTATTAGAGTAGAAACTGCTAATGTCAAACTTTAATGCAATCAATTGTGAGTAAAATCCCCCATGCATTTCATGCAACAAGCACTATTTGCAAGTTGCTGCCAATGTAGAGCGTTCCAAATCAGTCACCTTTGCCTGTATAGGCTGTAGACGGCAAGGCAACTCACTGCTATGGAACAGAACCATAGCGTCAGAAACACACTCAATGATTCATGCTCTCGTGCACACACAAAGACACTGAAATTATCTCTTTTTCTGCCCAGCAGGAAAACCCACTTATTCATCCCCATGGCAACCACAAGAATGGAAAAAGATGCCCATGATGTCTAAAAGAGAAATGGCCTGTCAAAAGTCAGCCATTTTCGTTTACTGCGTGCGGCTCAGGACTAAGTGTTACTTTGTCTTGCATGGACAGGTTAATCTTGCAAAACACGCTGTTGGAATCACATGATTACAACACATTTGAGCTTGTATCAATGATTATACATAAACGGGTTTGTATATAATCATAATGTACACATAAACAGTGCAGATCCACGGTTTTCACTTTTAAGGTCGGCATGAAATACAAAATGCAAGCCATTTTACTTCTGCCATCTGAGTTTAATGAGTGAAACAGAATGTTAAACAAGAAAAAAAATGATTTTATTCATCAGGAATTGATGGGATAGAGAAAAGTGGATGTTACATACGAAAACAGAGTTGGATGGAGGGGAGGCATTTTTGACATCAGGTGAAAAGAAATGTGGTGAAGTAAATAATTACAATTATGTGCATCAATGAATCATGTATAGTAAGGGGCAGGCACATTCCACATTTTAGTATTTAAAACATAGACAAACTGCAAAGGAACTGAACAAAATGAGCCTTCATTGCATAGCTATATTAAAGGAATAGTTCTTCGGGTCAAAGGTCACCCCTTCCGCTAAAACTTGACTCTCTTGTGAATGCACGTACAGCTATAGTTTATAAAGTTTTAAATATGGATATTTTTCTTACAAAAACCAATCGCTTCACTTTTATGATGGATGGATGCACTTTTTGGAGCTTCAAAAACTGGGCGCTATTCAGTGCCTTTACAAAGCTGGGAAGAGCCAGGATATTATTAATATAATTCCGATTGAGTTTGGCTGAAAGAAGAAAGTCATATACACCTAGGATGGCTTGAGGGGATAATTTTCATTTTTGGGTGAACTATTCCTTTAACTCCCATGCATTGTTGCTAATATAAAGACAATCGACTGCTGCAGTGATGATGTATTTTTGTAGGCCAACCCAGAAGATTGCATCACCCTGCTTCCCTCGACAAAAACCCAATAGGATTTTTACCATTGGCTTTTGTATTATTGCAGAAAATAAGCTCTGTGAACAACAAACGTTTATGATTCTTATATGTTTTATTTGTCATGATAGCCTTCACAAATAAACACACCTTTTATGAATTTAGAAGCCTAAATACAATCGCCAGAAGTAAAAAGCTAAAGTTAGGCTATAAACAAACTACACCACGGTCACATGACTTCAGTGTCGTTGTACACTGTCTGCCATTTTCTCCAGGCCGGAGCAGCTGTAGCTACAAGAATGTCTCATAAGCACTCAGGTGTTTTGTTGTTGGATGTAAGAGTGAACATAACAGTCTTCATGTACTCCCGACATAAGAGCCGCTGAAGACGCAGTGGATTAGTTTTATTTTTGAAGGGAATGTGCCCCCATATTCCTAAATTCGTTTATGTTTGTGCAAATTACACCAGACTGCTTTGTGAATGAGGATCAATACAAGAGGGGAAATCCAAAACACAAGTTTTGCTAAAAAGTTGTTACTCAAGGATGGATCAGTACCAACTGTTCGTGATTCAGCTTATAGTCTCCGGAGCGATACTGGTTATGGCAGTAATGAAGGGGAGAGCACGCACTTTATAACAGTTCATCTGCGGATAAAAAGTTTACCAGTTTATTAAGCACCCCATGGAAAAAGCATAGGGTCTGTATATATTTGTTTACTGTTAGTTGTAATGAGTGTTTTTGTGTAATTCACTGTGTATGTTGATGATAATGCAAGGGAGATAGAGAGTTTATGGATAAGACTTTAAGGCGCATTTCTTGTACTGTGTACAATCTTCATCTTTTATCTTCATCTTTTGTGTGATGTACAATAAACATAAAACTTTGGCCATCATTCGGACGGGGTCCCTTACAACAGGCTTGTACTAATAGTGGATAAAAGCAAGATGACAACATAAGTTATAACCGTAATTAAACTAAACTATACCTCCATGCAGCATATATTTTCTGGCTCTGTAGGCATCATTGTCCGAATCCGGTTCGAACATATAAGGCTGAACATGGCTACTGACAGTTTCTGACATTTTCAGTGTGTGAGATTGTCCTGTTTTGTTCTTGCAAGAGCTCTTGAAGCTTTGCCCTCTTCTTGAAAGGGGGCCGGGTGCAGCAGCTCATTTGCATTTAAAGGGACATACACAAAAACAGTGCGTTTTTGCTCACCCCCAAAAAGCGGCAATTTTAACATGCTTTAAAAAATTATATGTGGGGTATTTTGTGGGGTACTCTGTTGTATTTTGGACATCAGAGACTTATTTTACATCTTGTAAAAAGGGGCATAATAGGTCCTCTTTAAAATCCCTTTAACGTTTGAGTTAGAATAGTTTGCAAGAGCATGATTATAAACACAATGAGGCTGTGAAAGCGACTTGTGAATAGATGAGTTTACCTGTTTGGCTGATGTTTAATGTCCCCGACATCCTCTGTAGTCCCAATTTGCCACTTGATAGCAATTGCCTTTTTCAAGATGGGTGGGGTATTACTGTTGTATTTTATGTCATTAAAATTAAGCATGAAAATATCTGGAGCTTGTGTTAACCAGAGACCTTATTTCAGAATTTAACCAAAAACCCACTGACTTTGGAACTTTGGACTCTGCACTCTGTAGAGTTCAACATTTCCCGCCCCCTTTTTCAGCAGCACTGGCTCCGGGAGTATTTTTTTAATTTATATTTCCCATAGGGAAGTCTTCGTTAAAGAGTTGAACAAAGTCAATCAGCCACGAGGTGAATCATAGCATAAACTTTGATTTGAAGCAAAAAAGTTTTTGAAAATTGGACAAAAAGACAAAGGTAGAAGACTGTGTACTTAACGGCTTTTTTGGTCTACTGACATTTGTTATGACATCCGGAAGTACAAACACAAAATTCTATAGATGGCTGTGCACTTGTTTCCCGGGCACCTAAGGTCTATATGCTTGTCCTTATGTAAATATGCTAATAATGCCCCCCAGATTGATCTGAATGGTCCATTTTACAAACTGACACTGAGCCACTGCACTGTCAAAACGGAAACTATTTTTAACTTGACTGTCTTGACACATCATAAACACATCACTCATGATATGAGATGCTGAAAAAACAGATACTTAACAGACAAAGCGTCCATCTAGCAAGTCTACATACACTGAAATTTTAAAAATAAAGAACGCATCCATGAACTGCTCCTAAAACCAGTAAATAGGGTCAATTCTGGCATTAAACATGCCCTAGGACAGCTGTGCCTCATTATTTGAAGAAAACATGGGTGACCTTCTGACGTAGAACATTATGACAATCATCTCTCTCTTTTGCACCACCTCTCTGTGCATTTATCTTTCTCTGTCATAGTCTCCCACCTCTCTTTTTCTGGGTGGTGATGGGGCAGAACAGTATTGACAGCCCCTCCACGGCCCACTGGTCAAGAGTGAGTGCTCTACACCCCTCATCTCCCACTTCCACAGGCCAGAGGAGGGTTGTCATAGAAACAGACCATCTGAGGTTAAGCAGAGTACGTGTGCGACTCTTCCGTCGTTTCTCTCTGCAGGTTGGCCCACTGAAAAATTGGGTCACCACTGAACCCTTATTCTGCCATTAACATTTGCCCACACAGACAAGTTGGTGGGTTGCTAGGGTGTTCTGAGCGGTTGTTAGATGATTTCTTACTGGCACAGGTCGAAAAGAGCCCAAGTCTTTATGCACTCAGATCCCTCCTTCAATGCCTTTTGGGGGTTTTATCATCCACAAGGTGAAAACTGTACATCCAATTGCTCAGAAAAGTAATAATACAATGCACCTCAACAATCCACATGATTTGCGTGGCATGTTTATAGTTTAATGGTTAGAGTAACACCAAATCCTAACCAGATTTGACAAGCAGTGATTCTTCCATGTAAATCCACACAGTGAAATCTCACTGGTCTGTAGTCTTGCTCCATTTACACTCTACGGTTCAAAAGTTAGGGGAAAGTGTTTTTTTTTTTTTTATGGTTTTTTTTTTAAGAAATTAATATTTTTATTCAGCAAGCCAGGGATGCATTCAATTCCTCAAAAGTGACAGTAAAAACATGAATAATGTTACCTAAGATTTGTAATTCAAATAAATGTTCTTTTGATTTTTTCCGATTCTTTCTATTCATCATACAATCCAGAAAACAATGCATGTTTTTCACAAAAATATGATTTCTTGAGCAGCAAATCAGCATATTAGAATGATTTCTGAAGGATCATGTGACACTGAAAACTGGAGTAATGATGCTGAAAATTCAGCTTTGATCACAGGAATAAATTACATTTTACAATATATTCACATAGAAAACATTTATTTTAAATAGTAATAATATTTCACAATATTACTGTTTGTACTGTATTTTTAATCAAATAATTGCAGCCTTGGTGAGCAGAAGAGATTCTTTCAAAAACATACCGACCGATTTCAAAAAATCTTACAGACCCCAAATTTTTGATCTGTAGCTGTATACTGAACATCAAATATGACTGGCTATAATTGCAGATTTTTAATTTTTTTAGACAGAGTCAATGGAATCTTGAGATGCTCATAACTTAACTGGTTAGGATACAGCATTAGAAGTCTATTCAAAATCCCTCACCCTCTATATGACCAATAGTAACAGTGACCACTAAGAATAAAGGGAGAAAAGCTACATTATATTGAAGTAAATGTGTTTTTATGTAGCTCTCCATGCCCTAGATACAGAAAATGAATGTCAAAGGTGTGTTGCACACAAACACACACATTCTACACGACTGCGGCCATCCGTGAGTCTCGCCACCCAGACGGGCCTCTTTCAGATGATGAATGCCTTTGTGCTCCACCGTTAAACATCTCTCTATTGTCTTTATGATTATGGCCGCACAGATAACAGCAATATTTCTGTTCATTGGCTTGCCTCTGCTTAGCGTCGGTGTGGTCATTAATAATGTCAGGATGGCTGATAGCGACCCCACCACCATTTGTCAAAGCAAAAACTCACTAATCATATGCACATACAACCTGGGCATTAATATCACTACAGCTGCAATAACTGACAGCAGAGGAAAGCCCAATGCAGAGAGATCTTCAGTTGACCTTGAGACTACATCTGTGCATTTATGTCTGTGAGACTGAAGAACTGGGTCGAAACAGGACGTGACCACACATACAGCTGTATATGCTATGAAATGGAAAATCTCCTCTATTTATTTTCTAAATGCATTATAATATTGTGACTAACTCATCCATGTTTTTTTTGTTTAGTTTTGACCCATAATGTTTAATCAAAATATCATAACTGGATTTTCTGGTGAAACAACAGACTTCTCTCTGGTGATGTATGCTTCTCCAATCATTTAATCCGCTTAAACCCCGCCCCTTTCTTATAATCATTCAGATCTGCCTCCATCCAATCAGCAACTGACAGAAAAAAACAAGTCCCTGTCCTAATTTTTATTGATAATCCATTACACTTGGTTGTACATCACAATATGAAAGAAAAGATATGTCGCTACTTGCATTTCATTGTGACTTTTAAAAAATATTCATACACTGCTAATAAACACTGCATAAGCTGGTCAGGCTAGTCTTTTAAGAGGTTTTGGACTAGCTTGCCGACCAGCTAAACCACTGCTTGGTCAGTCTAGAAAAAAAATTTAAGCCAGCCAAGTGTCTTCAACTGGGTTAAGCTGTCTTTTTTCATAAGGAGAGAGGAATCAGACTGCTATTTAGCTTACATTTCTGGAATTTATTAGAAAATCCATCAATCAATCCATCCGCTGACAGGTAGGTAAGCAATATTTGGCTAATTTGTTAAAGTTAATCATCTATTTAATTAGTGGCAGGTACAGAGGACAAGCAACCAGATACTAATTACCTGCTCACAGATACATAGCGATACGGCTGTAGTACATTAGAGCCAAACGGGTCTACAGAATTAACTAGATTTCTATATTTTCCCATGCAAAAGTCGCCTCAATGATGCCAGGAATTTGCTTGAAGTTGCATTTCATTCTCGTTTTACCTTCAGCCAGGAGAAAATCATAATTCAGATCACTTGTTAAACATAATATCACAATTTGAGGAATCATTCATGTCCAGAGCACAAATGATACTTAGGTTTAAGGGTTTTATCAAATCTTCAACCCCAAGTAGACATGTGCCGATATTCGGTAATGCGATATATCACGATTATGAATACGCACGATATTGTTATCGTGGGCACTTCAAAATACCGTAAATAATAATTTATTACCAATTATTAAAATTTTTATAATGCATTTAAGAATACTTTCCCCATCAACCGTATAAAATGCACAACACCGTTGTATGCTGCGTCAAAGGGACACGCGCACTCATGTAAACAAGCCCAACGTGCATGAGAAGCACATGGCGGAACGAGTGAAGGAGACGCGCTGAATGAAAGTGCACGTTCACTCTCTGACAGCAGAGGGCGCTGATGGAACAGCAGAATGCAGCGGTTACCCCGGAAACCCCGCAAACAAAGCAACTGCGCTAGTGAAGTTTTTAAAATGCTTCAAACAGCCATTCATTTTTTTGTAATCTCAATGTTGTTCATCACAGCACCAAATACTTAATACTTAAATACTTAATAGGCTATTTATTTTCAAACTTAAACATTTTTATATTTTAATCTGGACTACAACATGCCCTAATGATTAGAAATGTTCTGATTATTTGTTATTGTTCAGTAAAACTTTGAGACATACAGCTGCATTAGTTAACATGTTAATTCATTATTACCAAACTGAAAATGAAAAATACTTATAAAGCATTAATTATTCTTAGTTAATGTTAATTTCTTAGTTACTGTTTAATAACATTACTAAAATCAAAAGAACTTATTTAATGGACCTGAGATAAAACTAACAATGATCAGTTGTATTTCTTAACTAACATTAACAAAAAATAATACTTTCTGTAACAAATGTAGCTATTGCTCAATCTTAGTTAATGCATTAAATAATGAGACCTTATTGTAAAAAGTGTTACCTGTTGTTCTTTATAGCCTAATTCTTTTGCACTTTAATCTGTTTGAAAATTTTACTTTATATTTTTTGTGTATTGTATTATTGTATTTAAACATTCAGAGTTCTTTTTGTTATTACAAAAAGAGTTCTTAAACCTGTTATACTATGACAACACTTTTTTTTGCAACTTATTTCAATATCGTGATAATATACCGTGATAAAAGCTTCAGCAATTAATCGCAACATGAAAATTTGATCCCGTTACATGCCTAACCCCAAGTATGTGGAAAGGACCACTAACTAATCTATGCATGTACAGAAATGGAATTCAGAAATGTTAAATATGTTATAGCCACTTTTTTTGACATTTTGAACATTGTCCTTTAAATAAAAGGATGGAGCTATTTCAAGAATAGGACAAGACAACATTTGTTTAGTAACCAAAAGATACCACTCACATCTCTCAAGACTTGCACCAAGTAGAGATCATAGCATGACTTTTGGCCAATAAAAAGGCATTCATGATGTTTCTGGACAGGACTAAAAATAGAAATTAATCATCTTGTCACTGCGGTGTCAAGATAGCCTAAGGGAGAAAAAGATCCCCACCGATTTGATTCGCTGCCCTTGTACGTCTTATGTCAAACTCTATCTTAGTCAAAATATACACATTCAGTGTTCATCAACTACACATTTTACCATGACCTTGAGTAGATGACATTCCCCGTTTCTTGCGCACACACACACACACAAACATGGTTCTGTTCATCTAACCTCTACAACACTTTATCAACTTAAAATACTACTTAACGGCTGCACATAATGCACTGGGGCTGGAATTAAACCTCTGTTATCAGGCTGATCTCTCCCTGTCCATTCATCTCTGAAAGCCTTTGCCACCCACAGATTCTCTTCCTTAAAGCCCTGATTGCTCAGGTATTGACCATGTGTGAATGAGAGCGAGCTGCAGGTGCCCGTCACCGTTATACTCATGCACTTTTCAAGGACATGTAACAATGGATGTCCATCAGCGGTGTACATGCTGAGACAGAGTGACGTGACAGTTTCCATCAGTGTGAAGCGAGGTTGCTTAAATGCAAAAAGGTCATTACAACATACAGTAGTGGCCAAAAGTAAAGTCCGGAGGGGATATTTGGGTATCATTTTATTTTGATGGTCCACTTTAAACATTTTACTCACTATAATTTGCAGCTACATGTCAACTAACTCTAACTTGGTTAAGTAGGCAAACTACAGCTACAAGTTTTTTTTACTATGCAAACAAAATGCATAGAAAAACAAAAAGCTCACAGGAACATTGACTACAACATAATCAGTTATTAATCACTTTTGGTCACCATTGTATAATACATGATATCAAGCCATTTGATAGGCTGAAGCAGATACTTGACTTCAACAAGTGCTGTGAAATTCCAACTGATGCATTGTAGATATTGGACTGTGTGCTAAATAACAACCAACAACCCATTTGTTAACAAACGATTCATGTCACGTTACCGTGTATGGCGGTATCTCTGTAAAAGATCATAAACCCATTCGCATTCATTTCACAGGACATGCTTTATGTGTACTGAATAGCAGCGGTTTTGGTGTCACAGTCAAATGTTTGACTTTCAGGTGCTGCAGACATTGAAAGACACCAGGGACACTCATTGACATGCGGACGACTGTGTGTGCATGCAAAACAAGGCTGACAATAGACCGCGCTGATGCATGAAGACCTGTGTGTGCGTGTACCATATGAATACTGTGAGCTGCTCAATGTCAAATGACGTCAAAAATAGAAAAAAACATCAAAAACGTAGTTAAAATCTTCTAGGACATTTCAGAGGAAAAACATCAGAAAATAATCAAGCATCTTAACCAGGAGAAATGAGAACAACAATCAGATATTCTTTAAGGGGATATATCATGAAAATTTGACTTTTTCTGTGTTTAAGTGCTATAATCGGGTCCCTGGTGCATGTACCAACCCAGAAAATGTGAAAAAGGACAACCCAGTAACTTTGTTTTGGTAAGCCTTTCTCTGCAAGCATGTGAAAAAAATAAGCCACTCAGATTTCGCTCTCCTTGTGACGTAGGAAGGGGATCTTATTACAATATTACCGCTCCTTAATCTGCACATTTCCACCAACAGCGCCACCATTTTGTTTTCGCAAGCGACAATGCAGTATCAGTTTTAACGCCATGGCAAAAGTGCAAGCAAAGGATGCTAACTGTTCTGTCGTTGGCTGCACAGACGAGCACAGAACACTATTTAGGCCATGTTGGGCTACTTTAGAGAACAGGAAGTATTGTTGTAATAGAGTGTTGTTGCCATGTCGTTATTTTACGTCAGACTCTTCACAAACTAGGGTCAATTCAACGCTGGATTAGCACAAAAGATCAACATGACGGCACATGCTAGTCGATGAGTTGAATCAAGTCCACGGCAAGTCGGCAACTACTTAAATTTATCCACTAACCATTCAGAAACGTCCAGTTGTATTCTAAAAGTTGTAACTTCTTCCTGAGTCTCTCCATCAGGGTCCGACTCCGGTTTGAACAGTGTAAGGCTGAACACCGTTACTGACAATCCTCATTTTGGCTGCGTGAGATTCTCCAGCTTTGTTGTTGTTGAGCAATCGAAGCGCGAGCTGTTAAAGCTCTGCCCTCTTCTGGAAAGCGGGCCAGGAGCAGCAGCTCATTTGCATTTAAAGGGACACACAAAAACGGCATGTTTTTGCAGACATCCAAATAGGGGCAAAATTGGCAAGCTATAATAAATGATCTGTGGGGTATTTTGAGCTGAAACTTCACAGACACATTCTGGGGACACCAGAGACTTTTATTACATCTTGTGAAAAGGGGCATAATAGGTCCCCTTTAAGCAGTTTGGATAGAAAGAAAAAACTCAATTTTTAACTTATGAGTGATGTTTGCACATGTAAAACTCATCGCCATGATACTAGAGTGATTCTGTGGGTTAAAAAAAAAAGAAAGAAAAAAGGGTAACACTTTACAATAAGGTTCATTAGTTAACATTAGTTAACTACATTAGTTAACATGAACTAATAATGAACTGCACTTCTACAGCATTTATTAATCTTTGGTAATGTTAATTTCAGCATTTACTAAAACATTAATAAAATCTTGTTAACATTAGTTAATGCACTGTGACCTAACATGAACAAACAATGAACAACTGTACTTTCATTAACTAACGTTAACAAAGATTAGTAAATACAGTAACAAATGTATTGCTTATGGTTAGTTCATGTTAGTTAATACATTAACTAATGTTTAACTAATGAACCTTATTGTAAAGTGTTACCAAAAAAAGAACCTGAACTGGTTTGCTGGTTTTAGAAGGATTTTAGGAACATGCCAGCTGGCCGACCAACTAAACCAGTTGAAGAATGACTTGGCCAGGCTGGAAGACCAGTTGGTTGCTAAAGCATTGCTACGGCTAAATACATAAAACGTTATGTATTTGCTCTGGGTGGTTTCTTACTGGCCCAAGCCTATATTCTTGACTTTAGACAACAACTGGTTTTCACAGAGGAATGAACATCTATATTTTTAATAAGGACAAAACAGTATGAGGTTGCTTAAACAGAAAGCTCAACAAATGAGTCTCACATACTATAGTGGATGAGATCAAGAAACTGCAATGCGCTGACGCAGTAAGCTGAGGATCAACACCAGTTTACTGGAAATTTGATTTGCTTCTCAACAGTGACAACATTGCACCAAAGGGACAACACAGACAGTAGAATTGGCATTCTTACGATAAAGGGCACAACCACCTCTAAGCAAAGCAAAACCTGAATTTAGCATACAAAAACTGCAGTGCTGGACACTAAAAAGGAGTCATCACGCCCCCTGCTGGTTGCATGCTGATATCACAAATATAATTTAGATGGAAAGCTAACAAAGACATTGAGTTTACACTTAATCTCTTCAAAACTTTGTAAACTTTACTATGTAAAGTCTTATGGAGGTCAAAATAATGTAACAGAGTAGGTTAGCATTCTTTTAAAAGCAGTGTTTTGTTCTATACAGATCGTAGTTCCAATAACAGGTGCTGAAACAATGCTGATATGCAAAAGCAGGTCTCATTTTCAAAAAAACATCAAAGTATTGTAGCATTTAGTTCGCATCATTAAGTCTGTAATATTATGAAAGATACTGTTTAGATTCAGTCTGTGGAGATGCAAATTCTTAAAGTTGCAACCTTAATATAGAATTTTTATTTTAAATGAGCATTCCAGCTAGGCAACGTTTAAGTACATGCTCAAATCTTTATAAAGTTTAATGCATGGAGGAGACAAGAAAGAAAAAAAAAGGAAATTGAAAGCTTTAAAATGCTTTTATATGCATAATTTCTGGAGGATTCACCACATATTTGTAAAAGAATTTGGTTAAAGTGTATGTTGCGTGGAATAAAGTTAGTGGCCGTCGTTATGACATTTGCCTTGTTTTTCCTTAAGAAAAGAAGAAGGCAGATGACCAAGATGGCAGCCAATAAAAAAGGGCAACTTGCAAGGCTGGCAGATGTTCAGTTGTTACAAGATTCATTTAAAAATAAATTTTGCCTGCAGTGTTAATAACACTCACCTGTATTCAAGTTCAAGAGAGCCATGACTAGCTACAAGAGCTGGGTATTGACAAATGCCACGATTCGATTTTGATTCACAAGCTTGCGGTCCGATTTCGATATTGATTATTTGGGGTACGTAGGCCTATCAAGTACAGTAGCCTACACGGCAAATTTTCTCAAGGAAAAAAAAAAAAACTATTATTTAATAACTATTATTAAAAATTACAACTAATGCTGTAAACTATACAGGCAACCCCAAGTGGTTACTATAAAGGTTAAAATGAACTGATTTGTATAGGCTACTTAGATATATTTAAATTAGGGAGTTAATAATTTAAATAAGGAAGTTTTTATCATAATGACGTTATAATAACTTTTTAATGACAATTATGTTTCTTTTTTTAAATATAAACCATTTAAATGGTGGCTGTAATAAAAACATGACTGATTTATTCAAGCATAGAGCCTACATTAAATATTGAAGAACAGGTTAAGTAAACATACAATGAATATGCAAAATGTTGCATGCATTTAACAAAATGCTCCTCTTTAGAGTTCTTTCCCTATCCATCTCTAACTATCGAGTTAATGGACATTTAATGACTTTTCTGAGGTAAATGTAACAATACGTGACAAAGTTTACAAGTTCTTTTATTGACGTCTTCCCGTGGTTGAAACTCTGAGCGAATACATAAGAATAAGGATTTCGATAAGATGTACTGCATCTTTCAACATACCTTTTTATGTTCATTCAGGTTTATTCCGTGCTGTAACTAGTAGGAAATCTGAAGAGATGATCGGTTCACCTTACTTGAATGAACTGAGACGCTACAGTGATCTGTCACATCACAAAAAGGTATTTATTGTTTTAATTTCGTAATGAAATGTTTTTTTGTTTTGTTACTTTGAATTTTAAATCTGAGTAACAAAGTACGAAGCTTATTGCTATTTATTGGATGGGAGGCGCGCTACAAAATTCGATTTGGTTCATCAAAAATGAGAACGAGTAAAATCGAGAAATCGATATTTTAAACCAGCCCTACTTACTACTGCATCAATAACAACAATTTCCCAGGTAAAAACACATATATAATTACTATTTTGATTTTCAAGATCTTTATTGAAATTTTAAATGTGTAATATTCATCTCAACACATGAGATACAGTAAAAAACATAAGGGAAAAACAAAACAATGAATGCTTGTTGCCCTTAAGGGGTAAATATGAAGCATGGCATCTAAAACAGCACTTTAGATTAAGATACATGTTTCTGTTGCTGTAATAAAGAAAAGGTGATTAAAAAAAAAAAAAAAATCTTCAGTCAAAATGAAGTACTCTTAATGAAAACTCTCCATACATACATGCCTCTGTAGCCACTTGAAGCATCTTTACAGCAACATATAAAATGAAATAAGGATACCTCACACTTATCTTGTTATGTTTGTGCAAGTGACAAAACCAATGGAATATTCTACTAGGTGAAATTGTTTTTTGTTAATGAAAAAAAAAAAAAAAAAACCCACTGGCTTAAGACTAAAAATTCAGACATTTCCAAAACCATAACAAGTTCACTTGTAGGCCTCAAACATTTCTACAATAATACAGTATTGCATACAAATGCTGTTAGGACCAATAATCAGCTCCTTGATAAAGCTGAAAACAATCGGTGCAGAATAAGCAGACTGTCACCGCTCTAGGAATGAAAGAACGCATAAAAGATGTCAATAGTTATACAAGTGCTACCAGCAAACTGTTTAAGCTGTATAGACTTTGAAAATAACACATTTATAAAGCTGCAGAGAAGATCTTAAATCATACCAACAATCATAAGTGTGTATATGGCAAATAAATAAACAGCATCCAGGCATCAAGTATGTTTGTTCTAAGAAAAGAATTACGTAAGAGCTTGATGCATGATGCCTTTTTTTTTTTTTCCATGACGAGTTTAGGGATAAAGTGTGACGTAAAGCTTTTCTGCAGCTTTTAGCCTTTGACACAGAAAGTAGTCTGAGAATGCATTTTCCAGGTCTTTTGATTGTACGGAACATCTACAGTACTAAAGTAAGGCCACGGCTCCTTGCCCTTAAGAACCATTCTCGCTTTTTGCTTGTTTGGAAACCGGTTCTCCATTATCTTGCCCATTAGAATCAAGAGGTCTCTTCTTTGGACTGGAGGGTTCTGTTGAAGGGGAAAATACATTTGAGTTTGGCTTTAGTCATACGAAAACAGAAAACAAACTCAGCATTCATTTACTCAAAACTTGACCAGTGGAAAAGTCTGTGGTTGATGAAAAAAGTTCTGCTAGCATCAGCATGAAACAAGATATGAATTTTAAAAAAAATGCAAAAAAAAACAAAAAACAAAAAGAGAGAATTTGCTTTGCTACAATGTCAGCTTCTTAATAAAATAGTTATGCTAGAAACACAAAAGGCAATGAAAAAAAAAAGGTTTGAGTTGTTGTAGTCTCTAAAACTGCATAAAGGGAAAGTCTGACCAAAGTCAACAATCAGGTTTAACATCTTTAGTGTTGTCTACAGAATGATGCAATGATTTAAATGAGTATGTAATTTGTTGCAAAATAAGCTAAATTATTATTATTATTAAGTTGTAATATATAACAATAATGAAAAAAAATGGTCAGACTATGTCTTAAGTACAGAATATAAACAAGTTATAATTATATTCTTAAGTATAGAATATAATAAAACTTTAGTATATAATATAAAAATGGTTTTAAAAATGATAAATATTACTAGGCAAGAGAACTTGGGAGGTAAAGAAAATTAAATGCAAAAATAAATAAAATAATAATAATGATAATGTAATAAATATATTCTTAAAAATCTTATATTATTATAGTATTATTTTACTTTATATTATTAAAAATAAAACACACGTATGTGACAGTCAATCAATGAGAAAAGGACAGGAGAATGTCCCTTTTACCTTCATCGCCCTCTTCATCACTTTCAAACTTGGTCTTCTTTCCCTTGAACTGGGTCTGTTCTCTTCCTCCTCTGTCTCTGCGGCCTCCCCTGCCTCTTCCACGACCCCTGTGACCTCCTGCAATTATAGGATATGGCGTGGAACAAGTGCAAATGTTTTAAAAAGTGAGATCATATGGGTTCAAATACCTGCATGTGTCTTTATTGTGTCCTATGAATTACCTCTGTTTCCTTTCCGTCTGTTCATAGACTCCTGCTGATCCTCAATGATTTTCTTCAGCATCTCCATCTCTGCGTCTCCCTCAAGTATCTCCCACTGAACAACCTGGTCTTTAACCTTCGGATCCTCCCCTCCCTGAGCCTCGCGGACTTTCTGCAGGGCCTCCTGGGCGTTTGAGTGAAACAGGATGGTGCCCTGAGAAGGATATCAAAAATTATTGGAAGAAGACATCTTTAAGGTATAAATCAAATGATTTATTTGTTTTTATATGATTTCATATGATTTATAAGGTATAAATCAAATTATTTATTTTATTTGTATGATTTTATTATTAGAGTAATTTGTGAAGCATTCGTTGTTCTCACCTCTTTTGCTCCTCTGGTGAAATCAATCCATTTGATCTGAGCATGATCAGAGAAGACCACGTGGAAATCTTCTCTCGAGGTCTGACCCAATTCACCGGAGAACTTCAGCAGACAGCCTCTCTGATCATTCAGGGATTTCTGGGTAAACAGAAGTGTAATATTAAAGGGGACCTATTATGCCCTTTTTCAAGGTCTTGATTTTGTTTTTTGGGTCTACTGGAAAAGGTTTTCATGCTTGAATGTTTAAAAAAAACCCCACATTTTTCACATAGTTGACATTATTGCAGCAGCTCTCTTCCCAGTCTGTCAGTAACGCTCTGTTTATTTCTGCTCTCTATGAAGTAATAATAATAATAATAATAATAATAATAATAATTTGTTACATTTATAAAGTACTTTTCTGGGTACTCAAAGCACTTTACATGGAAGGGGGGGGCATCTCCTCAACCACCACCAATGTGCAGCATCCACCTGGATGATGCGACGGCAGCCATATTGCGCCAGAATGCCACACACCACACACCAGCTTATTGGTGGAGAGGAGTGATGAAGCCAATCAGTGTATGGGGATGATTAGGAGACCATGATGGACAGAGGCCAATGGGAAAATTGGGCCAGGATGCTGGGGTAAACCCCTACTCTTTTTTTCGAAGGACATCCTGGGATTTTCAATGACCACAGAGAGTCAGGACCTCGGTTTAACGTCTCATCCGAAGGACGGTGCTTGTTACAGTACAGTGTCCCCATCACTATACTGGGGCGTTAGGACCCACACAGACCGTAGGGTGAGCACCCTAAGAGGAATATTGTGACATGTTTGTTCCTGGAAGAAAACTCAAGGCTACAATTGAGGCGCTTCAGGGAGTTCAGAAAGTGCGTACGGATATAGAGAATAACTCCCTTTGGAGTGACATTGTGATCAGACCTTTTTCATGCTCAAAAAGCAACATTACACACAAAAGAAAGTTGAAAATTCCATTCATTCTTTGCTATAAGAGAGGAAGAATTGTCTAAACTTGATAAATCTCCAAAATCAACCCTATATGACTAAGCTACTGAAAGAGATTCCAGAAGTCATAGATCCCCTTCTTAATATTACTAAATTTCCATTGTCATTAGGATACGTACCAAAAACTTCTAAGCTGGCTGTTATTAAACATCTCATTAAAAAAAAAAAAAAAAAAAACACAACTTGATCCGAGAATTAGTTAATTACAGACCATATCCAGATCAGATGGTGGACCTGCACCTAGACACGACCTCATCACAGCCCTGAATGTCAGTAGAGACTGTCTACTAGAAAAATCCCCTGTGAAGCCCTCATCGACACGACAGCCATCGGCACAGATCCTCAGCAAAGACCACAAGAACCAGACAAGTCCTCTGCACAGACCCGCTATGGCCAGCTTCGTCTCTATACCAGCGTGATGAATCCAATCTTCAAGCAGAAGAAACTGGATGAAATATTTTGAATGCTACCGATCCACAATCTGAATTGTGATGCAGCCTGAATTATAATCACACCGTGTTCGTTCGTTGGCCAGAGGAGAACTGGCCCTCCATCTGAGCCTGGTTTCTCACACGGTTTTTTTTCTCCATTCTGTCATCTGATGGAGTTTGGGTTCCTTGCCACTGACGCCTCTGGCTTGCTTAGTTGGGGACACTTAATATTCAGCAATATTACTGATTTGACTGCATTGGTACTATTGGATGAGTACTGAACTGAGTTGCATGAGGACGTCACTGTTTTCTACAGAGCTGCTTAATAGCTGAATTGAAGTCATTTCATAATTGATGTTCTTTAAAAACAGTTATTGAACCATATTGAAACAACACTGAACTGATTTCAACTGAATAATGTTTACTATTGTCTTTTAAGAGCTGCTTTACAGCAGAACTAAATTCTGTTTGCATCATTGAATCTTTATTTTCAATGTAAAGCTGCTTTGAAACAATCTGTATTGTATAAAGTGCTAAATAAAGGTGACTTGAAAAAAAGCATAATAGGACCCCTTTAACAAACACATCTGAGAACTTGTTTTATTTGCATTTCTGCATGAAACTCACCAGCTCTTGTTCTTCAGCTTGTTTCTGCTTGTCCTCCTTTTCACTGAAATGCACAGGTTTACCAATTATAACATTTTATGTCATCTCTTTTTTGTAGAAAATATGTAGGGTCGTGAATTACCTTTTTGCTTTAGCTTTTGCTTCTACGCGATTTTGCTTCCTCTCTGCCATCTTTTTAGAAAAATATGCCTCTCTACAGACAGAGGTCAAAGGTTAACACCTCTTACACTAGTATATTCAACACCATTCAGTTACTAGGTAAACATGCAAACACATGAGGAACTAAACTGCAAAAGCACCTACTTCATCATGACGATCATCTCGTTCCCTTTGTACTCCTTCACGTCAGCACGTTCAACAAAAGCCTTGGCAGCATCTTCAGATTCTAGAACCGCAAAGATTGATCCCTGCAGACGACAACAACAGTATAGAGCTTTTGATGAGGTATACAGCAGATAGTTACAGTTACAATTGACCCTTCGCCGAGAGTTTGATTGACAGGCGATCTAACCAATCATAACGCCGAATCTGCCATTTTGTCCGACAAAGCAGTCAGGGGAGTTAGTAGATTAACGTCGTTGGACTTGAACTTGAAAAATGGTGTGTACTGACATCTTTCCACTGTTGAAATAACATTCCTTATGATGTTCATTAGTTTATTTGATGCTATAAATGAACTAGTAGGAAGAGATGATTGGTTCACGAGCCGCTTAAACTGAGGCACTACAGCGATCTGTCACAACACGTTAAAGAGCCACAAAACGGTATTTATAGTTTAAATTTCTTTAAAATGACAAAATTTGAGACTTTATTTCATATCAAAGGTAACCTGCTCTGTCTTGTCTGTTGACGCATTGTCAGTGTCCTCTTTGCTCCGCGATGTATTTTTCACTGCGTGTGAACATGATGTGTGGTGTGAGAGCGGCATGGCTTGTCGGACGTAGCAACAGTAACTAAAGGGGGCGGGTCTTTGCAAACGGTCAGATATTACAATTTAATCTGTCCCAGTGTTGCTAACTAAAACTATTAAAAATTAGGTTCATTAAAACTAGATGTCGCCTGGGAAACTAACTGAAATAAAATATGTTTAGGTAATAAAATAACTAAAACTGAAATAATTTAAACCTAAATACAAACGTATATATAAAAACATACCATTTTACAATAAGGTCTGAATGATTAGTTAACAGTTAACGAATTAACAATGAGCAATACATTTGTTACATTTATTAATCTTTGTCAACATTAGTTAAAAATACAAGAGTTTATTGAAAACATTGAGTTCAATTAATGCTTTACAGAAGTATTTTTCATTATTAGTTCACACTGAGTAATGTTGTTAAAGGTACACCATGTATTTTTTGGCCCTCTATCCTGAGTAATAAAAACAGCATCTCCACGTCACTTTTACAACATTTCAAATCCCTCAGTTCTCGCCATCACTGAAAAGTCAAACCCATGTTGATTCTGGTTTTATTACAAGCTCTGTCGCATTCTTTTTTTGCCAGCAGACTCTCTGTTTGGCGTTTGTTTAAAATGGGTTATTCTACAGAGGTTGGAGATTTAGTGTGCTTCATGTCAACCTTTCTCACTCATTGTGACAAACTTATGCCACTCCCACACCATACATGCGTCAAAGTAGCCAGAGCAACTTTTCTCTATGGATATGACGAGACATGCACGGGCGAGTGACGCATGTACGCAATTTCCAGCAAAAACCATCCCGAATGGTCTAAAATATAAACACTTATAATAAGTTTATAATAGTAAAGCAGGGTAAGACAAAAACATGTTTTGGAAGAAGGATTTTTGATGTATCGACTTATCTACATTTTGTTAATTTGGGGGGGGGGGGATTATATTGTGTACCTTTAATTAATGTTAACAAACGAAACCTTGAAAATGAAACCAGACGTGAGCGACGTGACAAAAGCAAACAGAAGCCATTATAATCAGTGATGCTGTCTACACTGGATGTGGTAAGGCACGCTTTGTCGCATACAGTGTACATGGTGTAAAAAAAACAGCATAAAACTACCAAAAATAAATAAAAATTAAAATCAAAATCAACTGAAAATATTAAAAATATTAATAAATACTAAATAGTATATAAATACAAAAATAACATTTTATTTGTCCAAATGGTTTCCTAGACGCTTTATTTTGTCACTTTAAAGTCACCATGAAATGAAAATCAACAATTGTTTTGTTTTTTTTTTTTAAATGGAATATTGCGGTATTTATTATAAATGATTTATCTACATAATTTTTTTTTTAAATTCATGTGCCTCGTAATCTTTAATCAAAATAACTTCCCCTCCCTCTTGCAGCGACATCTCTTCTCTGATGACGTGTTTACTGGCACGAGGGCGGGGCAACCTGTCACTCACATGAGATCAACCAATAACAAACCACAACCATCCAATCAATTCTCCATGGACAAAAATCAAGTCTCGCCCTACATTTTTCCTCAATTGAGAAACTGTTTTACTTGGATATTGGTCATAATAGGGAAGAAAAGACTATCGCAACTTCCGTTTCATGCTGATTTTAAGAGAATATACACTTTCTTAAAATCCTTACTTTGAAAGCCTTCTGGGCTCCTTTCCTCATATAGATGTTCTCGACTGAGCCTTTATCAGCGAGCCACTCTTTCACCTCATCCAATGTAGTTTCAAGAGGAAAACCTTTCTGTTGAATTTAAACATTAACATTAATCAACAAAAAGCAGCATGTGGTTCAACAAAAAGGCTGGAAAAACAATAGTATACTATAATACAATTGGAGATGTAACTACAGTGCATTCAAAAACAGGACAAGACAACATGTCCCATGTAAAAGACACAGACACATTACTAGGCATGTTCAAATATTATTATAAGCTGTTTGTTTTAGAGCAAAGGAAACACAGGCAGGCAGAAAGAAGACTTAATGTCATTGTTCCCATTCGCTCACCATGTAGATGGATTTGTGTTTGAGCGCGTCCCTGTATTCCTCATTGTTCTCTGGAAGAGGTTTATTCGGGTTTCGCCTTATTTTGGTTTTGTCCTCGCTGATCTCCAGCAGACCCGTTTTAGATTTCTGTAGCGCCTCAACAATGACGGCTGCGTCTGACGTAAGAATCTTTAGTCTGTGAAGACAAATACAAAATGGGACACAAACACAACCGCAGCAAAGTTATGTGGACTGGCATCATGTTTTAACACTAAAGGAGAATTTAAGAATCTTCATGTAGCTCTTTTTAATGAAAGTAATTTATACAACATGTGCACTATACTAGTTCTCTGAAGCAGAATAATAGATTTGTGTGAAAAACAGACCAAAACTTAAGCAAAGACTATAGAATAACACAAGACGCGTCACTCGAATTGTTTTGAATGGGAGAAAGTGCAACGCGTAATATGGTGGAACAAGTCCCGCCCGAGAGGCGTTTCAAAGATGGCCACCGAGTGAAATGACTTGTCTTAAAGGGACTTTGATTTAAGCTCTTGTATTGACTGTAAACTCACCATTGCAGCTCTCAAATGTAATTATCCTTCAAAAATGTCTGGCACAACACATCCAAAGGGGCCACATGTACATTTGAATGCGCATGAGAATGACATTTGTGAGCTAAATTTCCTCACACAAAACTACTGCATGGCTCGATAATACCATATATAGTGCATGATAAAGTTTATGGTGTTCTTCTGTCCTTTTAGGAGCTTTACTGCCCATATGAACTGTCATATGGATTTGAGTGTGCACATTATTCAAACATTTACCTTTAGTATTACACACGCAAAATACAGGTCTGGCAAGACATGACGGTGATTAAATAATGACAGAATTTTCATTTTCAGCTTTCCCTATTTACAAATCCCATTTATTCAGAAACATGATGCATTTCTCTTGCAATTACCTATTAAATTTCAGCATTGTCTCCAGAGTGACCCAGCCGTCATCTACCTGCATCTGCTCCTTCAAAAACTTGTCTCGGGGGAGATTGTGGTCACCAAAATAGTACTAAACACACACAGAAACATTGGCATTCATGTCACTGGTATGAATGAAGGTTTGGAAAGATAAAATAGACTGTTATGCTAATCTCACCTCAATCTGTTCTGCCACTTTCTTCTCCAGAGGAGACATTTCCTGATTGTCTGCCATCTCTGGTAGGATGATAAACAAAAACTGTCATGACACTTTCTTGCACACGTTTAAAAGTCTGTGAACACTTACATTGTTTCTATTTTGCATTTTCTATTAAAAAGTTGCATCACAAACTATATTATCATAAAAAAAGCACATGAACATGAAAAGTGTGTGATTCACAAACCACGTGTGAATACAGCAGAACTCCTGCATGCAGTTTCTGTTATAACGGAAATGTTTACTTTTGAAGTTTATAAACCCAGTGTTCAAAAGCACAAAAATGCGCTGTATGAATAATACATATATAAATTCAGTCAACAGCGGTTATAACTGTTTATAAAGCATGTACGCCACGCGCACCACATGTCACAGAATGACACTGAACAAACGTCGCGCGCTCAATCTGTCATTGCTGTTTTTCTGTCATATCTGAAACATTGCAATACTGTAAATATCAGAAAAACAAGCAACGTCACAAAAACACCATACTCACTTTACTTACGCTCTGATCTGTCTGATCTCAATAAAACGCCACACTAAACGATATCCGAACGTGAATCAAGTATGGCGTCGCTCTGTTATGATGTCACGCCAAGACTGGGAAAGAATCCTGGGAAATTGAGTTTTTCACACAAACATTGAGCTACTCTTTTTAAATAATTTATTTAGTTTGAATGTGCATTTCCATTTCTGCAATGTCCCTATAAGCACTACAAATAAACTTAAACACTGGCAATTTATTAATAAATATATCAGGTGTTTTATTTCCTTTCTCTCATTGAAGTTTAATTTCATTTAGAGCAGTGGTTTTCAAACCGGTCCTGCAAGCACCCCCAGCACTGCACATTTTGTATGTCTCCCTCATCTATCACACCTGATTCAACTCATGAGCTCATTAGTAGACACTGCAAGACCTAAAAATGTGTGTGTCAGATAAGAGAGACTTACAAAATGTGGGTTGCTCGCAGGACCGGTTTGAAAACCACTGATTTAGAGAATATTGGGTATATATTGTTTTAACTGGTGACATTGTTGGTCTTTTACAATATCTCTTTAACAAAAGCCACAAGAATACACATCATATAACCTATAATTATAACTATAATAAATAATAAATTATAATTATAATAAATGTCGGTAACTAAACAGTTGATGGACCCCATAGAGTACCTCAGAGATGACGTGTTTTTGTAGGCCAACCCGGAAGTTAGCGGCGCACGGGTTCCCTCGATCGAAAGCCTATGCATTTTTCCCATACACTTTTGGAAAATCGCAAAAAATAAGCTCTGAAAGGGTTATGACACTTGTCTATAAGATAATCTTTACAAGTTAACACAACATTTATACATTTTGAAGCCCAAATAAAGTCGTAAGATATAAAAAGCTAACAGTAGGCTATAAACGGACTACAGCAAACCATGGTCGCGGATCAACGTGACCACCACCAAGCTTCCTCAAACTTTATTTAAAAAACAACTTTATTTAAAAACATGCTCGCTGATTATGATCTGCGCTGTGTATGAATACTTATCCACTTTTTTATGAGAAAAGCTGTCCAAATGTCCTGTTTGTCATGATGACGTCTAAAGTCCCCGCCAAAGGAAGTAGTCCCTTTTAGCAACTTGTTAGCAACCGCCATTTTTAAGACACAATAAAGGTTTAAAAAATCACAAGCGGGTTATAACTGGTGTGTTTTATGTCATAGATCAAAACGTGGATCACAAAGATGAAAGATCCGCACACGAGAATACAGTCAAAAAAGCTCCAAAATTTATTATCCAGAGGCCATAAAAAAGTGCAAAAGTGCAAGTGCAAAGTGCAAAATGTTTTCGTGATCAACCCTTCATCAGTGCCCTGATTCCAAGCATACACCTGTATCCATTTAATAAGCTTATTACCGTAATCATTATAGAAGACAGGACCTCCAATATTCACACCACAAAGGTAAATAGATATACTCATAATTTTACAACACTTTTTAAAAAAAACTTAGCTCAAAGAAATACATATTACTTTTCATATTATCAAAACGTGAAAATATTTATAGGCTTTGTTAACCACAGACCTTAACCAAAGACCACTGTCTTTTACAATACACTGGCGACCACTGTCTTAAAGGGATAGTTCACCCAAAAATGAAAATTCTGTCATCGTTTACTCATCCTCAAGTTGTTCCAAACCTGTATGAATTTCTTTCTTGTGCTGAACACAAAATAAGATATTTTGAAGAATGTCGGTAACCAGTTTATGGGCCCCATTGACTTACATAGTATTTTTTTTCCATACTATGGAAGTCAACAGAGTACCTGACGTGTTTTTGTATGCAAAACCCGGAAGCGAGTTAGCATTTTAGGACTTAGGGTTCCATCGCCCTAAAGTCTATGGGTTTTTTGAATGGGTTTTTGCTAAATCGCCTGAAATAAGGCCTGTGGTTAACAAAGCCTACAAATATTTTCACGTTTTGATCTATGACATAAAACACACCAGTTATAACCCGCTTGTGATTTTTTAAACCTTTATTGTGTCTTAAAAATGGCGGTTGCTAACAAGTTGCTAAAAGGGACTACTTCCTTTGGCGGGGACTTTAGACGTCATCATGACAAACAGGACATTTGGACAGCTTTTCTCATAAAAAAAGTGGATAAGTATTCATACACAGCGCAGATCATAAGCAGCGAGCATGTTTTTAAATAAAGTTGTTTTTTAAATAAAGTTTGAGGAAGCTTTGAGGAAGCTTGGCTTTTATTTCAGGCGATTTAGCAAAAAAGTTTTTGTACTGTATTTTTGTATCTATTTTTATGTTATTTTCGGGAGCTACTGGGACAGTGATAAAGGTAAATAGCCCACATCATGCCTGAGTCTGTAAAGGGCCGTTAACAAGAGGCCAAAGACGCTGAAGATGGACGCAAAGAGAAGAAAATTCTGTAGCAGGCAGAGCAGCTCACTGTTTACGATGCTCGAAATATAGGAAGAAAATATAAATATTGAATTGGGGGTGAGGGGTTATATGAATGTATCTCTGAAGGGAACTTACTGTCTTCAGAAAAGTTTCGATGGCAATGGCATTTTATTTTCCTCTTACCTCCGAATAAAGTAGCTATTTATAAACGCAGTGCTGCTTTGTTTACAGCGGTAACCAAAGAAACGCTGTATCACTGCTCTTCCATAAGCGCCACCTGCTGTCAGAGAGTGAATCTTCGTCTCATTCAGCCTGTCTGCTGTTTTTGTTTCATGCTTTTTTGTATGTAGCATATAATTTCACAAAGATAAAGTCAGACCGTTCTGTTTTTGCTTTAAATCTTGAAATGAAATCTAATTCAAATAAAAAACTGCTCATGCAATGTGTGTAGCATCTTTGTTTGGATTGTGATTAAAATGCAGTGGTTACCTCTAATTTGAAATGGCTAGATATTTTCGTTTATAATAATAATAATAATAATAATAATAATAATAAATATCTGCAACCAGTATCAGAATCGCCCAATTTGCTTGTAGAAATAAATAAATTAGAATCTGAATTGGCCATGTAAAAATACTAAATACAATCTGAGCTGTCTTTTTCTATCAATTCTTCAATAGGTAGATAGGTAGTCTTTCATAAAGGTCGAGGTCAGGGATCTTGGGCTTAAAAAGGTTGGTGACCACTGCTTTAAGAGGTTTGTGCAGTAATAACATCATCTTCCACAAAGTGCTGGACTCTGTCAATTAAATGCTTCAGTAAATTACTGCAGCTGCCTAGTTTCACCTCCAGTCCAACACGGGCAATTATTCAAAGAAATAAAAGACAGGCCATAACTTAGACTGGTAATTTTATTCTTTTTTAATAGGACACGAAACATGTGCATGACTTGTGTGTCACAAATACAAAGGACACAAGATTTGTTGTAAATATTAACAGGAACAAAGTCTTAGTTGAATACGGCAATGATTGAGCCATATAAATTAATTTGTTCTGACGGATGCAAGCTTCTCTGGCCATATAAACCAATACTAAAGTCCATGTTCTCCATTCTCTGTTTGCTTTAAATACAACACTGAATCAGGCTGCATTTCCAATACAGATCTAAAATCCAGGCTCATTCAAGAAGAAACATTTACAGCACTAAATCAAGAGCAGCAAGTCTGACACCTTACATGTCAGCATGAGTTACTATGACCCTGGTGGCTTTTAAACACCACTAATGTCCAGAAAAAATTGGGTCCAAAAGTCTGAGACCACACTGAAAATCTGTAAATAAATAGTTTAAGCATTTCAATAATAATAATTCAATAATAATAATAATAAGTTGTGCTGCAAAATGTTTGTACAATTTTTAAAATTCAAATGTCATGTCAAGCTTATATGGATATAGTGTTAATATTTCAGAATTGTTTTAATATTTCCAGAATTCATAACTACAGCTCTGCTAGTGGTCTCAGACTTTTGGGTTCACTGTATATATGGAAATATGGTACTATAAAGCAGATTAGGGCTTCCAATAATAATAATCTGGTTCGTATTATATCTTCTGCATGGAAATATTAGACTATTTTCATTTTATAGTAGCACCAAACTGCAATGTTAAAGGCTTTCGTCACAGCCAGGCTGCATTCATTAATACAACATATACAATAATGGCATTCATTGGTATAGTATTAATAGATAGTTATATTAAAGGGAAATTTCTATCGTGCAAATAAATATTTAGCCAGCATGTTAAAACATTTACATTTGTTCATTTTAATGTTCTACAGCAAACCTCAATGGATTAAATGTTAAGCACCTCAGACTGTTAAATATCTGTTAATTCCTAACAGTGAGCTTATTTTATGATTTAAATCTCCAAGGCAAACTGCATTTACTGTCATAAACACTTAAATGTAAATTAACAAGTAAAATAAAAATTTTAAAATGTACTCTGAAACATAAATCATGACAACACCATGCCCAAATTAATGTATCAAGTAAATTAAGGAATTTTATGTGTGTGTGTGTGTGTGTAAATTATCTATAATATGAGTTCACGAACATGATGCATTTACTGCAGAATAAACATCTTGATATTCTATTGGTTCAGTAAGATAATATCGCCTATAATACTGTATTACTCAATTAGAGCTCGCAATTCCTGGAGGATTTCATTGCCACTAGTCCAGGGTATGATTTTCGCTCTGAATGCTTCTGGACCCTCTGAAATGGCTTTGCACAACAGTTTCTCTAGTGTGAATCCTTTCCTAGGCATTGCAATATCCCCTTCTCTCAATTCTTTAATGGGGCAAAAGTCATTTCCTCCATCTCCTATATAGCAAATCCTCTCATAATGCACATCAGCTTTAGCTTGATTCTCTCTGAAATCATGCAGCACCCTCCTCTTGCACAGGTTTATAGGACACTGCGTACAGTCGTGCGCGTGAAAGCAGCGCACACTCATATAGCCGCGTGCATCTATGTTTGCAGGGTTAGTAAAGACTTCATCTATAGCGGACTTTAACCCTGATGCATGCAAAACCCAGTCTATGAAGACAGTATTAGAATCGGAGATTATAATACAGTCAATGTCGTTCTTATTCTCAGATATGAAGGTCAGGAGCTCGATCATGCCTTCGGTGAACGGGATGCTCTCCATGACCGCGCGCATGTGGTCCGGGCTGACGGACTGGTCTCCGATGTAGGTCAAGACTCGACCCATATACTCGGTCCAGCGGCCTCTCTCGTAGGACTTCTCCAGCCAGGCCGGTAACGTCTGGTCGGGAGTGGAGCGGATCACCCATGTGTCGCTGTTGTCATCCACTATAGTGTGGTCAAAGTCGAACACTACTAAGGTCTTCATTCTGCGCTAGGGAATAACACAAAAACACAATATTGACATGATGACCGACAAACAAATGTTCAACATTCCTTTCCCGGCAAGTGAGGAAACGAAATGCATGTGAGGAAATCAAATATGTACTAACCTGAAGCGGCAGCCTGAGTGAATTATTCGATTTCGTTAGCGATTCTGAGACAGACACTTGCTTACAACACAAAGCATGATTAGTCACTGCCCGTCTCTGATAGGCTGCGGCTCACGTCACTCAAACGTCTTGCGACGCTCTGATTGGTCCCTCAAATCGTAAGCACTTGGGTCGTTCTTGCTTTCTGTTTCTAGTCAGTCATTCTTTCAGTAAACCGACTCAGTCTATTCGAGATAAAAACGGAATTGTCTTGCTTATAGACACTGCTAGTAAATCATTTTAGAATAATACAGTCATAAAACAATGTGTCTGCAACACTAATTTCAAACATGAAATTATCACCAGTGCTGGGTGTAATGCATTACAAAGTAATCTAATTACTGTAATTTAATTACCTTTCCCTTGAAAAACTAAATGGGATTACTCTTAATTTTTCTATAATTTAATTAGTTACTTTTTGATGTAATTGCATGAAATACTGTACAGACTATATAACAATTCTATATAAAAAGAGTGGATTTAACATTAAAATTTAACGTCTAATGATAAAATGTATGTTAATGTAACTCTCTGCCATTAAATACTTTGGTCAGTTCAAGAGTAATTTATGCAATTTTATATTATTTATTTGAAAGAACCAAAAATGCAGTTTCATGTCTATCCTTGTATTGTTCAACTGGACGAGATTGATATGAGATTTAGAAAGTAATTAGTAATAAGTAATGCAATACTTCTTAGAGAGAATAATTAGTAATCTAATTACTGTTGAAGATGTAATTAGTAACTTGAAATTAGTTTTTTTTAGAGTAACTTACCCACACTGTTTAAATATGAAAACGAGGCACTGCTCTAATTGGCATACATATCATACAACAGATACATGAACACCTGATAAAAGACAGATTCAAAATTCTTGTTTCATTTTGTTGACAAATTAAAGTTTTTTTTCCCCAATGGGATTTTGGATTTTTTTTTTTATCACCACATAAAAATTTTATATATATAAAAACAGCCAGAACAAATAAAATCATAATGTTTTTAGGAATAAAATGTTATATAAACTAAACCAATATATTAAGCTAACTGTACTTGATTAAATTTTGGAAGAGATTTCAATCAACAGGACCACTGAAAGAGAAGTTCACAGGTTCAGTATCAATGTTTATTTGTCAAATTCAGCAGAACCTAACATTGTCATCTCTTTATAAACATAAAGCCCTTACAAAACTCCAAGGTACGCAAACATGTCCCCAACAAACCCCTTTAAAAAAAAAAACAAACAAACAAAAAAACAGCTCAGATCAGACAGAAAAAAAAAAAAAAAAAGATTTAAGCAACCATTTTCACTAAGGAACTCACTAAACGTTTACGTCGAGATATGGGCAAGAAAAAAAACGAATGTCAGATAAAAGCAGGACAAATAACTGATTCATTTGAAACAAATTAGGATTTTACGGTCTGTATTAGTCAATAAAAATATTCCAGGCATTGAGTACCAGGGTATGTCCACGATGTTTACATGATGACTAAAATGTCAGTCTCTTTGTATCGTTTATTGAACAGCAGACCGTTGATGCTTGTGTGGGGAAAAGAAAACTAAAAAACTGGAGTGGTACATGCAGAGTCTCAATCACTGTCACTGGAAGAGGCGTCCTTTTTCTTTGCATCTTTTCTTGGACTTTTAGATTTGTCCTTTGCTCTCTCTTTTGATTTTGGGCTCTCACTCCTTTTTCTTTTCTTCCGTTTATCGCCATCACTCTCAGAATCGCTGCTTCCACTGTCGCTCTTTTCTCTCCTCTTCCTACCGCTCTGTCGATCATCTCGCTCTCGGCTTCGCTCTTTCTGGGAAGAGCGTTCTTTGGAGCTCCTGTCTCGTCCTCTGGTTTCTGTGCTCTTCCTCTTGTTTCTGTCTTCTGCATCTCTCCCCCGATCCCGACCTCTGTCTCGCTCTCTGCTCCTCGACCGGCGAGATGATCTTCTGTCCCGGCTGCTGCTGTGACGCCTGTCACGGCCTCGGTCACGTGATTGGCCACGCTGGCCACGGCCCCTCGACCGGGACCTCCGCGATGCATCACGACCCTTTTCTCTGCTTCTTGATCTGTCACGTCGCTGCTCTCCATTCTTCTTCTTTTCCACCTCCTTCGATTTCTCCTTTTCATTTCCATCCAGATTTGGTTTGGTCCTTTCTTTGCTTCTGTCTTTTTGTTCACCTTCCTTCTCTCGCTCTTTGGCATCTTTGTCTTTCTCTTTCCTGTCCTTGCTGCTTGAGCGTCCCCGTTTGTCATCCGCTTTATCGCGCTTTTCCTTCTCTCTCTTCTTTTCTTTGCTCTTGCTCCGGCTATGAGCTTTCTTCTTTTCAGCATCGGCATCAGTCTTTTTCCGTGTGTCCCGATCTCTGCTTTTGGAGCGATGTTTGTCCCTCTTCCTATCCCTTCCTCTGGATGGACTGCGTGATTTGTCCCGCTTTGTATCTTTCTTTTCTCGTTCAGAGTTCTTTTTTGCTTCTTCTTGTCCTGCAGCTTTGTTTTCGCTGGCTGGCTCAGTGGCTTCTGCCTTTTCCTCTGACATATCTCCTCTAAAATTAAATACACATAAAACAATTTCAAGCAAGACTAATAAATTATAATAATAATAATAATAATAATAATAACAACTTCTGATTAAATAAGTTTAAGAATTCCTCATTACATGAATCCTGACCGCAATATTTGCATGCACTGTAAAATTGGACATACTTGTCCCCTTTGATCCATCGGTCCTGGGTGGCAGCTGTGTTGGCTTTAGCTTTCTGCGTCCTTTGCATTTCCTGCCTCCAGTGTGGAGGCGTCTCACTGCGCCGAAACCGATCCCATGATCGTGAGCGAGATCGAGATGGGGTCCGATAGCGCTACAGATGGACAGAAGAGATATAGTCAAAACAAAAATAAAATTAAGTTGAGTTTTTCTTTCTTCACTACAATCAAAAAGAAAACATTTAAATGTATGTAAAACAACACAAACTACTTAGAAAGTTTGGGGTCAGTTAAGATTTTTGCTTTTATAAAAGAAATGAATACTTTTATTCAGCAAGGACATATTAAATTGATCAAAAGTGACTGTAAAGACATTTATAATGTTGCAAATATTTCGATTTTAAATAATTGTTCTTTTGAACTTTCTATTCATCAGAGAATACTGAAAATAAAATTGTACCAAAGTTTCCTCAAAAATATTGAGCAGCACACAACTGTTTTCAACATTGATAAATGTTTCTTGAGCAGCAAATCAGCATATTAGAATTCTGAAGGATCATGTGACACTGAAGACTGGAGTAATGATGGTGAAAATACAGCTTTGATCACAGGAATAAATTACATTTTAAAATATATTCGAATACAAAACCATAATTTTAAAGTGTAATAATATTTTACAATATTACTGTTTTTACTGCATTTTTGGTCAAATAAATGCAGTCCTGGTGAGCAGAAGAGACTTTTTGCAAAAACAAATAAAATCTTACCGACCCCAAACTTTTGAACAGCTGTGTATTTACATTTAACTAATAATCTGCCTTTCAATTTAAACCACATTTATTCTCACCCTCGGTCCTCTTCCTTTAATTCTGCGCCCTGACCTGGTCATCACGAGTCTTGTGCGGTTTGGCCGTGAATTCGCCACGGGTCTACAATATAACATACAAGTTATGTACTGGAGAGGAAAATAATAATAACAAAGTAATAATAAAATCACACAACAAAGATTTCATCAATGTCTGTACAAACTAATGATTTTCCACACCACGACTGGGTGAAAAAAAATACCACATCTACCTGTCCCTTTCCCTCTCTCTCTCCCTGTCCCTGTCTCTTTCTCTCTGTCTCTCTCTTGCAGAGTCCTCCTTCTGCTGTTCTTTCCCCTGCTCCTCCTCTTTGGACTTCTGGGGGCTTCGCCTCATTAGGAAGCGGTTTTCTGGAATGGGCGGGACTTCCTCTGGGCGGATGGTCGACAAAGGTTGGGGATCAGCCTCTTCCTCATCAGACCTACAGAAAACATGTAAAAAGTGCATTATGATGAAGTTGTCAACAGAAGGCGAAAACAGCCCTCACTGCATATAATAAAGTGAAATGCGCCATATAATTATTGTGGAAATTATATATATATATATATATATATATATATATATAAAACAGGCATTTGAATTTTTAAAAGAGAAACGAAAACCCACATCTTGTCATGTTGCTGACGTCACAGGTTGTGAGTCCAAACAAACTTACTCAACAGAATTCTGGGGCAAATTTACCTGTCACTTGGTAGAAGCTAGTCAAATGAGGCAAATGCCAACATGGACAGGTTGTGTGACCTAATGCTCTTATCCTTAAAAAACTAGCAAAAACTAGACAAAGGTAAATGAAAATACAACCCAGACTACATTAAAATACAGGTTCACTTTCAACAAGGATAAACATGATTTGTACCCAAAAAAAAAAAAAAAATTTTTATTGGCTGCCAAAATCATTTCAGATTTCTCTATTTTTTATTTGTTTTATATTATTATTAATACATAAAACTTTAAGGATTGTTTATTTTCTGTAATAATTTTGGTAGTGTCAACCTTTTAGTACAGATGTGCTCAAGGCATGTGAAAAACAAATTTTCAAACAACTTTAGCGTTTTTGAAAGATGAAAGATTCCCATAAATGTTCAAAAGCTGATAACTGTATTCGCAAGGTACCCTTTCTTCTCTTTCTTCTTGTGTTTCTGTTCCTTCTTTTTCTTGTGTTCCTTTTTGTGTTTCTTCCGTCGCTTCTTCTCCTTCTCTGATTCCTCCGAGCCCGTAGAGCTGCCTGAAGAAGAGTCGTCGTCACTCTCACTGGATGACTGATGCTTCTTCTTTTCTTTCTTTGCTGAATGAAAGGAGTTGAAACAATACTTTAGAACACACATTCTCATAAATTGACTGGGGAAAAAAAAAGAAAAAAAAAGTGATTCTTCAATTAAACCAAGATTAAATTAAAGTGTGGTGTCCACTATTAGCCGTTTACGATTCAGATATGCACTACCGAGCATAAATTTTAGTTCATACAAGTTTACAGGAATGGATATAAAACTTTCTATATGAATGAATAATTAAAGCCAAGCCCCTTGAGTAACACAAGTAACCGTGAAAGTAAATATTGATGTCCATAACACTGGACTGTTTTATCGCAATTGATGTTATTTAATAAATGAGCACAATCAAGGTGCAGGCTCATCTGTCAAATCTTCATTAACTAACAGTGGTTTATTTTTGTGTGTAGAATTCAGTACAAACTAATGAGATGGAAAGACAGCGGTTGGATCTAAATCATGTCACAGGCCAAAAACATTTTTATGCAAGTACACAATAAAAATATAAGGTCAGTGAGCAATGAGCAAACTTGCGTTTGGTTATGAATTGCATGCCAACATGTTCAGAAATGCAATAACACATGATGTTGATCTTGTGTAGCTAGAAGTTAATAACATAAAATATGCATAAAACATCTTAAACATGAGGAGAGAAAATATGCAATATCACCTTTAGATTTTGGAACAAGTTCCCCACAGTTGAGCACTTTGACCTCGGCATAGGGTCGGCTGTTGGCATCTGTCTTCTGACTCTCGATCATCCGGATCACCTCCTGGCCGGAGATCACCTGACCAAACACCACATGAATTCTGGTGGGGGAAAAAGCATTACCATTAAGCAATGGAAAAATATACTTGTAAAATATACTTGAATTTATGTTACCTAGCAGTTTGTTTATCAAATATTACTAATTGGTACTGCATTGGCAAACACAAATCTATATTCCTTAATAGATCACGTTATGCTGCACACTTACCCGTCCAAGTGAGGAGTTGGTTTTGTAGTTCTATGGTCAGGGACACAAAACAGTGAGGCAGAATGTAAATACAAATCTAACGAACACAAAAACAGTGATTAATGCACATCATAAATCAATCTGGGTCATTATCATCCGCAGTTCATAACTCGTTCAAGACCAGACCAATGCACTGAGGACATATATATTTATTCAACATCAAGGCTGCAAAAAAAGAATGCCATAGTTGCAAATCATCATCCATTATCCAAGAGGACAGTAGGGACGCCTGAAGAAGCCTGTATGTTGGACTCACATAAAGAACTGTGAGCCATTGGTGTCTTTCCCTCTGTTTGCCATTGACAGCAGGAACTCCTTGGTATGTTTCATTGAGAAGCTTTCATCTAGAAAAAGAAAAATGGCAGAATATTGAAACCAGCATTGTTATTGATAAATAAAATCTTATGAAGTGGAAAAAGGAGACTCACCTTCAAAGAATCCTCCATATATAGATTCTCCACCTCTGCCATTCCCTGTTAAGGCAAACATTTCTGTCAAATGTCTCCACACACAGGATATACATAATTCAACGGAAAAAAGCAAGAGAGTGGTACCTTCACTGAAGTCTCCTCCTTGTATCATAAAGTCCTTCACTATCCTATGGAAAAGACTTCCTTTGTAGTGCAAAGGTTTCTGCGTAGTCTTGCCAATTCCTTTCTCACCTGGAAAAGAAACCCCCCACAATGCATAAATACAGACATGGGTGGCATTTTCCAAAAGTATCATGGGCTAAGTTGATCGTAGAGAACATTAGTGGCACTGGCAATGGCATCCACGATCAACTTGTGCTCACAAAGCTTTTGGGAAACGCAGCCCAGGACAATGCAAGACTTGATGTAAAGCATCTCTCACTGAGAGAGTGATCCATAGGTTAAAAAACTGAAAAACAAGTGTTTTTTTGTTGTTGTTTTGTTTATTACCTGTGCACAGGCAGCGGAAGTTTTCACACGTCTTGGGACATGCCTCAGAGAAAAGCTCGATGACGACTCGCCCCGCTGTAGAAAGGAAAACCAGGAGGAGAAAAAGATAACACAGAAATAAATGCCACATTTGCAGACTTTGAAGAGCAGCTGTCTTACAAAGCGCATATAGTGTCTTACCTGGCACATTACTGATGCCAATGTCAAAGAAGCAGCGAGGACGCTGCGCCTTCACCCCCATCACGCTGCAAGTACAAACCACAACAAACTCTAGTACAGCAAAAGATTTGTGATTACAGACTCAATACAACATCTAAAACTTGTTTCACCAGTGTAACAACACTCTTACACAACTGTGCATTATGACTTAGCCACGTATTTGACAGATTTTGAAAGCTTCACCATAGAGAACACTGGTATTTAATATTGCTTAATGTAGCAAGTCCTCTTCCTACATATCGACAGTTTTGCCTACTCTAGCGGATTAATAAAGTAACTGACCGTAAACGTCAATTTAAGCACTTTCACTATCAGCAGAATAACACACATTACGGCCGTTAACATGTCCAAGAGGTCATTTCTACCTGTGTTTATGATACTTTTGATATTCAAAATAACTTTTTAAATAAAACAACACTAAGACCTTTATTTTTCGTCATGTTGCATGTTTTCCTAGCCTCACGCCAGTTAACGTTATGCTAATACACAAGTGAAATCACCAGCAGCACACCTAGTGTATCACATTGTTTAAACTGCATAATTATCTAACGAAGACTTGCAAAGTGTATAATCAGCACTATTTGCTTCCATTAGCAATAAAATCGTAACATTTAACCTTTTAATGATTGAATGATTAGCATGCTAACACGCTACATGTGTACATTAGTGCGTCTTTTAATATTTCCATTTCGTTCTTCCCTTTGTACTAGTCAACTCAGAGTATAACTTACATGTTTGATCCAAGTTAAACTAATGCTACTGAAATGAAGAGAATATAAACAACATTGACGTTCATTGGCCGTTCGCGTGTCCTCCTCAGCGCGCAGGTCTGTAAAAATGGCGCCGTCACGTGACGACTAGCGGAGCATTCTGGGTAAAAATTTGATCAGCCCTATGGAAGCTTAATGCGGACAAAAAGCACATGGGGTTTGCAGTTTCGCCAAAGAGTATATAAGTTTTTTGGTTTCACTTGAATTTTGTTTCATCAAACTGATCAAAGTGACTCGAGTTATCCGGAAGAAAAAAAACATTGAGCGACAAATGAGAATAACAAGTAAACAAACTTCAACAACTTATTATATATATATATAACTTATATATATAGGCTATATATATATATATATATATATATATAATGTCACTCAATGTTTTTTTTCTTCCGGATAACTCGAGTCACTTTGCTCAGTTTGATGAAACAAAATTCCGACCACTAACATAGTAGCATGCAAAAAAGTAATATTTAGTTAAGTATTGACCTTATTTTTAACGTAAGAACGGGCCACTGTACCTTGAATGTGTCGATGCTTCATTGTCATCCGCTTGCACTTTAAGTTCTTTTAGCTGTACAAAATCAGTCCGTTATGGTGCATATCATGTTATTTTAATTTATTATCATAATAATGAACTCACTGGTTTGTAGCGCAAATAATATTAAAACTTCTTCCAGTTAAATAAATTGTAAGTCTCCGAACATTCATAGAAAACAGCTCACTTGAAAAAAGGAGGATATGGTGTGGGCTAGAAGCACAAGCCAAGGTTGTGATCATGTTTGTGATCATAAACTGTCATTCAGTTTCTCATTAGTTTTAGTGAAAAACAGAAACAGCGAATGTGAAATGAGTGCATGTGCATACACAGCAAAACACACACACACACACACACAGATGCCCTGATGCTATGCACACAATCATATATTTATCAAAACCAGCAAGTACACACAAACACACCCACAAACACACACAGACATATACACACATATTCCCATTCACCCACAGCAAACAACAAAAATATAAAACAAGTTTTTGAGAATTCATTTTATCATCTTACATTTTCTCTACATTCTTATTGCATTGCTCTTTGTTACAGTATGTGTTATTTTCAAAATCTCCAATGCTATAGTTCACATATTGTGTTTGAACTTTAGCTCATGGTTAAAATATGACTAATTTTTTGATGCTTCAGTCCTGATGTCCATTGTAGTTCACCTTCACAACAGCATTGTAATATATGACAGCTAAAAAGCAAATAATCAATAAATAATACAAATGTGTTTCTGTAAAAACAATGCAACCAGCCAGTCCTAGCCAGAATATATATTTTTTTATTTTTACAATTATCAGGGAAATCAACTGTCTACTACAAAAAACACCACAAGTTAGTTGATATGGTTTAAAAATGTTTATTTTACAAAAAAAAAAAAAATGCATATACATATAGTAACCTACCAGTATTGAAGTAGAGAACTAGAGTTTATTTTTATTACAGTATATTAACAACACAGAAATAGGCGTGCACCTGTTCTTGCTGTCATGGCATTAAATGAGAAATGGCTTGTTCACACACACATACACATTTATTTCACATTAACTGTTAAGTCTAAAATGTAAAAGAAAAAATACTTTAGAGAACCTAAAGCTTTTTTACACTTTTAGTTCCATTGGCTTCTCATTTTAGACTATGCTTAAATGACCACAGGCAGCTGTGTGCTGAGGTCACATGTCACATGACCATTGGGAGTCACACTTCAAAAGAGGGGTTTCATTTAGAGTTTGGGCATCCTGGCAGCATTCAGACGCATGCCAACACAAGAGGATCCAGAAGCGTAGCGCATCTCTCTCAGCATGCCGCTCCATGTCTTTTTGTCTTCCTCATACCTGTGAAAGAAAGCAGGTCAATGCATTGTCATGTATCAATGTTGTATGAAGTAAGGCCTATATCATATTGCCCTTTTGTTGCGCCTCCCCAACTCACTGAAAGTTGCTTGTGAAGACATGCCTCAACAGGTAAAACTAGGCTACTTTTAATAAAAGCTCCAACATATTAGGAATACTTTTAGCTGTGTTGCTATGTGTCATGCATAAGCAATTGAGTAGAGTATACTCTGTCTAGAGTGAACGCGACCGTTTTGAAACATGAAACATACTTTGTAGTGTGTTGCATCGCCGCAATGCCCCATTCGCTTTGACGTGTTTATGACCTGTTTAATCTTACATGCAGCGAAGTTTGGCTTCCACTTCTGAAGCTGTATTTTTTTTCCTCCATGTAACGTGTTGTCATGGACCCACATCGGCTAAACATTTTCTGGCTCCGCCTGCTGCAGAAGCTGGGAGGCTCAATGTTTACACATTTAGGCAGTGTTGAAGAAAGTTACTTTTAAAAGTAATAGGATACAATATTGCGTTACTCCCTAAAAAAGTAACTAATTGTGTTAGTTACTTTTTATGGAAAGTAATATGTTACGTTACTTTTGCGTTACTTTTTCTCACCTGGGCTGGGTCTGCTTGTTTATTTTAAAAAAAGTTCTATTTTTGGCAAATGTAAAGGCCCTTTCACACCAAAAGTGAAACGAATAAGCCATCACAGAAGGATGACAGAAATGCAAATTCACGCCTGTACAGTAGAGGGCGCAACTCAAACAAACCTTCCAGCTGTGCTGCCAATCTACATTGCAGAAGAATAGGACGCAGAAGAAAGTCAAACACTCTCACTTCAGCAATAAAAAAAATGAAATAAATGTGATGTTTAACTAGTCATTTTTGCTTATTAGTATGGTTGAATTGGATCATCGAAGGTAATATTCTGAGTTTCCATTTCACTGTTTTTATTCATTTTGAGGAGCACTGAATCTGATTTTGTGCAAGTGAAATGAGTAAATGCATGCTCACATTTAGTCTAGAACTACAATATCCATCATGTTCACACAGCAATGCACCTTTACTCCCGATTTCTCTCAACATGGGGACAGGAGAGCTGTCAGTCAATAAATGGGAAAACTAAGTAACTTGCGTTACTGATTTGAAAAAGTAACTTGAAAAGGTAAAAAAGTAATCTGATTATGTAACTCACGTTACTTGTAATGCATTACTCCCAACACTGCGTATGGCATACTAATAGTCATCAATGAACAATGAACTGGGTTAGGAGATTCTATTTTAATGTAAAAAAAATCGTACATAATTCACCTTTAAGAAGGACAATCATTACTGAGTTTATTCCCTGGCATTATTCCAGGGTTCTTGGAACTTGACTAATTAATTGGTTTAGTTATTGATTGATTGGTTGGATGACACAAAACCAGGATAACTTACTGCCAAATGTCAGTGATCTCGGAGGGTCCTACGTTTTTGTCTTCCAGCTCTATAATAGCAAAACCGCCAATTGCGAAGAGGTTTCCTCCGGTGCTCACAAGATTCACAGAGCTGCGTTCTTGGGGGAACTCTGTGAATGTGTCCCACCTGAGAGCAAATGATATTAATTAATTTAACACATTGTATAGATTTCATTTTTTACATGCAGAAGCAGTGAAGAGATGAAAAAAGATGGCTAAGCACTGGAAGACAACATGTAGAATGGTAAATCTCTGGACAGACACAATATTATCGTTTCGTATAACAAGAAAATCTGTAAAAAACATAGTATCGATTTAGTTTGTTCAGGTGCACTACTCACAGTGAGGAACAGTGCTTTATAGTTAACTAAAACTAAAACTATTTGTTAATTGAAATTATGCTGAAATACAGTAAAATATAAATAGTAGATGAAAAACTGAAATTAATTTTAAGTACTGAAATTACTAAAATAGAAACTTACAAAGAAATGACAAAAGCACATAACTAAAATTAAAATGAAAACTGAAAATAAATACTATAAAAGTATATAATTAATGCTAAAATAACACTGGTGAGGATGAGTAATCATACTTGTTTGTTCCAAAATCGTAGACTTCAGATGAAGCTGTGAGTCCTTCTTCATTCACTCCCCCAGTTACAATGATTTTTCCCTTATGAACTACGGCACCAAACATTGCTCTGGGTATCTTCATAGCAGCCAGTTCTCGCCATTCAGACTGCTTGTGGTTGTACACGAACATTTTATTGATAGCTTTGCTGTGAGAGAGACAAGAGAGATTAATTTGTGCATGTCAGCTCCTTCGAACATGAAATCAAAATTGACCTTATTTCTGTCATGACAACTCTCTGAGTGTTTGGCAAGGTAATCGATATGACAATGTTGATATGTTTGGTCTTGGTGGAATATCTGCTATGCTACTGCTGCAGAGCAAGTACGGGACTTACTACTGCCAACACATACCCAACATGCTGCTGTGAGCAAGTAAGACATGCTGCTGCAGTACAACATAGCATACATGAAATACCTGTAGCAGATCTATACAGGTGGAGCTGGGGAAGGTGGAGGGTTTCTGAAAGTGCATGGCACTGCTGACCAAGTATTTGAAGGTTGAGCAGTGAGCTCATTGGCTACTGATACAGCAGGAACCAATCAGCTGTGCCCTATAAGGGGCTTTCGCACCGAATAGTTCTAGGAACTTAGTTCTAGGAACTAGCCACTAGGATAGTTCCTCAAGAACTAATTTCTTCCCCGGGCCATGTTCCTGGTTGTATTCGCACTAGGAAGCACTTTAAGCGCGGCATTTACAAACGCTAAAAACCAGTGGATAGAAGACACCATGATCGGACCTGTGTTTGTTGTGTGTCGTGGGTTTCATGATAACGGAGATGGAATCTCCTATGACAACTTTCAGTATTACATATCATCGGGGCTGAGAAAAGAACACAACCCCACAGACAACAGGTAAATGCCGTTATAGCTGTTTTTCATGTTTGTGAAGTGAACATGTTTACACGGCTTTTTAAAAATGCCGGGTGCCGGTGTTTGACATGCGTTTGACCAATCAACGTACACTCACGTCACAGATAGTTCCTATAGTGCTGGTTTAGACCCTACTGTGAAGTAGGAGCTAATTTAGTTCCCCCAAAAGGAGTTCCTAGAACTAAAATTGTTCATAGTTCCTGCAGTGCGAACACAGCAAAATCCGGGTAGCCAATAGTTCTAGGAACTATGAAAAGGCTCCTCCGGTGCGAAAGCCCCTATAGAGAATGATGTGATTGCTGGCAGATTGAGTTAAGGACCTATCAGCCTGCACCATCTAGAGTTTCATGACAGAACTTTGTATTTACATTCGTAATTACCATTCTTGGTGTGATTGTGAAAAAATTAATTGGTGTACGTTATTTTAAAGAAAAATGTTTTTCTTCAAAATGTAGTAACCGCATCACCTTAAACTGACTCTCTGATTTTAAAGGGGCAGTTTTTTATTATTTATGTACTTATACAATGTAACAGAAATAATTTTTATTATTTAATATTTACTTATATCAAAATAAACTTCAGCCACTCGTTTCTAACATTATAATTCTGCAGAGCAGTAGGTGCTACACACAGACAGAAAGAGTACAAGGTTTGGCAAATGTTCTTTACTTTTTGCTCACTCTAGTTCCTCTGGTGTTTAGTAATAATAGTGTCTAGGCTGCTCAATGTCAATAAATGCTTTTTTTGGACTGAAGAGGAGGTATTGAGTTTCATGAAGATGAATGCAAAATTGATTCCTCATGATAAGAGGCCTTTAAAGGCCAATTCACACTGCACTGACAGACACAGACCAACGCCGACAGTCACCAGATTACAGTACGTCACTTCTCAGACATTCCAAGACAGACAAACGCAGATTCAACATGTTCAATCGGGAGCCAACAGACAGTAACGAGTACTCCCGACGAATTGTCTGTTGCCTTCTGTTGGTTCAGCACGAATTGGACTTAAGTGTCACATTGTACAGAGGATTGTTGAGGAACTTTGATGGAGCACAGACAGCTGCAAATTACACCATATGTTCTTGAGCACCACTGATCTCATTTACACACACACTCTTACTTGTCATCTGTCTTTCCTCCAATGCAGTACACCAAGTTGTTATGTGAGACAACTGCATGGCCGTGAATACGCAGAGGAAGTTTCTTGGTCTCGCTCCATTTCATCTTTCTGCAATGAAATGAAATATTACTGAAAACACACATCTGAGCCAGTAGCCCACTCATGTGTGAAGAGCAGAATCAGCAGATGAACAGACAAAATTATGTACATATTAGATGAATTCATACTCAGAGTCATAACACATGACAGAGTCGAGGGACTCGTTGGTCTGCAGGTCTTTGCCAGCGATGGCGAACAGCAGGTGTTCACATTCACCCAGACTGAACAGGCATCGAGGGCTGGGCATAGGTGGCATTGCCCTCCAATCAGCAGCAATACTGTCCAGCTGGATAGGACAAAATAATAATTTTAAAATGACAAATAAGTTCCATAACACTTTGGTTCACTGGTTCAACTCATTAAAATTAGATTAAATATCATGAACTAACAATTACCAACTATTTTTTTTACAGCATTTATTAATCTAGGTTCATGTTTATTTATAAGTATAGACTAATATTGTTTACATATGCATATTATTTCAGATATTTCATACTTATATATTTTCGCCCAGCTCTTATATAAAGTTAGGGTGATTTATACTATATACAGTAGCAAATCTCAAATTCTTGATTGTTTGTATTGTCACAAAATGTAAACTATATTATTTCCCAGCTATAATCTGCTAAATGCAACTATAAGGCATGAAGATATCAAGATATTATAAAAATTAACATCATGATTTTATTTAAAGCTGCTTTGAAACAATGTGTATTGTGAAAAGCGTTACACAAAGAAATTTGACCTGACTTGATAGGCCTATACATAGGTAATTCATATTTGTTTAGAATACATTCATGTTAATTTATAAAACTTGAAAGGATAAAAATGTATTAGTATATGTAGAATATAACGTAACCTAAATGAGGTAAAAGTAGTGATCATTGTTAGTTCATGATATCCAGTGTTAACAACCTGAACCTTATTGTAAAGTGTTATCGCAAGTTGTTTACAAAAGTCGTTTTGCAGGTAACTCTAAATTGTGGACTGAAGAAAAAAATAGGCAGAAAAGTATCTTGGAAATTGATTCAAATTTAGTTTAAAGACCCATGAAATGAAAATTTCCATGCTGGTCCAGACCGGGATAAATGCCGGGGGACCAGCATAAAGACTATGGAGGTCCCTACTGGTAGAGCTAGTTTAAGAAACCTAGTGTGGTTACCATCACACCAGCACCCAGTTTTCAAAGTTGATTTGTACCTGGTAGAAGTAGCACTGCAGTGGAGACTCTTTGCTTTCTTCATCAACGAACAGGCCCCCGACGACAAAGAGCTCGTTCTTCTTGGTGCAGAGACTCACATGATTCTTCGGCACTTGCTCTGCCATGGCAGCCAGAAAACACTCATTCTCGGCCACGTCGTACGCCACAGCAGCCGTGTCATTGATCATGAGGATTAGATCTCGTCCGTACATCCCCAGTCTACGAGTATCATTCAAGTAACCTGGCAGCAGCTCCTCTTCCTCCTCTGTGCCGTTCACCTCTCCTTCCTTCTTCTCTTTGGGTTTCTTCTCAGGGAGTTTTCCTCTGAAGGCATCTTTGATGACTTGCAGCTTCTTCAAGAGTTCTGGATCGGCCTTGATGACGTCATCGTTCTCGACCTTCTCCCGGAAGTACTTCTCTGGAAGCAGGCGAAAGCGGATGCAGTCAAACACTTCCCCCAGACTCTTGGCGCGCTTGGCCTTGTCGCTGCGCACCCACTTCATCACCGACTCGAACACAGCTTCTTCTTTCTCCACGTTAAGTGTGTCTCCACCAATCAGGGCCAAGAGCTCATGAGGTGCCAGCTGAAGGAACTCCTCCTCGGCAGCCACGGTTTCGAAGCGGTCAGCGATGAAATCGCGTGCCGCTATGGCGAGCCTGGGAACGCTGAGGACCAGGCCGAGCCGGAAGACGGCTAGACAATTGGACAGTGAAAGCTTCTTCTGAAGATAGTTCACACACACTGTAAACACTGAGGGAATCTGGAAACGGTTCGCCACTGCAAAGATCTCCTGAACGTTGTCGTCCGTCAAGTCAATCTCAGCCGAATACAGATACTGGATGATCATGTCCATGATGTTAGGATCAACATCATCCAGAACCACTTCCTTGCCGCTTTCCTTCTCCTTGCCGTCCTCGGAGAAGAAGAGCTCTCTGAAGTAGGGGCTGCAGGCGGCCATGATCAGGCGATGGCAGGGAAAGCTGCGGTCACCGATTTTTAAAGTGCAGTCCACAAACTTGTTCTCATTCAGAAGTTCCTTCAGTCCATCCTGCAGCAAGGTGCTCTGGAACAGCCGCAGCTCCTCTTTTATGGCTTTGGGATCCATGTTGTTCTGTTTTGAGATGGGAATTGAAGGACAAGAGAAGAAAGAAGTGGAGAAGGTGGCTGCAGATCTGCTCGCCACACCGTCCGGGCTGGAAAAGGACAGAGTGCTGAAAAGATTCCCAGGGTGAAGGGGCTGTTATTTAATCCTGCCATTCTAAATATAGCCCTGCCGCTCTTGTCCACCCCCACTGCCTCTGTCATCCCTCAATCCTAGTTGTGAAGAAGGGGATCCCAATGTGATGGCCAGCCAAGACGCCAGCTGTCGGCGGGACGGGCCACATAAAGATCTGAGGAGACCTATGAGTCTGCATGTTTTACCAATCCAATTCTATTCTTCTATACTTTGTCTACAAGTTTGTGTGCAAGAGTCTTTGAGTTTAATTCCCCACATAAATGAAGGGTTCACTTGCAGTGTTTGGAGACAGCTGCGACTACAACAGGTGATGAGCCATTTTCAGCTGCCTCAACCACTCTGTGCCTTGAGTCACCCAAACTTTATTATACATGCGTCAGATCCTGGGAGGAGACAAAATGCTTAATGTAATTAGTTACACTTAGTTAAAAAAAAAAAAAAAAAAGTGCAACAGCTCAAAGGGACATCTTTATACCTTAGTTACCCCTAAAAGGTTCATAGTAGTACCATAAGGGTACTCTAAGGTACTAATATGCACCTTTTAGGGGTAGATAAGCTACAAAGTTGTCATTTTAAGAGTATTGCCCCAGTGACAAGCTGTTATACTCCTAAAGGTACAAATTTTACATTTTTTTCAATGTGGAGAAACACTGCTAAACACAAACAAAAGATTAATACTTCCTAGTTAAACAGTAATTGGGGTTAATACAAAAGACACCTCAAACTGATCATTTGAACTTCATTGGAACATGGGTGCCATTTAAAAGGGTGTGTTAACCTGGCAATCACAAATATGGAACATGTTATTTCAACCCTAGAAAATGGTTCTAGAATTATCTCAGGGCTCAGGGGAGAACGGCAGTCAGACTAGAGACACTATTACTAAAATTAAAACAGGCAGAAAGGTGTTGGGGGAAGGAGTCATGTAATTTAAGTCAAAGCATAAGGGACAGATGTGTGAGACTGTTAAAGAGAAAGCATGAGGAGATATTAATAACAAGCACAAATGAGAAAGAGAGAAATTACTAATATACCAGCTTAATGTCATATTTTAAGACAGATAGACTTTAGCTGAAGATCATACCACTTTTATTTTGGGGTTGATTGTCTTGGGGCCCTACTATATTTAACTAAACCGAGGGACTTCACGTATATACATTTTTGTGAAAAGATAATAAAAATTTGAGAAAAATGGAGAAAGAGGTTTTTGCCAACATAATGGTGTAGTATAGGCACCAATAGCAAGGAGCTAACTGGACTATGCTAAGACACCAACCCTTTGCTCCAAAGTAATTGGTCACATGAACAAAAATGGCAGGTCGTCTACTTCCAGGACTGCCATTGAGATGAATTGGAATGCTAGGGGATAACTGCCTCAAGTATTATAGTCATCCTTGGACATCACAATACCACAATATGGTACCTTAATTTCTTTCCAGAAGATGGCAGTGTGTAACCTCAAGAGAACCACGTTACCTCATTAGAAATCTATTATAGTCAATCTATTTGTCTTTGACAAATAAAGCTTCAAAAAGGTGTTTTGAAACATCTTTCAGTTGTTAAATAACATTTCAAAGTGTTTAAATTCATTTTTTTGACTGTTTTTATGTCAGGCGGTACAACCAAATAGTTGTATGTATATATAATGTAGTTGTACCACCTGACAGTATACCACCCTACCCATACTTGAAATTAGCAGTATTTGGGAGATATCTACAAACCTTTTCACTCTGCCACAAGGATCACTTGGGGTCCTCTGGATGATGCATTATCATGTTTACTGTTATTACCTTGTCAATTCATAATAAAAGTCATGTTTGCAGTTGTGCCACCCTGACATTTGAGAATATACAAATTGCTAACCAAATGTTTTTCAATTATCTCAACAGCTTTAAAACTACTGATGTTTTTAAAATTTGTTTATATGAAAGGTTTCAAACCTAAAATGATGCCACAGTATTTAGTATTTAGTTTTTAATTTGTTATTATTAAGACACCATTTTAAATAATTTTCTTAGTCTGTTCATTTGTTCGGACAGTTGCAGCACCTGACATTTTGGGGGTTTAAGATAACAAAACATAAAATAATATGTATTATTTAAACTGTACTAAAAATAAATTTAAGCTAAATAGGTTTTTATAGAATAAAGTGATTTATGTCATGAATTTATCAAATATTTTTAAAAGGAAACAATGCACTTGGACACAAAAATATGCACGTCATGTCACTGACCATAAAAAGCAGCACAAATCCTCTTTGAGCAGAACATGAAATACTCCATAATTTAGTAAACATGGAATTACAGAACATTTGAATTTGTTGACAGTGTAACAGCCAAGCCATTTATCCATGTACAAAATATTTTATTACAAAAAGTACATAAAAGATTAAAAAAAAAAAAAAAAAAAAAAAAAAAATCACAAACTTTCACTGATACTACAACAATGGTTCTCAAAATCAAGAACACATTTCCTTTATTACATAAATGGAAATTCAATGAATGTTGTGTAAATATGACAGACAGTGTACAATATTACAATACTGCTTATTCACAGTTCTGCTGGTTGTGATATGAAAGTACTGCGCTTTCTCGGTTATCTACTGTTGCATTACAATGTCCCTCAATAAATGTCCTTTCCTACAAAATTTTTGATATGCTTTGTGTATTTCAGTGCAGGTCCGTTGCAGTGATAAGTGAGGAATTGCAGATAAAGGAAAATTTATCCACAATGTATATCAGCCTCCTAAACGCAAAGAAAAGAGTGTAACTATATGGCAGAAACTGGTGCCCATTTTCATTTGCTGTAACATTTACTTATCAGGTTAGTATTTTACCTGCTCTCACAACCACACATGTCCTCTTGCACTCTTCTTCTGTGTCAAAGCGGTTCCGGTTCCCGTCACAGCCTCCGTACCAGAACTGTGCACAGGCGTTGGCCTGACGGTCATAGTACCATCGGATGTTATAGTCCCGACAAGGGCCCTGATCCAGGAGCAGCTCACAACGGGGGTCCAGAGGCACAACCTCTGAACATAGATGTAATAAAACATTTTTTTTAGCAAGATGGTGGGCAATGTCTGAGAATATGTCATTTGGTTACTTGCTTTTGCAATTCCAAACTGAGTTTTTGCACCCTTGTGAAGGGCACTTCGGGAAGGGGACGCCATTTGTAGGGGCATTCCAAATGAAAGTGAACACCAGAATCCCTTCACAAAGGGCCCTTCCACAAGTCTGTTACCGAAGGGTCCATGCGATGGTCACTTCAAAGAAGTAATTTTATCATTTATAGTCATGTGACCCAGGGTAGTGAATCCTCATGATTCATTTTACAGCTAGATGGCGGAAGAGTTCAAGTTAACGTATGAGCAGAATGATTCAAGTTGTTTTGTTTTGATTGATACATTACATACATTTATGTCATACATTTCATATGAAGTTTAAATAAATTGTATAGGTAAGAAATGTGTTTAATAGTTGATATGTTAGGTAAATGTGACTAAATGCATGGTCCAAAGGAAAGATGGCAAGATTTAAAGTTGAGAACAAAGGGAATATATGCACTCACACACACATTTAATGCATATTTTAAAAACTTCATTATATTTGCAACAATTATTTAAACAGCAATAATAAGAAATTTGAGCGTTCATATGGATGCTCACTTCGGATTGGAATTCTAATATTAATGTAAACAAGTAAGTAAGTAATGAATAAGTAACTACGAAATCAGGGATTTGCCCCCTTCCCAAACTAGCATTCAACCTATTGTGGACTTTATCTTTGTATTTTTATGTACAATAAATTTCAAAAGATTGGGGTCTGTAATATTTTTGTGTGTGTGTGTAAACCATGGTACATTTTTTCAGGATTCTTTGATAAATAGAAAGTTCAAAAGAACAGCATTTATTTTAAATAGAAAACTTTTGTAACATTATAAATGTCTTTAATATTACTTTTGACCAATTTAATGAATCTTTGCTGAATAAACCTATTAATTAAAATAAATAAATATATATATAATTTTTTTTTTTTCTGACCCTAAACTTTGTGTGTTTTGTAGTGGATTAGTGAGTGTGTCATGTGTTTACCTTTAGGTAAAGGTGGTCGTGGGGCTGGTATATACAGCACTGAGGATGATGACGAGTTCACAGTTGTTGATGTTGATGATGATGATGATGATGATGATGATGATGAAGGTCTGCTATGTGTGGATGTCCCAGTGACTGTTGGAGTATCTCCTCTACCACTGCTCTGCTCTGAAGTGTTTGTATCTGGTGTCTCAGTTACACGCTCAACCTCCTGAGGGAACATTACAAACATACACACACACAAAATTAAATTAGAGCACAATTAAAAAAAATCCATTCATTATCTTTAGTGCACTAACCTCATTAATGTCTGGACCAACTGTTGGAGCAAAGGTATCTCCCCTCCCGTGCCCTTGAGCGGCAGTGTTCATCCCAGAGCGTGTTCCCTTGTTCTCTCTGTTGCCTTCATTTATGTTGGTACCATAATTATATCTGCCGTTACCATTGATGCGGTTGCCATTAATTCCATATCCGTTTTCAAAACCATTGATGCGACTGAAGATAAGTGCTCCATTTTCATCCTCGCAGAGCTGATTGACTAGTTTGGACTCCAGAGCTGTATAACAATTAAAAAGAGAGAAAAAAAGTGATCTTAGGCAAACATATATTTAATTTAAAATCATTTTCAGTCTGAAATTGCTAGTAGTAAAACTCACAAATAATTACAAAAATGGCAAGTAACACATTGAATTAAACAAGAACTTTTAAAGTATAAAGACTGAAATAATATTTTCTTGTAACAAGTAGGCTACTCCTAAAATCTTTGTTATTTTTACAGCTTTGAGTGCATGCATGCATAAATAAATAAATAAATAAATAAATAAATATCACTGATTCTTGAAATGGGACAAAACATGTTTTAGAAGTTAGTTTTTACGGAAACACTTTACAATAAGGTTCGTTAGTTAAACATTAGTTAATGTATTAACTAACATGAACTAACCACGAGCAATACATTTGTTACTGTATTTACTAATCTTCGTTAATGTTAGTTAATGAAAATACAGTTGTTCATTGTTTGTTCATGTTAGTTCACAGTGCATTAACTAATGTTAACAAGATTTTAATAATGTATTAGTAAATGTTGAAATTAACATTAACAAAGATTAATAAATGCTGTAGAAGTGCAGTTCATTATTAGTTCATGTTAACTAATGTAGTTAACTAATGTTAACTAATCAACCTATTGTAAAGTGTTACAGTTTTTACTGATATATTTGTAAAGGTCTCAGCTAATGAACCATGTAAGGGAACAGGTTTTTCTGAAAATGTTTCTCTCTAAAAATGGACATTTATTCACTTCAGAACTTAATTTGTGTCAACTCCGTCAGCCACATTAAAAAGCATGCTATTTGAATTTGAACCATCCAACAACAGTGTAAAGTCTTCAATTATGTAATTATGGTGTTCAGTAAACGAGTTAAGTGAAAAAATAAATTCTCTAAAAATGTTCCTTGGGTTAGGGTTATTATGAACAATCCAGTTCCTAAATTCCTTAATTCTCTACCCTCCTTTTTAATATTAAACATATATAACCAATGTTCTTGGCTAAATCAGACATGATATAGTTCAGTTGATGTTTTAATATTTCAACACAATAAATGGAAAAAAGAATAAAATATTTCTTTCAAAATGAACAGAAACCATCATCTGATGGTGTTAAATACTGACTGAGTTGACAAAAACTGACAGAGTTGACAAAAACTGATGGAACTGACAAAGGTCCAGCTAAGGTTACAACAACTGATTGACAAGACAACAAATTAAGACAACTAACCAATTTTTAAACTAATTTTTAATTTAATTCAACAATCCTTCCAGTAGTTTGTTTTTCTCCTTTTAGCGGTACAGTACGTCTCATTCTGGGTCTCCAGTAACTCACAGAATACAAGAAGTGTATGTTAGGTTGAGTGTAATGGAAAGCATTATTGTGTACCAGAAATCTTTTCCTAATGTGAATCCAAAAGATCTGTAGTCTTTCTTTAAACTGCATCAATTATGAACATTTTAATCGTGCCTGACCTGCATGACTTAAGCAGTGGGAAATGCAATGAACATGTTCGCTCTCTATGAAGTCCATTACATCAGGGTTTGCTATTGTGGTGATCTCATGTGAGTGACAGGTTGGAGCTGACGCAAAGTGAGGACACAACTTTGATAGGCATTTTTTTTATTTTTATGGAAAATTAATTGAAGACTTACTTTTTATATTGTTTGATATTTTACTGATCTCTGCCTTTCAATTTAAATGTGTATTTTTGAATTTGTTGCATTTTTAAACACTTTGGCAATTTTACAGTGTGACCTCATGCTGAGAACTGGTTAAATTACATGTATTTCCAAGTATAGAGCATGTATTTAAAATAATACTAACAAAATTATTTAAAAATAAAAGCAATGAATGTCCTGATATCCAGATTTCCTTTAGATGTAACTTTTTAAGTATTTTTATTTTGATGAACTTATTTATTTTCAACATAAAGAGGGCTTTTGTGTGTAGGACATGTTTTGTCCCTTATCTCAAGTATATTATAATATATATATATATATATATATATATATATATATACACACACACAGTCAAACCAAAATTTATTCAGACACCTTGATCATTTCATTCATTAATACAGTTTATTCACTATAGTTTAAAAAAATGGTAATAAAATATGACAAGATCTCAGAGTTAAACTGTGTCAGAAAAAAATAATCTTAATTATGTCAGATAACACTTAAGCAAAACATGGTCAGGTCAAAGTGTCTGAATAATTTTTGGTTCCAAATTTTTATCAATTTTACTGGTAGTCCACTGTATGAAGAATTTTTGGGTATAATATGTCACAGTTTACTTTATTTTGCTATCCTCACTTACATAAATGAACAATAGTGTACTGCACCCACTAGTAAAAACATATCGAAAATATCAAAAATGTCTGAATAATTTTTGGTTTGACTGTATATAATTAACATCCTGTGTTGAAAATAGAATGCTTTTTCATACAGACTTTTATGCATTTATTTCTCATATTGTCAACAATCCTGTGTGTTACACAATAGGGCAATTTTATGCCAGTTTGCCAGTTTTATGTTTTATAACAATGGTGAGGAACATATGCAGCAGCTTTTAAATGTATATGTTGAAATCTAAAAGTTAATTAATAATGATTTATAATGTACTAGTAATGAAACAAAACTATGAATGATTCAAGCACTATTCTGCACCACATGATCTCTCTATTATGAATGTTTAATTTAGGAAGTGAAGTGCAGTTATTATCTTAATATTAAAGTATATTTAAGTTTGTGTAAAATGTCTTAACCTTTTAGCAGTGTGATCAAATCATGAGTAAAAATAAAAAGAGATGTTAAAAAACATTCCCCTGCTGGTAGAAGGTAAAGCATCTTGCACATATTGACGGCAGATTGCATACATCCATACGTACAGTATTCAAACATATGTATATTACCATAGCCAGAGAAATACTTTCATACAGTAGAAGTATGTGAATTGGCATTCAGCCTCAAGCTTGCTGTATCTATTACCTGGCAAGGTGTTGAAGTCATCTATGTAGTACATGTGCTCAGTGTCAGGGTCCGACGCAATAAGATTAAGCTCCTGGAGAAACTCTTCCTGTGTTGGATCACTAATGTTAACAATCCCCAGAGCGTACATCTCAATGTTGGCTGCATGCGCCTCCCTAACAGCGATCTCCAGCTTCACAGGCTCCCGTTTATCCGTTTGTCCATCTGTGATGACAACAGCAACCTTCCTCACCCCTGTCCTCGCACTGTAAAACGCTTCCTGAGTTGCTTTGCGGATGGCAGAGCCGGTGTACGTGCCCTCGCCGATGTAGTGAACCCTGCGTATGGCTTGTTTAACATCTTGTTTGGTGATGTAGCGAGCGAGGTTAAACTCAAGCTGGACCTCAAGGCTGTACAAAACAAGGCCAACTCGAGTGGCATTACGCCCCACAGTGAGTCTGTCGACTAGTGCGGCCACAAAGTCCTTTATGATCTCAAAGTTTTCAGGTCCAACGCTCTCAGAGCTGTCAATCACAAACACTAGCTCCATAGGACGCTCTTTACATTTGACTCCACAGCCTGAAAAACAGTACAGTACATTTCATGAACTTATAACCAATGGGACTGGGCTAAAATTATGCTATATACACTACCGTTCAAAAGTTTGATGTTCAAAATTGATACTTTTATTCAGCAAGGAAGCATTAAATTGATCAAAAGCGTCAGTAAAGACATTTATAATGTGTCAAAATATTCATCAAATAAATGCTGTTCTTTTGAACTTTGTATTCATCAAAGAAACCTGAAAAAATGTATCACAGTTTTGACAAAAATATAAAGCAGCACAACAACATTTCCAACATTGATAATGATAATAATATTTCTTGATGCCACATACCACAAATCTCCCTGATCATTCTGATTATCTCGTCCCTCTAAAAGCAAACATCATATTTGAATGAGTAAAATATATATATTATGGTTTGAATGTTGTGATGTGAAAGACATACCGTTAGCCCAGAGTCTCCTTTGATTCCTGGTCTACCCTGAAAAAGTGAGTCATAATACATCTCAAAATATACAAGAAAATGAAATGACACAACTGAGATTTTTTTATAAACATAATTTTGCCTCTCTTTTACTCAGCTGATAAATAATGACTATATGGCTCAATTACTTTGCTGTCTACTATTTAGGCTGCATCCTAAATTAAACAGAAACTCATACATACAGTATTATGACCGATTTTAAATGCTCTGATAACGTTGAGGTTAGTTCACTAACTGTTTGTCCAGGAATGCCAGGATCTCCCATGTCACCTTTAACTCCCTTCATCCCTCTCTCACCCTGAGCTCCACGATCCCCCTGAGAAACAAAAATGGACCTCATATTACAATATACAAATATTCAATCATATAACATAGATTATATAACAAAACCTGAGACCTTTGACCCCGGCATTCCTTCTCCAGGCGGTCCCCTTGGCCCGGTTACACCCTGCGACCCCTGATCACCCTGTAATAACGTATAAAAGATGTGCACTTCGGTTTAGATATAGATATGTGTTCAAATCTTTATGAAGTGTGTATGCCAGTGTCTCACCTTTGGACCCTGTATGCCTTGTCCTGGTGGCCCAGTAGGCCCAGGAGGTCCTGGTCTTCCCATGTTGCCCTAAGACAGAGTATTAAGCACAAATCAAAAGGGAAAAACACATTAAGATTCATTCATGCTGAGATAAAAGCAGTACTCGGACATCTGGAATGACGTTTAGGTTACTGGATTACATCATCCAGATTTGTTGGACATATGTAAAAGATTTGAGGTGCATGTGTGTATCTGGTGGTGAATATACGATCATGGATACAGTACTATGATAAATGTGGTGTTAAGATGATGTGGTAATCGATGGAGGTGCCGGCTGCTCAGGGAGCCAGGGAGGATCAGCCTCCGTGGCCTTGCCATGGGAGCTTTGCTCGGCCATATAGCCCTAAAAAAAAAAAAGAAAAAAAAAATTCTTGGGAGGAGCTATGGGGTTGTGAACAGGAGCGGACACTGGAGAACATAGTGGAGCGGACTCTGGAGAACAAACTGGAGCAGACACTGTACAGTGCTCAGGGGCTGGAGCCATCATTGGACGCTGGTCAGGGGCTGGAGCGAACACTGGACTCTGGTCAGGGGCTGGACCCAACACTGAACTCCAGTCAGGGGCTGGAGCCATCATTGGACACTGGTCAGGGGCCGGAGCCAACACTGGACTCTGGTCAGGGGCTGGAGCCAACACTGGACACTGGTCAGGGGCTGGAGCCAACACTGGACTCTGGTCAGGGGCTGGACCCAACACTGAACTCCAGTCAGGGGCTGGAGCCAACACTGAACTCCAGTCAGGGGCTGGAGCCATCATTGGACACTGGTCAGGGGCTGGAGCCAACACTGGACTCTGGTCAGGGGCTGGAGCCAACACTGGACACTGGTCAGGGGCTGGAGCCAACACTGGACTCTGGTCAGGGGCTGGACCCAACACTGAACTCCAGTCAGGGGCTGGAGCCATCATTGGACACTGGTTAGGGGCTGGAGCCAACACTGGACTCTGGTCAGGGGCTGGAGCCAACACTGAACTCCGGTCAGGGGCTGGAGCCAACACTGGACTCCGGTCAGGGGCTGGACCCAACACTGAACTCCAGTCAGGGGCTGGAGCCATCATTGGACACTGGTCAGGGGCTGGAGCCAACACTGGACACTGGTCAGGGGCTGGAGCAGACACTGTACAGTGCTCAGGGGCTGGAGCCATCATTGGACGCTGGTCAGGGGCTGGAGCCAACACTGAACTCCAGTCAGGGGCTGGAGCCATCATTGGACACTGGTCAGGGGCTGGAGCCAACACTGGACTCTGGTCAGGGGCTGGAGCCAACACTGAACTCCGGTCAGGGGCTGGAGCCAATACTGGACTCTGGTCAGGGGCTGGAGCCAACACTGGACTCTGGTCTGAAGCGGATTCCTGGTCTGGGGGGAATTCCCGTATGGAATGAAGGACCGGAAGTGAATTTAGAGTTATCTCACAGGAACGAGCGGGCTCTGATGCATATTCAGGGGTTAGAGTGGGCTCCAGTGCAGACTCTGGGGCCAGAACAGGCTCGATACAGAACTCTGAGACGGGGGCGGACTCGTTACTGAATTTTGCGGCTGGAGCAGACTCGTGACTGAACTCTGGGACTGGACTGAACTCTGGATATGATGAGAGAGGATGTGGCATTTTGGAGGAATAGGATATATAGGATATATTGCTCCAATGAGCAGTTGTTAGTATCGCAGGGCATCATCGAATACAGTGGTTCATCCAAACCTCCATGGAAGATGGCCATCAGCAGATCATCCTCCAAATAAATGGCAGAGGCCAGCTCCCAGAATTCCTCTGTATATTTGGCAAGGGGACGGCCATTTTGAGAGAGGGAGTATAGCAGATCAAGTATACTGTAAATATACTGCATAGAGTATACTGCAATCTGTGTTGGTCTGGTCTTCTGTAACGGAACAACTCACTTTACTGACAGGTGCGGGTGATTACTGAAAGCGTGCAGGTGAGCAGAAGGAGGGATGATGGGAAATGTAGTGCAGAGGTGACTGAGCTGGTGACTGTGACAGTAATATTTTGAAATTGTATTACTATTTAAAATGTTTTCTATGTGAATATACTGTAAAATGTAATTTATTCCTGTGATCCAAAGCTAAATTTTCAGCATCATTACTCCAGTCTTCAGTGTCACATGATCCTTCAGAAATCATTCTAATATGCTGATTTGCTGCTCAAGAAACATTTCTTATTATTAGCAATGTTGAAAACAGTTGTGCTGCTTCATATAATTTTTTTTTTCAGGATTTTCAGTCTTTTAATGTCTTTACTGTCACTTTTGATGGGATTTAATGTGTTCTTGCTCAATACAGGCATTTATTTATTTTTAAAAAAATCTTACAGACCCAAACTTTTTAACGATAGTGAACATAGAATCTATGTTTTAGATTTTCACATTTTAAATTAATTTTACTTGTTTTATTATACTGTCTGCATCTTACCCATCTCATTTTGAAATCTTATGACACAATGAGAGAAGATCTAATGCAAGAATGTGTTAAATCAAGGCTAAGAAAGGCTGAAAGAGATTGACAAGGGCTAAATCAAGATATCATCATTATCTGACTGTATTTGATGACGTACAGGTGGTCCTTGCAGTCCTTCCCCTGGAGGTCCAGGTTGACCTGGTAAACCCCTGAAGCCAACATCACCCTGAGACACAGTCACAATGAAATATCTGTGTTTACACACTATATGTTCATAATATTCATATATATGATCTGCTTTAGGGTGACACATAAGAACCATCCTACCTTTGGTCCTGGTATTCCGATGCCCTCTTGACCAGGTTCTCCTGGAAGACCAGGAAGACCAGGAGGCCCCTGAAAAAGAAGCCATCTAACTAATGACAAACACAACAACAACAAAATATGGCCTCATGCTGAATTATGAAGACTTCTTTATGATGCCATGAACATGAAACCCAGATAGCATGTAATCATTGAAACAATGTTGAGTCAGTGTTGATGCGTCAACGCTATTTGCATTGAATTAACGTTACAAAGTGATGTTACTTCAGTATCACTCTTGCACCCTCAGTTAATGTTGAAGCAATGTTGAGATTTCAACCTCAAATCAATGGTAATGTTATTGATTCAACATTACAAAGTAATATTTTTTCAACGTCACTTTTGCACCCTCAGTTAATGTTTAAACAATGTTGAGATTTCAACAAAAAAATCAATGATAATATCACTGAATCAACATTATGAAGTGATGATGGTTCAATATCATGTTTGCACCCGCATTTAATGTTGAAACAATGGTGAACAAAAAAATCAATGATAATGCTATTGAATCAACATTACACTATGATTGATTCTACATCATTGATGTTGAATCAGTATTGGAATTAACCAAAAATTATCAATGGTAGTATTGTTGAATAAACATTACACTATGATTGATTCTACATCACTGATGTTGAAGCAACATTGAAATTTACAAAAATAATCAATGGTAATATTGTTGAATCAACGTTACACTATGATGTTGATTCTATATCACTGCAGTTGAATCAATATTGAAATGAACATAAATGATCAATGGTAACGTCAATGAATCAACATTAAACTGTTGATTCAACATGACTGCAGTTGAATCAATATTGATATGAACATAAATGATCAATGGTAACGTCAGTGAATCAACATTAAACTGTGGTGTTGATCACTGAATCAATATTGAAATTAACAAAAATATTAGTAATATTGTATGACCAAGGTTAATGTGATGTTGATTTAACTGAAATGTCAACATAAAATAATGTTCTGAACAACGTTAATATTTCAGCTACACTTCAATGGTACGTCTTGGGAAAACCTTTTAAAACATAAATGACACCTTTCCAGCAGTTGAGTCAGTTTCTTTTATTTGACAGTTTAACACAATCAACGACAAAGAGAGAGAAAATTAAATTCTTTAAGAGTGGGGCAAAAAGGACAAAAGCATTACAACCTTTAAAAATAACATTACTTTCAGAAGTCTTATGTTATTATAAATACAAGTGGTCCAATGGCTGAAGTTTTCAAAATCTGGCTTGCATCAGACTATTGCCTCTTTTCCTTTGGGTTCTCTGAAATCTGAAAAAGAAAGCATGATGTTACTTAAGAGCAAGTCAAATCAGTTGTCATACATACAGTCACATTCAACAATGTTAATATGCTAAACATAATATGATTCACTTTTTATAAATTGCTAAACAGAATATTCTAACTATATTTATAATACTGTTAAATTATGTATATTTAATCTATTTATTAACACTTCAATTACACTATGGGGAAGTGTCCAATCTTTCCACCCAAGTTTATCTCCAGCCCTAATTAAACACACCTGACGCAGCTAATCAAGGTCATTAGGGTCAATGAAAACTTCCAGGCAGGTGTGTTGGAGCTAAACTCCTCATGAAGAGGAATAAACACCTCTGAACAATGGCCATTACATAAAACTAAGTTCATTTTCTGTGAAACTACATAGCATTCAAGTAACAAGTTCATCTTGTATAATAAAAGAACTTAGGTTTTTTATGAAAATTTCTTTAAAGCTGCAGATTCACCTTATGTAGACCTTAATCTGTTTAAATATCACAAAATAGCCATGTCAGCCACTTAAACACAAGGTGTAGTTTTTTTGTTGTTTGTTTTGATTCATTGGAAACAGGCTAAACAGAATGGAGATTAGTTACATTCCTTAATACAGATTCTGGAATATGAATGATTACCTGATCAAGCAGTAATCAGGGAGTAGGAGATAAGGCACAGGATAGCATCAAGTCCCAGGTGATAATCCTATCAACTACAACTCAATATATTATCAATGTCACATTTATCAAGAGGGTGCTTTTTTTTTTTAATTGTCCATCCTCATCTGCCTTCATTCCTATTAAAGAAAAGAAGTCAAGGTACTCTACAAGCATTGAGTAACTGATGCAATACATGGGCTATGTGTAAAGTATGATATTCTTGCTCACGTTCATGTCACTTGCACTAATAAATAAATATATCCTAATAAATATTACTAAAGCAAGATGCATGCACTTTTTAAGAATTTAGAAAATGGATGGTTTATTCAAACACTTTAATAACTTTTTAAATAAATATATCTTATTAGATTCAGTAACAATAAATCAAATGCAAATCACAAGCACAAAAAACAAACAAACAAAAGAACATAGAAATAATAAGAAAGATGCACCATTGTTTGAAACCCAGAGAAATCAGGTGGTTCAACAAACACTAGTATATAGGACAGACCTGTGTTTTCTCTCGCATGAGGAGGAATTGATTAGACTACTGAGAAGTGCACATGCAAAACCAAAATGGGCGTTTACCAATCAGTGGCCAATTTCAAACTACAATGGATGTTTTTCAAACATTTTTCAACAGACTTGCTAAAATTATGAAGGCCCACCCCAAACCAAGCCCCCAGTGGATTAGAGCAAATCTGGTAGAAGCCCATTGTGGTTTGAAAACGCCCCACTGATTGAGAAACACCCACTAGTGTTCTGCAGAGATACAGACCTGCAGAATCTTGTGGTCATCAACTACAAATCACTGTTAGTTCAATGTCACTGTCTCCACCCATGTGTGCTGTCGACTTTCATCAAAATTTCAATGTTGATCCAACATACATTAAACATTGAAATGTCAATCTCAACCAAAATGATGGTTTGGATCAAAACTCAACATTGTATCAGTGTCACCATGCTAATTGGGAAGGGATTTTAATAGGATCTTGTGGATGTTTTACGTACTGAGGGACCAGGATAGCCATCCCCTTTAGGGCCGCTTAGACCTGGAGGACCAGGGTCACCACGATCACCCTGAGAAACAAAGCATGAGCTATCCAATGATCGAGACTGACAACATATTAAGAAAAGAGTGTAATATTTATTTTACAATTTTAACAATAAATAAGAATTAGATTTACCTTTGGTCCAGGAAGTCCATATCCTGTCTCTCCTACTGGACCAGATGGACCTGGTGGACCTGTGTCACCCTACAATGAGACATTACAATGCTTTTTAAATTGCCCCTATTATGCTATTTTAAAGGTTCCTAAATTAGTTATGGAGGTCTCTTACCAGAGGTTTACATGCATCCAATGTCAAAAACACATGTATACTCATAATATACATTGCACATCACCTCATTTCTCAAGAGTCTGAAAACAGTTTGTTTGAGGACTAAGTCTCTCTAAATCCCTCCTTTATGAGAGCCTACTCTCATAAAGTCAGATGATCAGATGGCTCAGTGTTAGATGGCCTATTACCATATCTGAATTTCAGCTCCAGAGGCTTCTATAGCGCTTGATACAGTGATACAAACAGTAAGACCTTTTACATTCACAAACAGCTATTTATATTTTTAGCACATTACATGACAATAGTTACAAACAAAACAAAGTTCCTTCAGGGAACAACGCTGACACACATAGTGGATTTTTACAAGGACTAAGAAAAGACAACAGTTAATACAGATAATAGGTATATAAGGTATACGGAGCAAGACGGACAATTAATAAGACCCCATGAAATCTAAATGGAAGTTTTTTGGCTTTTAGCATGAATATCTTAGCTAGTGTGCTCCAAAACAGTGACAAAATTCACATTTAAAAGATGTAAGCATCAAAACTTACAGTCTCTCACTTCTACCAATATGGATAAATGATTGTGATGACATCACTCTGCACTTCAGCTTCTCATCAGATTTTCTGTCCAATCACATGCTCTCTAGAATCTGTAGCGTCCAGCCCCCTACACTATAAATAGACGCTGAAGCTGCGGCTGAAATCGGTCATTTGTTCACACAATTACTATTTTCTATATGGTGAATGGCACATAGTGCACTATATAAGGGATAAGGAACAATTCAGACATCGTAAATACGCTTTCCATTGGGGTGAATGAAGTCTGGTTTCGCATTAGTGTCACATGAACTGCCGCAGAGCGCACAGTCTGCTCCGGTCCAGAGACAGGATAGCACAGAGCGGATCATAAGTGCGAGTCGGCGGTGGTGCAGACCACAAAGCGTATCGGACCCAGTTGAATTCTACTCAGAATGCAATATTTTAAAGCGATATGGAGTACATTAGGAGAAGAAATTGTTAGACAGACTCTACATTTGAAACAGCACTGATGAGTAGAAGAGATAAAACCGGTGCCATGCACCAACATAAATTACACACTTTTCAAAATACAAATCCCCAGCATGATTATGATCACTGTTTTGCTTTAGTAACAGTTTCATATTAAATCTAAAGGGGGAATCTATTAGACTATGGCTGTCATAAGCTGTCAAATGTGGCTTGACCGATCTCAGCCGCTCTGGCCGAGCTGTTATATAAACTAAACCCTATTGGCGGTTTTAAAAAAGGGGAGGAGCTGCTCGAAATGTCTAGCCCTGTCTTCCTATTTCAGTGAAAATTAAGTCAACACATTGAATAAAGCTGTGCGTTTCAAGACACTTCAGTGGGATTTACTGTGTATTTGAAAGGTTTTCTGCATATAGATATATATATTGCGGGGTCCAAAAGTTTTTTTTAAATGAAAGTAACCTGTGTTTTCTTTGTTTTATAGTGTAAATACCAAAAACTTGGGTTTATTTCCAGATTGCAATAGAAAAGCTCTTACTTTTGGTCCTGGTATGGCACGTCCCGGTAGTCCAGGTAATCCCAGTCGCCCAGGGGTGCCAGGCTCTCCCTACAAAGACATTAATAAAGAACAAAAGAAAATGTAGTTAAATTAGTTATTTTTCCCCCTCAAACTCATTTTATATGATATATAATGTACCAAAAGACAAAATATTCCAGATTCACTGATCTCACTCACCTTTGACCCTGAGGGTCCAGCTATTCCTGGTGGCCCTGCTAACCCACGGATTCCCCGTTGACCCTGATCGCCCTGCACAACATCACATTAACAAAACACTACATCAATAAGCATCAAGACACCATAGAAACAAGAAACACAAAACAATGTTCTTTTATTGGGGTAACTGTTTTGACTGAACGATTCAGCTGATGAAGATCTAATATAGGACGCCCCCATCCTTTTTTGGAACAATGAAGTACTGGCTGTAGAACCCGGACTCCCTATCAGGTGGAGGAACCCGTTCTATGGCCTCCTTGCCTAAGAGAGTTTTTACTTCCTGCACAATTACCAGAGCCTGCTCAGGATGTACTACTGAGTGTAAAACCTTGTTGAATCGTGGTGGACAAAAACCAAACTGGATTCTGTAACCTTTCTACAAACTGCAGGACCCATTGAGATATGCTTGGCAGAAGCCTCCACTCTGCCAGATGATCTACTAAGGGAACCAGCCTCTCAAGGCTGACCTCTGGTGTACTCAGAGCAGCCACCTTGGTGGCCTGCCCTATAAACCCCCATCAGAGGGTGCGAGTGTCTAAGTGATAACATCTTGTGACGGGCCCTGAGAAATACGCTCGCTGGAAACCGCTGCGAGCCGAAAATATGAGAATATATGCCAATTTACAGCTCACGCTCACAGGAAAAGCAAAGTCTGCTCAAATAACGCGCCGACATGACATTTCTCTGTAGTATACTTGTTTCTGTTTGCAATAGTCCTACTGTGATGTAACATGGTGTGGTATAGCCATGCTGGGCAACTCTGGAAAAATGATGCTACCCTCTTGTTCACTGATCCACTCCAAGCTAAGCTCTTTTCACATGCTCTGATAATAATAGCTTTGTAGAACTATATTTTGATAATTGGTCAAAAAAAAATCTGTTAAATCTGATTCTGTTGCATAGAACTGAATGAATAATAATATATTGATATTTAATATTATTTTAATATATTTTCTGTCCAGTTTTGGTGTTACTTTAAATAAAAGTGTGGTGAATTTATTTTATTGGCTTGTATTTTTTAAATTCAGATTCAATAAAATTATTGAATTTAATTCTAATATTGTAACGAACTCAGCCCTGTGTGTCTGAATTCGGGACTTTTATGTTGAAGAATGTTTTTGCCTTGTCTTGTCATACCTTGTTTCACCTTGTGATTGCTCTCGATACCTTGTCTGCTACTATGGTTACCCTTGTTTGTTTCCCTGACAATGCGCCCCTCTGTGGTTACCCACATGTTTGAGTAAGCCTTTGTAGGTTATTGTTTGAATGTTTTCAATGTAAGTTCGTAGCGTTGTCTCTTCATGGTATTCATGCCTAGTCTTTCTTGGAGTTCATGTCATTGCCTTGTCTAGATTTATGCCTTGTCTGCCTTAGATTATTCACTGCCTTGCCTGGATTCATGTCTTTTCTGTTTGTGGATTATTGTGACTGTGCACGTGTGGAATACACTTTGCACATAGATCCTCATCTCTCTCTTTGAGACAATGCTGCAAATTTACAAATATTAATACAACTATACAAAACTCATTTAAAATAAGAAATTAATAATTTTTTATTTTTTTTAAAAAAGTAATTTTCGGTTGGCCAAGTGCATCCAAAATTTTCGGTTTCGGCCCAGAGTTTTAATTTCTGTGCATCCCTACTAATGCTCTGTAGTTTTAATTGTGGGGGGCAAAAAATATAATGCAATGCAATTCAATGATGACTGAGAGATGTTCCTCAAAAGCCTGATAGATCATATTTGATAATCACATTTTACCATGATGTTTCTAAAAATGATGTATAGATGTATAATACTGAAGTCCAGTCATCTTGAAATATTAAACAAAATATTTAACGAAATATTAACAATATAAAAATATAAAAGATTTCACAGCAAAAAGACAAGTGAACCACGACCTGAAGGTGGACATTTTTACAATTACACTAAAAGGCCTTTTACTTGCTAAAAAATATGAACAATCAGGAACAATCACACTACATTGTGTGCAACAGGTTTTACAGCAAAGTAATGATCATGTTGATAATTTAGAAGCCTTAAAAATGTGTGCATCAAATATGATACAGAAGGCTTTATAGGGTTAAGATGATTTTAGAAAGGTAAACATGTAAGAAAAGTGAAAGAGATACTTTTTCACCCTGGATGCCCACTCCTGCTGCTCCTTCAGGGCCCCTCAACCCAGAGGCTCCTGGTTCTCCCTGAAATACACACAGAGATACAAAAATGAGTGTGACTTTTTTTCTGAAGTGTTGATGCTGAGCAAGTAAAATGTCTTAGTGATTAAGGTGAGACTGGTACCTTCTGTCCTGGAGCTCCATCTTCCCCAGGTAAACCTGGTAATCCTGATAACCCTGGAGCGCCAGGTTCCCCCTACACATGTATATAGACAATAATTTAAAATCAGTATCATTAGGAGTGGAGCATAAATATATACATACACTGTAAAAGGCATAATGTGCATAAAGAAAACAAATGTTTTCATGTTGATTGTAGATTTATTAGAAAAGTGAAGAAGACTTACTTTAGCTCCCGGTTCTCCTGCTCCTCTCTCTCCTGGTGCACCAATCTCACCTGGTAAACCTTGATCACCCTTCAAGAGCACATTTGCAAACATACAGACGTTTCCATATGTTATCAAATAACGTTTATCTGGGACCTATTACTATGTGAAGATGCGACTGCATTTATAGCATGATGGGAAAGTCTTGCCTTTGGTCCAGGGTAGCCCTCACCCAGTGGGCCTCTGCTTCCCGGGGGTCCACGTGGTCCTTCCACACCCTAAAATGAACCGTAACAAAACAATCAGCATGTCATAAATTATCAATGCATTCTTGGCTATGGATATACAGAACATTTTATGTCATCATGCACAGATCATAAGTTTGTTAGCACCTTCTCTCCTTGGATCCCTATTCCAGGAAGCCCAACTGGACCTTGAGGCCCAGGAGGACCAAAATCACCCTCAAGGGAATAAACACAAATATATTCATGTCAGTGCCAAGCATAAGCAAATTTGTCAGCTCATTCTAGTTATTAAAATGATCTGGAATGTGTAATAGATACAACATTGATATTCATATGTCTTGGCCACAGGCTGAGTAGCTACTGACTGCACTGCATGCTGTGACATGTTTCTCCAAACGTCCACAGAGAGAGGTTTAATAATGCACATTGTGCAAATAAGAAAAGCTGGGCGGTATGGCGGTATATACAGTATCTCACAGAAGTGAGTACACCCGTCACATTTTTGTAAATATTTTATTATATCTTTTCATGTGACAACACTGAAGAAATGACACTTTGCTACAATGTAAAGTAGTGAGTGTACAGCTTGTATAACAGTGTAAATTTGCTGTCCCCTCAAAATAACTCAACACACAACCATTAATGTCTAAACCGCTGGCCACAAAAGTGAGTACACCCCTAAGTAAAAATGTCCAAATTGGCCCCAATTAGCCATTTTCTCTCCCCGGTGTCATGTGACTCGTTAGTGTTACAAGGTCTCGGGTGTGAATGGGGAGCAGGTGTGTTAAATTTGGTGTTATCGCTCTCACTCTCTCATACTGGTCACTGGAACTTCAACATGGCACCTCATGGCAAATAACTCTCTGAGGATCTGAAAAAAAGAATTGTTGCTCTACATAAAGATGGCGTAGGCTATAAGAAGATTGCCAAGACCCTGAAACTGAGCTGCAGCACGGTGGCCAAGACCATACAGCGGTTTAACAGGACAGGTTCCACTCAGAACAGGCCTCGCCATGGTCAACCAAAGAAGTTGAGTGCACGTGCTCAGCGTCATATCCAGAGGTTGTGTTTGGGAAATAGACGTATGAGTACTGCCAGCATTGCTGCAGAGGCTGAAGGGGTGGGGGGTCAGCCTGTCAGTGCTCAGACCATACGCCGCACACTGCATCAAATTGGTCTGCATGGCTGTCGTCCCAGAAGGAAGCCTCTTCTAAAGATGATGCGCAAGAAAGCCCGCAAACAGTTTGCTGAAGACAAGCAGACTAAGGACATGGATTACTGGAACCATGTCCTGTGGTCTGATGAGACCAAGATAAACTTATTTGGTTCAGATGGTGTCAAGCGTGTGTGGCGGCAACCAGGTGAGGAGTACAAAGACAAGTGTGTCTTGCCTACAGTCAAGCATGGTGGTGGGAGTGTCATGGTCTGGGGCTGCATGAGTGCTGCCGGCACTGGGGAGCTACAGTTCATTGAGGGAATCACGAATGCCAACATGTACTTTGACATACTGAAGCAGAGCATGATCCCCTCCCTTCGGAGACTGGGCCGCAGGGCAGTATTCCAACATGATAACGACCCCAAACACACCTCCAAGACGAACACTGGACTGGCCAAGCATGTCTCCAGACCTAAACCCTATTGAGCATCTGTGGGGCATCCTCAAACGGAAGGTGGAGGAGCGCAAGATCTCTAACATCCACCAGCTCCATGATGTTGTCATGGAGGAGTGGAAGAGGACTCCAATGGCAACCTGTGAATCTCTGGTGAACTCCATGCCCAAGAGGGTTAAGGCAGTGCTGGAAAATAATGGTGGCCACACAAAATATTGACACTTTGGGCCTAATTTGGACATTTTCACTTAGGGGTGTACTCACTTTTGTGGCCAGCGGTTTAGACATTAATGGCTGTGTGTTGAGTTATTTTGAGGGGACAGCAAATTTACACTGTTATACAAGCTGTACACTCACTACTTTACATTGTAGCAAAGTGTCATTTCTTCAGTGTTGTCACATGAAAAGATATTATAAAATATTTACAAAAATGTGAGGGGTGTACTCACTTCTGTGAGATACTGTATAGTGGTGACGGCATAAAATGTTGATTGTTACAGATTTTGCGATATCGTGTATATCGCAGTATGTAAATATATACATGTAGCACAGCACTATTGACATGTGCTTGTTGTTAAAAAAGTCATTAAGCGCAATTAATTGTGAAAAAGAATTCAGTGCAGTGCTCGCACTGACTGGCACATGAGTAAACACAATCAAGTAAATAGTTGGGTGTAAACCGCAAGTGCATCAGTATAATGGATCCGTGCAATCGGTCTTAAAGTAACAGCAGTCTAAAATACCTGCTGTTCTCTGTGACGTTAATGTTAATCAAACAAAAGAAAATCAATCACTGCTCTTGACTGAATAACTTTTGTAGCTTTAATAAGAATACATTTATATTTAATTCAAACAGTGAAGACTATGCAGTATGCAGTTAATAACAAAAATAAAAAAAACTATGCAGTTAAAAACAAAAATAAAATAAAATATCTATATTGTGATATATATCGTTATTGTAAACCCATGCATGAGATATGAGCTTGAGAGGGAAAGCAATTAAAGGAATAGTTCACCTAAAAATAAAAATTATGTCATAGACATGTCACTGAAAACCCATCCATACCTTGTCTCCTTTAATGCCAGGACCTACCGGTCCTCTGGGTCCTTTTGGGCCGTCCAGACCCCTCTCACCCTGTAAAAGACAAATGTTTAAACCATCAAATTCATAAAATGCATTGTCATTCCATTTCTTTGTTGTTGTTTATCATGATGAATCACACAAAAACGTGCAAGTCACAATTCACCCTAAAATAAAATTAAAAACAATATTTGGATAGAGTAAATGAAGCTTGTTTTAAGGACCATTAAGACTTTTTGCATTATGAATTATAATGGCAATTAGTAAAATATACCCAAATAGATGTTTATAGCTTATGACAAAAAAGCAAAAACTCTCCCATGGTGCTACACTGTAAAAAAAAATTTTCCAAGTTGTAAATGAAGATTATTGACAAAGTATTATTTCAATCTTTATACTTCAAAATGTCATGTTTAATTCAGTGTTACTTTGTAATGCGTTTGTAATTATTTGTGAAGTTAAAATTGTCTCAAAGTGAATCAGTGTACGGTATCTGAATAATTGCCAGAGAGTTGTTATGTGGTTGCTAAGGTGTTCTGGTTGTTAATGATGGTTGCCTTAACAAACACCACTAGTTAAAATCACTCATTCTGCCCCGTGCAAAAAATCTTCATCTGGAGTGATAACAACGCCAAATTCATGGGTTTGATTCCCAGGTAACACTCATGCTGAATGTACTTTAAGTTGCTATGGATAAAAGCATTTGCCAAATGCATAAATATATCTGACACACCCTGCATTTTTCACATACACAGTCAAACAACAGCAGGATTGATTATGTTCCATTATTTAATTAAAAAAACAGATAAAAGAATGATGGATTACTCAGGAATATAAACTGAGGTCAGAAGTCAAGCATTTCAAAGGTTCTCTGATATAAACCATGCATGCACTTGCAAGGCATGACTTGCATAAAAAAACATATCAAACCTCTTCATACCCTTGATATGACTCATGCACACTGAATCTGAAAATGAAAACACTAAAAATTGTGTGCAATGATGTATGTACCTTTGGCCCTGGTAAACCCTCTCCTGGAGGGCCCTTCTCTCCTGGCAAACCCTGCAGCCCCTGTGGCCCCTTTAGAGGTAAACATGATAGTAGAGGTTAATATGACTACTTCACTGTGTTCAATGTCAATTGCGACCCCTAGTGTGAGCATGATCAATTGCTTATCTTTACCGGTAGACCCGGCGCGCCGATCCCAGGAGGCCCAGGAGGACCCATTCTGCCTTGGAACCCCACATCACCCTACAGATTGAGAAAACACACATTATGATCACAGATATGAATATATTGGGTTCCTGATATCATAGGTTTCATATATAATTCAGGCCAACCTTTGGTCCAGGAAGCCCACTGCCAGTCTCGCCCTGTATTCCTGGTGGCCCAGGAAAGCCTCTCTCCCCCTGAAGAAGCAGAACCATTCAGAACAATGACAGATCCAATAGTGAAGTGTAATCGGTGAACGCAATGCCCTCCACTTGTCTCAGACCAGATTAGACCATGATTAATAGGCCAGAGTGAATTAATACACATCTTATGTTGGTAAGGGTTTCTGCAGAGTTTTTAAACTCAGATTTAAGACTTTAAGACCTTCTTTTAAACCTGCACAAACAAAATTATTACCGCATGTCTATACAGAACAAACGGATACAATCTCAAAATAAATGTTTATCAGATTCTTTTAATTAAACTGGCTGAGGCACACATTTAACTCCAAACCAGTGTAACTGCAACTGCTTAAAATACTCAAGATATGTTTTATTCGATATATACATATGTATTGAAATTGGTTTAATATACGAATTTTAAAAACATTAAAAATATTGATATTGGATTTTGCAGATATGATAATCGTGTTTAAAGAAAAGCAATAAAAATACTATTGTGCTGAGATTCAAACTTGTAAAAAGTGTTCACGTCCTCGTAGAACTCATAATGACAACTCTCAATTTTCTGAGAGCTCTGTCTTGTACCATGTGACCGCTGCAGATTCACTTTGGCGTCGATAGTGTTGCCATAGAAAAGCATAATTCCAAGTCCATGGACAGTTCAGAGTAGAAAGTCACGTTGTCATCTCGAAATTATGGTAATTACGACATGGCATGAACACAGCGAATGCCTGTGACGGGGCGGCCCAGAGAGAAGCCACATGTGTTTATGTTAAATTAAATGCCAGATATAGTTTATTGTGTAACCAAAATACCAATAATATCTAAAATAAAAAAATTTAATATGCTGGAGTTTTAATTCTAAACAAGTCCAAAATACACAGCTTGGCATTAATGATGTCAAATTTGGTATAACCACCAAAGGTTTGCAGCTTGTCAGTCCCTGATCACTGCTGCTGTCTGTTGTATGGGGAAAAACAACATAACCACTTTTCAATATTTCTCATTATGTTTTTATAGCGACATGAGGGTGAAGAGGGGGGATCATATTTAAATCCACATGGAACGGATCCCAAAACTCAAACTGCATCACTACACTGCTTACATCATCTGGATTCAGTCGTATATACTGAATATAAAGTCAGTGTGCTTGTCATTAAGCCTGTGTTCATATGGGCACCAAAATAAACACATGCTGCTTTAAACTTGACTTAACTTTGTGTCTGCTTTGAATATCAGCATGTTAAATTGAAAAATAACAATAACCATGATATTATAAAAATCATTTCATGAATATTATTTATACCAGGCCATTAGGCACACATGTCTGCCTGTATTTTTCATTGGGCACATGCAGTGGGGGTCTTTAAAGACACATGGTCCATGTCAGACACATTGAACTAAAGACTGCAATTACGGTGTTCACACACATTAGGCAGAATCCCTTCACCTGTCAAAGACAGAAAAACTGATCTGTGGTGCGACACACACATGAATTCTGTGTGTGCAAGTCCAGACATTAATCTGTTGCTCAGCTGAAACATGACAGCCATCAGTACATGAAAAAAAGAACATTCCAGAAAAATAATTATGCTCTGACTTCTCCTTAGTACCACACAGATGCATATCAGAACCACAGAGAACTAGATGAGCTAACCAATACAATCATCAGTGTTTTAATGTCAATCTTTTAGGCCCGGTTTCACAGACAGGGCTTAGACTAAGCCAGGATTAGGCCTTAGTTCAATCAGGGGCATTTAAGTAGCTTTTATAAACATGCCTTAGAAAAAAACATTACTTGTGTGCATCTTGAGACAAAATAATGGCACTGACATATTTCAGTTAAAACAGCTCAAACATGCATTTTAGTCTAGGACTATCTTAAGCTTTGTCTGTGAAACCAGGGGTTAGTGTGTCAGCACCCTACAAGCTTATACAGGGGATTTAAGTCATCATACATGAACACGGAAGAACGTTTATGGCATTAGGTTGTCCCAAACATTTCCTATACTTTTCCATCTGCTATCTGGAAAAGTGCTGCTTTACTGTATTTGAAAGCTGAAATTGTTGAATCCAACTCACTTTTTTGCCTGGTAGGCCCTCTGGTCCAATGTCTCCATTAGGTCCGGGCAAACCCTGCAGAATGAATACAGTAAATTACAACTGAAAGAGAGAAACAATGCTTGCATTTTCACAAATGTAGTTTAAAAGACATACCTGCAGCCCTCGACTTCCTCTGATACCAACAGGACCCTCCGGACCCTTAAAAGAATCAGATTCAGTCAATTAAACATACAGTATGTTATTGTGCATGAACTGCACTGCAGACCTGAAGTGTCACTCACTCTGTCTCCTTTGACTCCTGGTGTTCCACACTCTCCTCGCTCCCCCTAAAAATTTGTTTCATGGTCAATGCCACTTTGTATATACACACAATACAATTGTGTTTGCCAAGTAATTTTTTGGACAATAGTACTTTTGACAGATTTCTTTAATATGAAATACACAGACTCCATATCAGTAACCTTTATTCTACATAAATTGTATTCTACCAGTCAAATACTACTTTCTTTGGCTTTTCAAATAGGCAAGGAAAATCTGATTGTTGTATTGCATTCAAATCTGCTTAGTTAGATTTAACACATTTTACATTTATTCATTTAGCAAACATGTTTATCCTAAGCGACTTACAAATTAGACATTTTAAACAGTTTATCAAACGAAATTCCACAATTTTTTTTAAAAAAATTATATTTTATAATTTTATATTTAATTTTCTATATTAACAGACAGTTAAAGACCACTGTCACATCAGCCAGCACAACATGAACAGAAAAATGATTTAGTGCACCATTAAGGACTGTAAATAAGGCCTTTTTTTTGCATATAAATTTTTCTAATCAGCTCATGCATTCCTTGGAATTCTAACCCATGAGATGGCATTGCAAGCAACATGCTTTACTTGTTTTGTAATATCAGCTGATTTTCTTCTATGATGCATCATTTTACCTTTTCTCCTTTATATCCAGGTTTCCCCTAATGATTAGTACAGAACACATGGTGAGAAAGAGCAAATACACAAGCAGATAATGTCAAAATAGAGCAACTTTTGGCCTTGTTCTAGCCAGGTTCACCTCTGTCCCGTCTCGACCAGGAGGTCCACTGAAACCGCCCTCTCCCTGCAGGAAGTGCAACCCATTTTAGATGGTAACACTGATAAATAATTCACAAAAATGATACTTAAAGACAACTTTGACCTTTTGTCCTTTAGGTCCTGGACTTCCATCATCCCCAGGACGACCCTTTTTACCCTGTGGTTCTCAGAGAAAGAGTGTTAACTTACTAATGATTCATATTCAGACTGCCATGAAGAGCACATCATTATGCTGACAGTGTATCGATGATGAAAATTTTTTGAAGTAGTATAACTAGTGGGTACAGAATAATTTATTTATGTTTATGTGCTCCATTCTGGACCTATTGAAAAAAAAAAAAAATCAATGAAAATTCTTTTCAGTAATAAAGAAAGTCTTATTAAAAGGCTGAATTTTTTCTTCTGTATTCTAGACCAAAAAAATTATATTTTATTACTTATTTACATATTAAAATATTTAAAGTATTATCAGTATTTGAATTATTTATTTTACTGCAATATTTAAACAACCTTTGACCATCACAGGGACTAATGTGTTTTCATTTTTTTCCCCTTTATGTTCCTTTTTGCAGATTGACAGATATGACCATAAATCATCACTGTATGGATAACATCTGTGTGGATATACAGCAAAAATTAGTAATAAAAAAAAAAATAGCAGACAGGTTTGGAAAGACATGAGCGTGAATAATTACAAAATTTAAATTTTGTATTATTAGGCCACTTTGATCAATCTAGTGGGTGTTTCTTTTTATTAAAAATGTCAGAATTTATATTAAATGCTTTATTGAAACATCATGTAAGGGGCTAGAAAGGGTTTAAGAATGTTTGACACTTACAGCGGGTCCACTGGGTCCTCGCTCTCCTTTCTCACAAGTGCATTTTGGGGAAAGAGGACACTGTTGGAACACACACACACACACACACAGCTTTAGTCACAATAATGTCATTCATAAGTGTCCTAAATGAATTTGGTCAGACAAACACTTACCACTTCATTGGCCACCTCAGTCTAGAAGGGAACAAAAGTGAAAAAGGTGAATTCACAAGAGGATATTTACAAGAATTATAAGAAATTTACAAGAATGTAATTAACACAATAAACATTGTGGCATGTTCTGGTATCAAACATCTAACGTAAACTGAAAAGGGGGTGAATGTCTGCAAGCGGTCTCTGAGATATGCTGTCATGAGCTAATTAACGCTTTCATTTTTTAAAATTAACTTTAAAAATGTAATACTAGTCACTGTAAGCTGTCAAGGCAAGTTCTTGAATATTAGAAGCCCAGCTAATCCTCAGAGCTACAGAATAAAGCTCAACTAATCACCTTTTTCTGAGATTGTAATATCTGATATTCTAAAGTGTCCCAGAACGGCAGTCATGAAAATGTCTAGAAATGGGAATTCAGAAGCAACCCCAAAGAGGGACAATTTCTTCCTTATTTTGCATAAAACAACAACACTCACACTCACAAAGCCTTTACGTGTATAAATGTCCCAAACTACTTTCAGAAAAACAGAAATGTCCCGCATTTCTTTTCTTCTCGAAACACTGAATTTCATCACGTATATTGGAAGAAAGTGCATGATGGGTGCACATGTGTGTGAATAAAAAAAAAAAATCACAGAGAGAGACACATATCCAAAAACATTCCTTGGCTGAAAGATCTTGCTTAAAGACAGTGATGACAGACAGATGCCGTAATCTGGGAATCACAGGCAACCATGAGAACAAAGGAAATTTCATTGCAGCACAATAGGTCATTTCTTCTTGGTTGTAAACAGCACACACAGTGGACTTAATGAGACATTGGAAAGATGCATTTCCCATTTAACTTAAAGTGTGTGCAATGAGCAACATCACAGTTTGAACGAGCAGCTGATTAACAGATGTAAACACCGTGGCTGAGACAGTCGAGCAGCAGAGAAGATGACAGTGTTGCTGTTGCATGAGATTCGAATGCTCCTGGCCTGCGATTAAAGCCCCTGATTGTGCTTTTCTTGTCTCTGTGACAAGCACCTGCATCAACAGTCGTCCCAGAGCATGAATATAGCGTGCAGAAGGCTGGGTGAGATATTCATTCTGCATGCAGGATCATGCAGCTTGTAGTACCCTAAAGCTCTGACCCAGCACAAAGTCAATGAGCAACAGATGTTCCATTTGCAAATACTGCAACCTGCTAACTGTTATTCTGCTCTAATACCAGTGATACTGCTGGGGAAAAAAATCATCATACCAGCTTAAGGTCAAGCAGATCCTTCAGATCTACATCTGTCAAGACTAATTACATTCACATCCACATCACATTGGTTATATCCACAAAACTGATACAATTAATACAAAAAGTATGGAAGCCCGTTTCCACCACTAAATAAAAAATAAAAACAGTAATTGCGACTTTTTATCTCAGAATTCGGACTTTTTTTCTCACAATTGCGAGTTATAAAGTCAGAATTGCGAGATATAAACTCGCAATTGCGTGATATAAAGTCACAATTCTGACTTTTCGCACAATTGTGAGATATAAACTCACAATTATGTGAAACTTTATTTCTTGCATTTCTGACTTTTTCCTCACAATTGCGAGTTTATATCTCAGAATTATGACTTTATATCATGCAACTGCAAGTTTATATCTCGCAATTCTGACTTTATATCATGCAATTGCGAGCTTATATCTCAGAATTGTGACTTTATAACTCGAAATTGAGAGTTTATATCTCGCAATTCTGACTTTATATCATGCAATTGCGAGTTTATATCTCAGAATTGTGACTTTATATCACGCAATTGCGAGTTTATATCTCACAATTCTGACTTTACATCATGCAATTGTGAGTTCTGAGAGAATTCTGAGTCACAATTACTGTTTTTATTTTTTTATTTAGTGGCAGAAACTAGCTTCCATAAAAAAGACATTTAAAAACGTCTCAGGTTACGTATGTAACCATGGTTCCCTGAGAACAGGGAACGAGACACTGCGTTTGAATACGCTATGGGGAACGTCATCATGTGAACCGGTGTCTGAAAGCAATATCAAATCTCACCAATCCTATTGGCCGGCGACAGCCTATGATGTCATCATAGACGCGACTCGGAAGTATAAAGGAGCGCCTAGAGAAGCAGTCAGTACCTTATCGTCTGAAGGGACTGTTCAGCAGGCAGCCCCGATGCATGGCAGGTAACGCAGTGTCTCGTTCCCTGTTCTCAGGGAACCATGGTTACATACGTAACCTGAGACATTCCCTTTCGAAAGGGAACTCAACACTGCGTTTGAATACGCTATGGGGAACGATATACCCACTCCGCCATGCTGAGGGGAGTGCATGCCAAGATGGCTAGACAAACGACAGAACTAGCAATTTCAACTGAAATGCCAGAACCTACGGGTCACACATAGGCTGTCAGTGACAGCATTCCCTATGGCCAACAGCCCAAGCTATAAGCCTCAAAGAGGCCTTCCACAGAAGGCCTACCAAGGCCACTCAAAGGCTTCTGGGACCAAGCTTCTTTTCAAAGAAAAGAGGGTACCTCTAAGGGAATGTAGCCAGGGGGCCCGAAGGAACCCTAGCCAGTCACTTGTCAGTGGAACGTACTCGACCCTGATTGCCACCAGGGAGGCCGACCTGGTCTCACAGAAACCTAGTTTTGGCCAACGACCTGTCTGAACACAGAGTCTCAATTCACATTCTTCAGAGAAGATATCCAGTAAGAGTGACTGCAAAGGGGCAGTAACCAACTCAGACCAGAGCGTAGAGACGGGCATCCTGGACAGCAGGACTCAGCTTAGCGCTTTTTACCCTTACCAATGAGGGGAGTAACACTCTGCTCAATCCTGGGATCTACTCAGCGCCTGATTATTTGCACTGAGGAGGCTGTGCACTCTAGAGGGACCCAAACAAGGGGAGTACAACCAGCCTAGGAGCTGATCTTAAATAGGGAGGCCTCAGGGAGGCCTTCAACCACTGACCAGACTTAGGGAGCTAAGTACTATGCAGACTGACCTTCAAGCGAAGGGAGTACTGGGCTCGACCTAACAGGTAAACCATACTGTAGGCACAAAATCATGGAGGCCCAAGAGGGGGCCTGCAACATGACGTAGTTCTACACAGTGTAGAAATATATCACAGCAGCATTGCACAAGGCCAAACATGTGAAACTACATGCTAAATCTGCTTAAAAGATACCCAGATGTGGGGGGAAATAGCTTACAGGGTGGCCTGTGAAGGCCACACACCTAAGGCAGCTTAATTGCTGGTAAAGCAAGCACCCACAAACATGGGAACTCGTTCAGATTGAAACGAGTTAAACTAGCAGAAAAAGACTGTAGAGTGCCCACGTAACAGTCTACCTCAACACAATCCGACAAACAGTGTACTCAGTAAAACACCTTTTACTCTTTAAGCAAGAGGAGTACAGACTTACGCCATCATGTTCGGAAGGAGGCCCAAAAGAGGGCCTACGACTCTAGACAGACACGTGGCATCAGCTCGTGGCAGTGTCTAACACTTGACCCAGCAATATTAGCACTTTTATTTTTCTTGTCTGTTTTCGATTTTCTATTCTCTTTCTCCATCTATTTGCGTTTATTTAAAAAAAAAAAAAAAAAAAAAAAAAACCTTGCTACGAGCACTTTACTGATGAAACTATGACTTGACACAGCACTTGCATACTGTTGTACTCATGTTGATTTGATTGCTTCTACTATTCTCATTTGTAAGTCGCTTTGGAGAAAAGCGTCTGCTAAATGACTAAATGTAAATGTAAATGTAAGCTCTAAGGGAGCCAAATATGATAACCAAACACTCCAGTGAGGTTAACTACTCAACCTGAGCTAAATCCAAATTCAACACATTCCAACAGGCAATGTACTCAGTAAAACACCTTTTACTCTCCAAGCAAGAGGAGTACAAACTACGCCACTCTGCTTTGAAAGAGGCCTGAACAGGGCCTACTATAGCAGAAAGACACAGGCGTCAGCCGGTGGCAGTGTTCCTAAGCTTCCAAATCTGAGAACCAAACTATCCAGTGAGGTTAACTCGACCTGAGCTAATTTCTGCTAGGCAATGTACTAAGTTAAAACACTTTTTACTCTTTTAAGCAAGAGGAGTACAGACCTACGCCATCATGTTCTTGAAGGAGGCCCAAACAAGGAATGCAACCTCAGAAAGACACGTGGCGTCAGCTCGTGGCAGTGTCTAAGTTCTAAGGGAGCAAAAGGAGAACCAGACTATCCAGTGAAGTTAACTATTTAACTCAACCTGAGCTTAAATCTGTCTCACACATTCCAGGATCGTCAGCCAGTGGCAGTGTCTAAGCTACAAGGGAGCGTGATCTGAGAACCAAACAATCAAGTGAGGTACCTAACTCAACCTGAGCTTAAATCTACACATTCCAACAGGCAATGTACTCAGTAAGGAACACTTTTTACCCTTACAGTAAGGGGAGTACAAAGGAAAATGCTGCCATGCTCTGAAGGAGGCCAGCACCAGCCTACTACTTCAAAAGAACACGGGCATAAACCTGTGGTAGTGCTAGTTTTAAGTGAGCAAAACTCTAATTAAACATCTACCAACAAACTTGTGAAACAACAAGGTATTGTATTATGAAGGAGGCCCAAGACAAAGCCTTCTACTCCAAAAACACAAACAAACTTGTGGCAGTGTTAAACCTATGCATTCCAACAGGCCATATACTCAGTAAAAAACAATTTTTACCTTTATAGCAAGGGGAGTACAAACTTAGTCACCATGCTCTGAAGGAGGCTAGAACAAAGCCTACTACTACAGAGACAGGTGCTAACCTGTGACAGCAAAAGAGTTATTGAGCTCACATCGTGTAGGGCAAAATCTAGAACTATAGCATTAACAACCCTGAGAAACAGGGGAACGCTTTTACCTTTCATTCATACTGCCCTGACATTTCAAGGGCGGACGCTTTTCACCAAGACAGAAGATATCTGTACTGAACCGTAGGGAACAGGGGCTTAATAAAAGCTAACACTGTTTCACTCAACTTGAATGTTAATTCAAGGGGTTCAGGGGAAAAGACTAATTTACAAAGTAAAGAATGAAGGTTCTAGAAAAGTGGGGCCTAGCAACACAAGCATTCTCTTATTCACATAATGATAAGGGGCCTACCACCTGAGACAACGGCACCAGCGAGACTAGCAATAGCCTGCTACCTAGCTGCTATAAACTTGCACCTACACCAAAGGGGTAATGGGCCTTGGCCTGACAACTCTGATAAGAGGAGGCCAGAACTAGGAAACTACACTCTCTTCTGAAAGGGGTAGTAATACATAGTATGAAATGCTTCAGTATATCACCTAAACCCTAGCCTAGGCCAGCTATAGCTGTGGGCCTATAAGGCCACACATAAGCATAGATCTGCCTGGGCTTAAACTCAACCTCTAAAACTCTCAATAGAGAGGAGGCAACTCCGAAAACTCTAAAAACAAGAGCTCAGAGGAGCAACGCTCAACCCAAGCCAAACAATGTCAGGCGGCCTCAAAGGCTGACGCTTAACATAGATCTATCTGAAGTAAAAGAGTGCCAATCTCTAATACAAACTCTAGCTATGACCAGAGGAGAAAGCTACTCTACCATACGGTGGCTGTAAAGGTGGCCATATAACCAACACAAAAATAACCAACCTAATGGGAACTTCAGGGCCCTAAATCCCCTTACTTTTTACTTTACACACCCAGGAAAAAGCTATACAGGAAGACTAAGGTCAACATATTTTAATATAAAATACACAAATCAACTTACTCCCTGCGGCTCGAAGAACGAAGACTTACCATCATAGAAGGATGGAATCTATGGTTCTTTCAAGCCTGAAAGAGCCCCTTCACTATCAGGCCAGAAGGCGAGCCATCAGAAAAATATTCATCATGGGCCCGGCCCTCAGCCTGAATGTAAGAAGTGCCTGGGTAAAATCAACCATTACTCAGGAGGTGGAAGAAGAGAGGAGAGGGTAGATGTAGCTACCCTCATGGAGAGGCTGCTGGCGTCTGTGATTGATCACCTCCCTCAGATCCTGCTTCTTCTTCCTGGAATACGAGCCGAGTATGGGTTCTTCCATGCCTTCTCGATCTCAACATGTAGATCAGGAAGGAATGGAAGGCTCACAGGGGCTGTCGGGTTTTGGCCGGAAAGGAACCGCTCGTCGAGCCGTCCACGTGCGGCCCCTCTCTTAACACGTTCCCAAGGCAGCTGCAGCCTGCCAGAAGCGCGCTCCATAACCTCGAGCAGCTCCGCATACGCAGGGCAGGGAGGCTTAGAAGATTCAGCAGGCTCGCCCACTTCCTCATCAACCGCCATCTCCTGCTCTCTTGGGCTTAACGGCAGAAGAGCACTCGCTGCCGGATCTGATGATTTCAACAAGAGGACATCATCATCATCATCTAGCAGCTCACCCTCGTCAGCCACTGCGGGTTGAGAGAGATTTACACCTCTCTCAAACTCCTCAGCGAGCTCCACCTGAAAGCCCCATGATTTCAGCCGCCGCTCTGCCTCAGCACCAGCGGGACCAGAACCACCAGGCACAGATGCCGGCCCTTCTTCCCTCGAGAAGATGGCCAGACGCGAGCGGAGCGTCTTCATAGAGAGACGCTCGCAATTTACACAGAGAGCGCCCTCAAGCACTGTCCGTGCATGCTCCTCTCCCAGACAGATAACGCACAGATTGTGTGTGTCATCAGGTGTCAGAAACCTGGGACACGGATCCACAGACGAAAAGATACTGACTGCTTCTCTAGGCGCTCCTTTATACTTCCGGGTCGCGTCTATGATGACGTCATAGGCTGTCGCCGGCCAATAGGATTGGTGAGATTTGATATTGCTTTCAGACACTGGTTCACGTGATGATGTTCCCCATAGCGTATTCAAACGCAGTGTTGAGTTCCCTTTCGAAAGGGAACTGCACTCATTATCTAAAACCACAGTAAGATGGAAAGAATATTTTGGTCAGCTTACTCTCAGAATTTGGATTTACCCACCACAAATGTCTCTATCACAGATATTGTTTCACAGATGTCACTCATACACCCACTGAGCCAAAAAACAGCCACTTTTAAGATGGTCAAACTGGTCAAGTAGTTCAGCCAGGTCTACACCAGTTTAGCCAAAGTAGTCAACCAGCTCTGACCAGCATGATCAACCTCAGCCCTATAAACTGGTAGTCTGGTTGATTAAAACCACCTAAACATGCTTGCTCCAGCTTTAACAGCTAATTACCAGCTTGGACAATCTAAGACCCTGCAAAACCAAATCATTTATCACCATAACTGTAGTTTAGCTGGATATTCCAGCGGGGAAGGTTGTCTGTCAGTCCTAATTAGAATGGTCAACATCTACCAGGTCAATCTCAAACCATGAATTCATCTGATTAAAGCACTTAAACTAGTTTGTCCAGGCTGGAAGAACATTTTAAACCATCAAACGCTGCTTCTGGCTGGATTTGTCAGCAGCTATGGTGTGATGTCATAGGATTGGTTGTCTCTCCTGTGATCTGCTGTTTTCTATTATCAGAGAAGCACAAGGGAACCTCTAGCAGGAGACAGCAGCGCTGGCTAACATATTCAGTCGTAAAAGTTTCCTGACCATGTGCAGATGCTTTGAGCTGTGAGACACGGTCACACAGAGATCAGAAAAGACATTCTGTAGGTTTACACCATTCCAGACACACTTAGATCCAGCATTCCAGTCTACTAATAGGAAACAATCCTAAAAACGTCTTACGGAATTGTCAAAGGATTTTTAATAAAACTGTGAAGAAACAGATGGGTGGAATCTCCCACTCACAGACAGGACAACCAGTTTTACTGGAAATAATATATTGGTTGACCAACTTCACCAGCATTAATCAACCTGGACCAGCAAAGAAATTTATTCTGGTCTTTTCAGCAAGGTTTTTGGATGTATGGTGTCATCTTCGGTTGCAAACAAGATGAGAAAAGCAGAATCTAAATGCAGTGGTTGTGGGGTTTATTAAACTCCAACTCAAAACAAAACACTCTGGATACTAAGACTCAAAAACATGAACAGAACAACCAGTAAATGATGAGAACAGACAGTAAACTGAAAGAAACACAGAGCTCAAATACACAACCAAACCAATCAACGAAATGAACTACAGGTGCAAATGATAATCAAATCAATGAAAAACCATAGAAACTAAATAAAACACAGGATCCCACCCAAAACAAAAACAAAAAAACAGATCACCCATAACATATGGATGCACCGATAAAAAATTTCTGTGCCGAATGTCGATATCGATATCCAATTTTTTATAATGACATCTGCCTATATGGATACCGATACAGAGAATTTGGAGGTTCTGGTTTTTATACCTTGTTTCAAATTAATGACAATTAATTACACAATTTTGAAAGAAATGTAAATAACTTTTAATTGCTCCATATCAACATGTTTTCCATGTTTAAGAGAAACTACTTTCAGTTTTAAACAGAAAACATTACTTACATTCTTAATTCATTGTCACTCAATTCAAAGTAAAAGTCACAAGAGACATTTTCTTCATACACAGTATGAGTTCCAATCTGTTTTTCACCCCCCTTTTGATTGACAGGATATAATCGGCCCTGATCATTGGGTGTTTTTAAATATCGGGTGACTTCCGATTAATGGATAATTACTTTTATCGCCTGATACATTGATGCATACTTGGATTTTTTTGCAAGCATGCTTTGTATCTCTTTTATCAGGTAATAAAGAAAGAATGGGCTTAGGAATGCGGAGTACGGCAAATCACCTTTAGGGGATTTTAACTTGAGATAAGCGGTGTATGAGTGAACATTTACTCATTATGCCTAATGCCCCGTTCAAGGAATTCATAATCAACTTTTTCCATGTCCTCAGGAGAGATACAGAGATAAGACAGCCCATTTTCCATAGCTGCTACTGCAGATGTGTGGATGAAGAAGAGTGAGGGTACTCAGTTGCACAAACCCTGAAACACATTTCCCTCTTAATCTAAGATCCCTCAAGAGATATAAATCCTTCATTTGGGCCTTCACAAGCATCTGAGCATCATAATTTCTACACTTCAAAGTTGGTCCCCAAAAACCAAAAGCTTAATGTTTTCACAGCTCTTGGCTTAACACTGTAACCTTAAACTGCCTTGTTTGGACAATCCTGAGGGAATTTTTATTGCTCAGATGTTGCTCTTTCATGGCTCACAAGACTTAATGGAAACACTTTTTCAGATATTTCTTCAAACATTTCATTTCTTCAAACAAGCCTACTGTAAGTAGACTGTAGAAGACACTGGCACCAATGCCCTCTGCAATCAGTTTAGGCTCACAATGGTTCTTTTAAGGAGACAAAGGAGATTACTGGGGTCTTATTACAGAAGCAGGAAAAAATCTCCATTTGCGGTCCATTTATTTTGATTGTTTTCTATTATGAAAAAAAGGACTGACAAGATTTTTATTTACTACTGGAAAACAAAAAGCACTACTCACAATCTCTTTGACAATCTTGTCCACGACACCCTTGTCCTGTAGGTTGTGTACATAGCGGGTGGCTGGAGGACTGGCCAGTAGTCGCAGCTGTTCCACGTTGGCAGCAGATGTGAAACCTACTGTGAAGAATTTAATCCCTTGGTTCTTGGCATCAGCTAAAGCAGAGAAAATATCGGGATTCTTGGGATGCGACACGCCATCGTACAGCAGAATGGCCACCTTCACGGTGCCAGGGCCAGACTCCTCGAGGTAGATGCGGGTGAGGTTGGTGATGGCATAGGTGGTGTAGGTACCGTGCCCTATGTACGGAATGGGCGCAATGCGGTCCTGGAAGGTGGGCACACCTCTCCAATCTTTAAAGGACTGTTCGGTGATCACATGACTGCTGTACTGAAGGAGAGCAGTTCTGAAGTTCAAGCCCTGCCCGGTTTGGAGATGGATGTTCTGGATCCGGGTAACGAGATCAGTAACGAAACGCTTCTCTTGGGCATGGTTGCCTTTGGCACTTTCTGAACTGTCCACCAAAAATGCCAGTTCCAAATTACAGTCCTCATCTAAAAGACGAAGAGAACAAAAAAAAAAAAACAAGTACTCAACATTAATTCAAAAATATAAATTCAAAAGCATGTTATTTTGACATAATTTCAGATTGGACATAAAAAACTTTTTCAAACATCTTTGTTTCTTGCGTGTCTTAAGAGCAAATATCACTGACGTCAAACATGACTCCTGACATCTTATTTGATTTGGGTTTATGGTGTTTTTTGTCTTTATTTGGAGCTTGACAGCTGTAAATATGGACTGTTATTGAATTTGAAAAAGAGTTGTGTGAAGATTCTTCAAAAAATCTTGTTGTGGCCCACAGAAAAAATAACAAAAGCATACTAGGGTTACTATTGTTAGCCAACCAAAACTAAAACTACTAATAAACATTAATTGAAACAAAACTTTAACCTATTTTATTTCAGCTAGGCAACATTGTATTTTTGTTTAGTTTAAATACCAAAATATCTAAAACTTGGAATAACAAAGTGACAAAAATGCTGAATTGTGACTGCATACAGTGTAATGTGTTCTGACACTAAAGGACAGCCAGTGACTCCTATTTGACTTGAATCATTTGATAACTCCTTAGGTATTACATAAATACCATAAAGTGTCTGCCAAAAAAAAAAGTAAAGGTAAAAGTAAATGTAATCCATCTGCAATGGCCCCAGTCTACAGTAAATCACATTTATGAAGAAAAAGTAACATGTCAAAGATGAAAATTTGCCCCAGGACAGTGAGCAGAGCAGACCGTAGGACTAAGTATTTAAATCAGTTTCATTGGTTTAAAAAAAAATCATACTCAATAAGAATTATTTAAGTCTTGAGAAGTATTTAAATCAGTTTCATTTGTTAAAAAATCATACTCAATTAAAATACTTCACATGTCAAAGTTGAGGACCACACCCTGCATGAAAGATGCATGAATGAAATCTGACTCGACTATCTCATACCACCTGCAAAAAACGTACTTGTGCTTAGTTGAAAACAAAAGAGTTTTTGATAAGAAAGTAAATACAGTATTTTGCAAGCCACCTGCTCACTATGTACTTGCTGTTTGCTGAGTTGAACGGCAAATAATATTTACTGTTGTTTTTTGGGATGACATTTGAGGTGATTGGTTTATTTTTGTTTCTTCCATTTCTCTTGTCTTCTACATCATCATCATCAGCATCATCATCAAGATCCTCCAGCTGAGCGAAAACAAGCTGAACTCCCAACAGCAAAACCAGCCAACTTGCACAAAGCCGCTTCATCACTGCAGTAGGAGAGAGACAAACAGATGCCCACACAATATTAAGGATGGATAACGCACAATGCACACGCATTGCCACATTCAAAGTTTGAAATCAGCAGCTGTTTACTTACTTTTCACTCTAAATACCCAAAACATTGTATTAACATCATATTGTCACATTACCTTGTGTAGGAACGAAAAAGTAGAATAGCAAAGAAGTTATTTTCTCATGATGCTCATGATTTTAACTAATTTTACTGAACTCTTCAAACATAACAGTATCATAAACTGCTAATGCAAGCAAAATGTGCACTTACTGTGTAAAGCAGCTCTGATTTCAGTACAGTACCAGCTTGAGTCCAACCTGAACAATGAAGATCAGAAACGCATGACAGACTTCACAGCCTCTTCTGTGTGTGAGATCCACATGCAATAAAAAGATGCCATATGAAATGACTGAGAATCAATGGATATGTGTGAAGAGTGCATGGGTTTGCTGTATAAGAGAAGAAATGTAATAATGTGCATCAACTCCATTCATCTGCTGCCATCCAGAGGAACACTAATATCCAGAGCTCCTCCCATGAACCCACCCATTTTTACATAATGCTATATTATATATAAGATACATGGCTGCGCATTAATGTAACAAAGACTGTTTTAATTTTTTCAAAGCATTTGGAGCTTAAAATCATTTTCATTTATGAATAATATATTGTAATGTATAACAAATGACTCATGTATATTAAAACATACATTAACTACTGATCCACTACTAATTAAACTAGAGGATAATTTCTTTTAAATGTACAAAAGAAATCTTGAAACCATGCACAGCTCTTAATGATTTTGTATGTAATAACTTTAAATTAAAACAATTACTGTACACATCAATGGTCTTAAAAATGCTTAAAGGATTCATGGGAAATCTCCAGCAGGGATTGTTAACGTCCTGACCTTTTGTGATATACAGCTACATGCCATGTGGTGTTCAAAGCATGCCAGGCAGTAATAAAACAATAAAACGTTTTGAATCTGAGCAGAAACATAAATTCTGTTTTGTGGCAATGATGACAACAGGGCTTAAAGTGAACATAGCTGAAAACAGTCGGAATAACACCATTCTCAGAGATGTTCTCCAAGAATTGTGGGCCTCCAAGAAATGTGTAAACTATCAATACATGGTGTAGAATATCTGTACATCCTTTTCCTCGCCTATATATATACATCATAAAAACGTATTGCATGCCATATTTTATTGTCCTGCTTCAAAAGAGAAGCAACATATACTATGATCACTGTAAATGTCTAAACTTTGGTCCATTTCTATGGCAAGCAGTTTTAGCTTTTGCACTCCACAGCAGTACAAGTTGTAATCCAATTATGACTAGTAAAAACTGCAATTTCAGAGATCTTTTTAACTAGTATTACACTTTAGTAATTTAGTAGTTTAGTCTCTAAACTGCATTTTAGTTTTTTTCTATTAATTTGAATGATCACTAGTCATTCAATCTTGATTAGTCAATCTTGATTAGAAACATTTTTTATTCTTATTAGTGAAAATGTAATCATGACTAGTAAATTGCAGATATAACATTGTTATTCTCACCAGCTGAAATTGCATTACTGCTAGCACTACAAGATTGAAAGCTAAATCTCTTTGCCAAACATTTCACCCAACATGAAATACATCATGATACTGTTCACCTGCACTTCATCTGTGTTTCATTTGGTTCCCAGAAAGCTGAACATCCATCATCATCCTCACTAGACATCTTTACGGCCTCTGACACAGAGTGAAGTCAGAAACACCTGAATAAAGTCAGCCAGGTTCATCTCATATAGGGGTTTGTTTAAATGATGCAGAATTTATTAAATCTCTATAAAGGTGTTATAAATTATTAATATGATCATAATTACTGTTAATTAACTTTAACATTAATAAAAATAATCTAGCTGAAACAATATTGTGTAGAGTAATCGGGTCATTCCGTGTCAACTTAACCAAAGGTACCCGGCTAAAAAATTTGATTTTCTAAAAAAAACATTTCTGGTGAAAGAAAGCCAAAATATTAAATGTCATGGATGTATATTTCCTGAGTAATCCACTATTTTGTAGAGGGGGATCAAAATGACCATTTTCACCTGAGATTTGGAGCCAAATTTAAGGGGGGTAAAAATGACTTTAAAAAGATGGCTGCATCACTATTTTATTTTTACACAGAGATTGGTAGGTCTGTTAGTAAAATCTGTTGACTTTAGCAATCTCTGTTGCATTATATGCCAACAGTGATAGTTCAAAAATGAGAAAAAGCACTTCTTGTGTTTTTTGCCCCAAGTTTACATGCCTGTAACTCAAGAAATATTAAAGATATCTTAATATCCTTTTAGATTTTGGTTTTTAACAAACATTTCTTCTGGTATCTTCATTTTAAAGGCCCATATGGTACAATGCCAGAGATATGGAGATCTAAATATGGCTCCATGAGTAAATTGGTCAACTGTACACATTTTCAGTGGCCAAAAACCAAATGTGGGTCACTTTGCATACAGCTGATACTTTTTTCTTTTAAAGACGAATATTTTTATTGTTGCAGACAATTGTAGACGAACATCAAATATTGTTGAAACTAGAAATGTATCTCGATTTTTTCTATCAACACAATTGCATAGAATATACCTGAGTGCCAAAAATATTCTTTTTCCAAAGTTATCTTGCCTGTCACTCAAAATGTATTCAAGATATATTAATATCCTTCTAGATTCTAATTCTTAATAAACTTTTCTTTTGGAATCTTCATTTTTAAAGTCCCATTTGGTTCAGTCACATAGATATGGGGATCTCAATGCGGCTCCATGTTCAAATTGTTGAATTTTACCCATTTTCAGTGATTGAAAACCAAATGTGGTTCACTTTGTACACAGCTGATACTTGTTACATTTAAAGAGGAATGTCTGAAGAATAAATATATCTCTGGAATTGTACCATATCGGGCCTTTAAAATGAAGATACCAAAAGAAATGTTAAAAACCAAAATCTATAAAGGATATTATTAAGATATCTTTAATACTTCTTGAGTTACACGCATGTAAACTTGGGGCAAATAACACAAGAAGTGCTTTTCCTCATTTTTTAACTGTCACCGTTGGCATATAATGCAACAAAGATTGCTAAATTCAACAGATTTAACTGATGGACCTACCAATCTCTGTGTAAAAATAAAATAATGATGCTGCCATCTTTTTAAAGTCATTTTTACCCCCCTGTAATTTGGCTCCAAATCTCAAGCGAAAATGGTCATTTTGACCCCCCTCTACAAAATTTTTAAGTAAAAATACATTCATGATATTTAATATTTTGGCTTTCATTTATGTTTGTCTTCCTTCAGAACAAAATCAAAAAATTTGAGCCGGGGAAGTTTCTGAAATTTGGTTGATTTGACACGGAATGACACATTTTTCCATTAAACTGGAAAAAAGCCAAATACTTTCAGCAGCTTGGGAAAAAAAATTGATGACTCATTTGATTCAGAAACGTACAGTAGCTATAGCCTGGAGGACAAGTAAATGAGACATCTCAATAAACTAGACACATACTATTTATGAGACATGTCTAAAAATCCAGTCAATGCCATGTGTGTATTCTGCCTGAGGATCCACAGGTGATCGCTCTCCTGCCATAAGCAACTTTACCATTTATACTAGGACCCTAAATCCATCAAACCTATTATAAAACTAGAGGAGCAAGTCATCATGATTATGTGAAAAGTAGACCATAGACATAGACCAGGCCTAAGTGAGTCCCAAAATCAAGTCTGTATAGTTTCAAACTAATGACAAACAAATGGGAGTAACTTTTTGTGTCAAACTGGATTTACATAGATGATATGTGAAAGTCTGAGGATAGGAGCTGAGGGCAACATATAAACAATGTTTAAAAGACACTTATTTTTTCAGAGACATCTGATCATTTATGTTATGTGACTACATTTGACACCTGGTCTCTTGGGTCAACTTTTGATACAAAAAATAAACAAATACAGTATTCACACTCTTACTAGTTTGTCTACTAACAATGGACATGCATGCATCACGTAAGAATTTTTAATTTTTTAATTTTCTTTTCTAAAAATGTCATTTTCACCACAGTGTCATTTCCACCACACTTCAAATTGAGTTACTCAGTATTCTGTTAAATATAAACCTTTGCAATTTTTTAGAATAAAATGGAAAACTTCATAGCCAGCATTTTATGTATCCTAAATATATACAATTAAATACGATTTTGCATAGTAATTGAGAAAATGCATTTTGGTTGGAAATGCCATGTACTGTGTATTTACCTTGATTGTTCTTTTTTCCCCTCACATTCACTGTTGTCACCTTTGTAAACGAAAAAAAAAAAAAAATCACACAATAAATTTAAATTGTTTAGATTTATTTCACTCTTTGTTTTAATGGCCAGTTTTAAAAAATATAATACATATTTTTATAATGGATTTTCATATTTTACCGCTGGGTGGTGCCAAAGTTGATGAAACACACTTCAGTGTTCGTAGTTTTCACACTTCCCCGCTTCAGTGTTTAATTTTGTTTGTTTTGTTTGGTTTTTCCAGCAAAGATTTTGATAAGAACATTCAAATTACTGAACTATTATTAGAGCTGGGTAATGCAGGCCTATCGAACATTCACGATAGCCTATATTCAAGATGATTTTGCTGTCGATATAAAATTAGGCTACGTAACATCGTGAACTAATTTTACAAATTAGTGTGTAACTGCGTCCTTCATCCTACCTTTTCTCAGACAACGTAGCATTATGAAAGCATTAAGACAGACATGTTTTAACGGCATCTCGGATTAAAATGCAGCAGCACAAACGGCAGCAGAGCAGAGTTAGTAAAATCGAATCATTTCAATTCAAACTCTCCCTTTCAATGAATCGATTCGAACCGCTGATTCAACGGTTCATCTACTCATTTTTCATTTAGGGCTATTTAAATGTTTTAATAAAATATATGTGGATAAATATTTATGTTCATAAGCTACTATGTATTGGCTGTAGGTCTATACATATGTTGTGTTGTATATAAATGTTTAGCCTATATAAATTAAAACGATTATTTCTGGTTCATTTAGGCCAGCTAGTAGGCCTAAAACAAAATAACATGGGAAATATTCCTCGGTTATTAGATTTTATTTTGCTTCATAAACATTGTGAACCTACATTGTGAAATGATGAAATGGTGGTTCCTCTGAGGAAAAAAAAACTTTTAGGCGATTTCATAGCAAAAACAATATCGAGGAATATCTTATGAAGGCTGAATCATGAAGGTGCAATGATCCTGTATGTTTGTATGCTTAGGTGCCAGCAGAGGGTAGCAGAACCATGTGTTTTTACATTTATTATTATTTTCTTTTATATAGAGAGAGAGACAGAGATAGACATTCGCGGGTGTGCAAATATATAATTCTTTACAATTACAAAAATATATGTCCAAAACAAAGTTTCACAATAATAATAAATACCTCGAGGATAGTGAATGAGTCTGTTTTGTGTGAAAGCACTGAATCTATTGCAGAGTCTATACTGAAGCTATAATGCATTTGTTTCCAAACTCCCAAATGTCTGATTCCCAGCATTCTACCTGACCTATTTGCATTTAGACACATCTTCCCAAACCAATGCCTGAAAATGGACACTATGTGAAACAAGAAAAAATGGAATAAGAAAGTCTGCCATTTATGCCTCATGAACAAGTGAAGTTTGAGACAAAATATATTACCATCTTTATGATTATTTCAGTCAAGTACAAAAATTAAACTTTCAGTAAAACTACAAAATATTTTTAGGTTATTAAAAAGGTTATTTTTAATATGAAATGACATACAGATGCAACATTTTTATTAGATTGCAGAAAACTCAAATGGATACAAGTTTGACTTCAAAAAGTTGCATTGTAGACAAATGTGATGTTAAGTTTATTTCAGTCACCTTGTTTATTTCTCTATTTTAGACCCAGTTTCAACAAAGAAAAAGACAAGAATTCACTTTCTATCACAATGTTTTTAATTAGCACACAAATGAATCCATGCAGAAAACGAGAAGATCTGACATGCCTATTGAAATAACAAATGATGTCTTTTTCTTCTCATGACAATGTTAATCGCATTCCTGAAAAGGGCAATATTAAAGACTGGGGGAGGAACTGCCAGTTTTTGATGAATGTATTAAAAGACCAACAAAAAGAAAAACAGACATCATATTCTATCAGCCGATTGGTGGATTCATTTTCCCCCTCAGTCCCTCCCCCTCCTTGTTTTAAGTAGCGAATTAGTAATATTGTAGACACAAGATGACAAGAGGCACTGATCAAGATGTTTTGTGGATGTAACTCATTCATACAGCCAGAAATGCTCATTTTTCACTGTCTGTTGCCTCGATCTCCTCGAGGGTCTCAGGGGTGATGCAAGAGGGGCCACAGGCTCTCTTGCTGATGTATTAGTTGGCATATGCAAGCTATGAATTATCAAGGAAAAAGAGTCAATTATCCAGTCCTGAAAGAGACCCGGGCCACTGTGGCCTTAGGGCCTTCTGCATTTACAAAATCATTTCATGGAGAACAACGCTGAGGAGCCAAGGGACTCCAGACGGGTGGAGAGAGTGTCCGCACACATATACAAACACATGGACACACACACACACACACACTCAAAAAGTCAACAAACCTTTCAGCTTCACCATCCAGAAGGCAGAAAGCACATTTTGAATTCCTCGATAATAATCCATATTTATAAATACAGTGATTTCTCATAGAGATTTCTCTCAGATGGAAAAGCTTCGCGCCCCACTTCTTCTTCTTCTTCTTCTCATTAAAAATCAAAATAGGTTCTGATTAACTGTGGCCAGTCTAATGTTGAGGATGATGGCAGCATATGGAACAAACCATACAGTCTCATAACCGAGTCATGTTTCATTCATTTTTGGTTTGATTTCTCCATTCGAGCTGCTTGACTAGTTTGAGCTAATGTAAAAGCATAATGTGTTTTGTAAATAGAAATAAAATACATTTCCCCCATGATTAACCTGTGACAAGACAAAAAGTGAGAGAGGTTTAAGGTGATGGCACAAATATTTCACAATATTATTGTTTTTACTGTAAATGCAGCCTTTGCGAGCATAAGCAACCTCTTTCAAAAACATACAAAATCTTGTATTTACTTTAAATGTATCTTTTAAAAGTATCTTGCTGTGTCAAAATGATTTGCTTTCCAAAATTATTGCCCCTATAGGCCTATCTATATCACTATATCTCCTACAGGGGCCATTTACCTCATGCTGAGGAGCCATTTACCCACAGTGTGAACTACAAGACCCCTGTAGTGGCCTATTTACATGAGTTTTAAACAACCTTCTTTTGACAAATTGTGTTGCTCCATCAATATTCAGTAAACAGAAATGCATTTTGATCATTATACACAAACAAAAAAGCATATGTTCTGTGAGTAGGAACTTTATCACTGTTGTATCTTGTAACTTACAAAAACTGAACGGCAAAAACAGAGCGCAATAGACCACACACACATAAACCGAGAGTGGTTAAACACTTAGCGGTGCTAATCATTACAAAAGTGCATTATCGAAAGTGCTTTGTTACTGCAGTGTTGTCATGCGGATTTAGGTCCTCCGTCAGAACGTAAAAATGTTATTCGCTCGCCTCACAAGTCTATGTTTTATTTCTCGTTTTTTATTCAGGTGTACATGCTTTCTTACTTATCCAAACAGCCGGTTGGTTTTGATTCTTCTAATCTGTCGCTGCCTCTCTCGGTACAGTAAGCATTTGAGAAAGCACTTATTGAGAGAAAAGGAGAAAGGCTTGAACCTCTCCCGAAGAGGTGAGCTCCATCTCCACTCAGGGTTTAAGTGACAGGTAAATTGCAAGTTAAGTGGGGAACACAGCCTTTTAACAAGAGGCTTCGAGCCGCTGCAAATCCTCCTTAGTCTCTAATCTGAATACAAAAGCTTGAGGCGGGGTGGATTAAATTTGACCCCTGAATGAGGTGTTTGTTCCAGCCAAGGAGCCACTTTAGCCGAGAGGAGCGAGCCAGGTTTACGTTTCCTTTTGTGCGATGCGGCCACGTTTAAAAACAACAGGGCCACAATGAATTCTCTTCAGAGGCTCATTTTCCGCGGGACAAAGGAAAGTGTAGAGCCACCGGCTTCCCCCGCAGGCTCGCCTATTTAGACGACTCTAAAAGACTGTTTATTTAATTGGGGATGAAATGCCATAACGGGCTCTGCTATCGGTGGCGCAGGAAAACAAATCCAGCTTTCTTTCGCGACAGGCTGAAAGGGGAGAAGGGCTGCGGCGAGAGCAAGAGGGGGAAAAGCGCTTTTGGGTTGTCAACTTTTTAGAGGCTTAGAGTCAAACCTATCCGGGCTCAGGGAAGAGAAGTCGGGTGTTAGGGAGGCAAAATGACTCGTGATAGAAGGTGTTTGCGGCTCAAGTCGGGGGGAATCGTCTTCGCTCGCAGGATGAGGGTTGGACTAATTGATTCTCTGAAGTTTCCTGTCGTAGATTATGATTACAGGTACGACTGGATCCTTGAAAACACACACACACACACACACACACACACTGCCAGGAAAGCAGTCTTATGGAATCAAAGGGAAGATGAGAGCTGCCAAACATGGCGTGAAAATACTGGGATAAGAGGATGTGAGAGTGTGTGTGCATAGCTATATGAGAGGTGCTGTACTTGTCAAGCAGGTGCATTAAGGGGTCATTTCAAACCTTTTTTATTATTATTTCACTTTTTCTCAAGGTCCACTTACAACATTGCTAAAGTTTTTTGCACCTAAAACAGTTTCAGATTAGTTTTTCATTATCATTTTTCAGCCTTTTCTCTGACCCTTACAATTTAAACGTTTTTTTTTTTACTGCCATTTCACGCTCCCCCAACAAATGCCAACTATTATATATATATATAGCCTGCATTTATTTGATCAAAAAATACAGTAAAAACAGTAATATTGTGAAATATTATTACACTTCAAAGTAACTGTTTTATATTGTAATATATTTTAAAATGTAATTTATTCTTGTGATGCAAAGCTGAAATTTCAGCATCATTATTCCAGTCTTCAGTGTCACAAGTTCCTTCAGAAATCATTCTAATATGTTGATTTGCTGCAGTGCTCAAGAAACATTTCTTATTATCTCAGAATAGTTTGATTGATTAGAAAGTTAAAACAAGAACAGCATTTATTTGAATTAGAATTAGCTATCTATCTATCTATACATACAAAGTTCTGTCATGAAACCCTAGATGGCGCAGGCTGATAGGTCCTTAACTCAACCTGCTTGCAATCACATCAAAGTCCCTTTAAGACAAGTCATTTCACTCGGCGGCCATCTTTGAAACGCCTCTCGGGCATGCAAGTGCAGCTCCTATCTCTTTGAATGGGGAAACATCAAATTCTCCAAAGCTGTTTGCCAAGTTTTTGATTAAATTTCATATCTGAAATCACCAATGAAATCTGACAACAACTCTCTCATAAATTTTGATTCTAAATGCTCGAATCATGACAAAAAACTGTATTTTTCAGGCTGGATCAAGCTAATGCGCATGCGCAGTCCTAAATGCCGTCTCTTGTGTCTCATTTTGGAGGCGCGCGTCTGACTGTTTCTAAAGGAACCGGAGCTTCTAACGGCTGCTGCAGTAACTTTACCAATTGACGACTGGCTCTTATCTAGAAGGCGGGACTTATTCTGCCATATTGCACGTTGCACTTTCTCCCATTCAAAACAATATGAGTGACGCGTCTTGTGTTATTCTATAGTCTTTGATCACATTCTCTAAATGGCACAGCTGATTGGTTCCTGCTGTATCAGTAGCCAATGAGCTCACTGCTCAACCTTTAAATACTTCATCAGCATTTGCTGTAACAGTTGCAGCGCACTTTCAGAAACCCTCCACCTTCCCCAGCTCCACCTGTATAAATCTGCTACAGGTAATTCATGTACACTATATTGTACAGCAGCAGCATGTCTTACTTGTTTTTCCTTACACAGTAGCGTGTCATGTATGTATTGGCAGTAGTAAGTCCCGTACTTGCAACTTAAGTTTCAGTGAAAGGCATACTGTCTGTAAATTACTGTCCCAGGCTGTAAATTTTCATTACTATTTTGTTCAAAAACCAAGTAAAATATGAGAACAGAAGCAGAGGTGAAACAGGCCATGCTTTACTTGGCCAACCAGCGTTAAGGCTATATCCTGCTGTAAGCTGTCATATAAGAGTGTAAAATGGCTTGGTTATTGAGCAAGACTTGTGCAGACCCTGCAAGAGCCATAACTCAAGCTCTATCAAGCTCCCAGCATTCCCCTGCAGCCTCTGATCCTGTACAGTAATAATTGTACTCATGTCACGCAGGTAATTATCATTGATCCACAGAGAGTGGGTCAGGCGCACTTGGAAGTGATTCATGCCTGACATGGGACGGTCTCCCTCTTTCTCAGCGGTTAACAACAGTGATGAAGCGCTGTTAAGGGGATGTCTCTCCACCTGCACGTCCAGCATGAGACGGCAGCTCTTAGCCGCCTAATAAAGCATAGCTCCTGTTTCTCAACCTGAGAGGTTTATTTCGGCCCCAGACACCAACATTCACTCCTCAAGGCCACAAGCTATCATTATCAAAATCATTACAGGAAACTATAAGACCATAAAATCCCAACTTTTCTAATCACAGACATCATTGAGATGAAAAGTGTTCATTTTCAGCTCGTGGTTATAGTGCTCTGAAGAATAAAGCACAAAAGCACTTGCTAGCCATAACTTCACATCGCAAGATTTATGAACAAAGTTGGTGAAACGTATTATGAGTAGCATTTCAGTTAATGTTAAATAATAAATATACTCATTATTCTAGGCAAAATATTTCATTTGCTTGATGCAGAAATATAGTAGGACTGTGTAAAAATATTGATTTTCTGATTAACCCTTTAAGCCCGAAGTGTACCACCGGTGGAACCCCACCCCTCAAAGCGAAAAAATTCATATTCAAATTAAGCAACCACTGTCAAGAATAACACAAAATAGGTATCATTTTAAAGCTTAGAAACTCAGCTCTTTAATGCAGACAACCATTTTGATCATATTTCTCAAAACTACTGCCTTGATCAACACAAAAATAGGTGTCATTTGAAAGCTTAGAGTCTGAACTTTACAATGAATGTAGCCTGAAGATGTCCTAAATTTGGCATAAGCAACAGTTGCTCAGCACACAGCTCTCTGTGATGTACTTTTGAACATGAAAATAAAGTGAAGCCGGAGCTTCCAAAATGCATGTTATACCTTGATCAAACAATTACACTCAAACATTGTTGTTAAAACACTGAACTGAGAGCTTGTGAATAGTCATTGAACAGGTTTGGAAAACTAGTGCACTCATTAGTGAAAAGCAAATTTGACTTCGAGCATCCCTTTTAAAAATTATAACAGTTAGTTACAGCAGTTATTCTAATGAAAAATCTTAACAAATGAATGTGGGATTGCAGTCAAACCAACCAGGGGTGCGTTTCCCCTACAACGACGTAACTCGCGAACTCGCTGCTCACACAGGTGGTGGTGGAGTAATAACTTCTTTAAATGAATCCGTTTGAGATCGAATTAATGCTAGATATTTTGCTATAAATCACGGACATGGCATCTGAGGACTAATTCTCATTTTTCTCAGTTATTTTGCTTCATTTCCAGATTCAATCATAGGCTCGTTCATACGTACTATAGAGCATGTATATGCGCACTCTTCAAAAACGGTGCTTTAAATCTCTTGACAAACTAAAATACGTAAATGACATTTGTATATATTCGAAATAAAATATATACATTGTACTTAATGTCAGCTTGCTTATTTTGCTCAAGATAATGATTTATTAAGTATGTCATAAAAACAAGAAACTATGCTTCTAACCACTGTCGTTCCAACACAAGTTTGCGATGCAGTTTGCGAATGTTCGTTTAAAATATGGTTCGGGAAACACCAAATCGCTGAACTATGTTAGTAACGACGGAACTTGCGATGATGTTATTTGGCTAACTATGCTTTTGGGAAACGCACCCCTGATCTCATGAGAAAACGTAAGTATTTTACCATTGAATACGAGATACGTACAGAAAACTTCAAAGATTACGGCAACTGGCAAGTGCATTAACTAATGTTAACTAATTTGACCTTATTGTAAAGTGTTACCAAAGAAGACTTTCGCTGAAATCTCTTTCTTAGAAGATTCACTTAAGAAAATGTCTAATCTCACATTTTATTTATTTTATATTAAAAATCATTGATTTAAGAGAAAACAGTTAATTTTCACTCCATTAAGTGTCCTGAGCTATGACAGGGCCATCTCTGAGCAATGCAATTTTCCTCTGGAATGGAATGAATATGAAAAACAGCGCAGTGTCTTAATTTCCCTATTTAATGAATCAGATGAATGTGTTTTTGCATTTCAGGCCTCCTTCTGTTTACAGCGAGAGAAAAACCAATTGTGTATCTCTCTCTCTCTGTGTGTGTGTGTGTGTGTGTGTGTATTTGGGAAGGGAGGAGGTGCAAGGTTGAAGGAGATGAGATTGAGTGAGCGGCCCAGACAATCAGTTTTCTTTTTTGCGGCCATTGGAGCGGGGGTGTGCATGTCACCATCAGACAGAACCCCATTTCCAGCGATTAAGCCCTCCAAAAATATTCCATTTGTCAGTGTCACGGCCCCGACATACTGCAGTCACTCAGCCATGTCTGTTGACTATGTCGCCCTGCAATTTACATCAGCCACTGACAATATTATCTCGCTGATAATGTCCTACGGCCTCCTGCCTCCATAAGATGTGTGTTCCAGCGCTCACGGCCCGTTTGCATGCTTGCTCTGCTCACAAAGTCTGCCTGTAAGGTTGACTGGTGGTTTGCTGTCAGAATCTGTATAAAAAAAGAATAAAGATCACTGCTTTTTATTGCTTTGATATGATTTTTGTAAGCAATATTGTAGCATGAAATGTAACCGAAAATGTCTTGCATATGCCAGCTGTTTTATTCTCCTTTCTAGTAACTGAATATCCAGGCTATGGCATGTTACATTTACATGATGCATTTATGCATATATGTATACAATATCAGAATATGACTAAATTCATATTAATATTGAAACATTCTTGGGCGCAATCAATGGCCACATTTATCTGCAAATCGTTTTCAGATGATGGTTAAAGCTTTATTCTGAAAAGATGTCAGCGTTGCTGGAATTTTTACTGTGAATATTAGCATATTCTGAATAAACAAGGTAATTTCCATTTTCTTTTGTAAATACTAGAAATGTAGGGAATAAGACTTGCTTAGTTATATAAAATGTAAAAAAGGAATTGTTGAGAAAATTTAAAAATTAGATTTTGTGACTTAAAAAGTCCCATTAAATTGAAAAATGTTGCTTTTTTACAGTGTATTAAGCCCAGTTCACACCCAGAATAACTATAAAGATAACTGTAACGATAACTATATTAGCATCTGCATATCATTCTGTTTATTCAATTTTGTTGTCTGTCGCTTTAAATGCTTGAGCTCTTTAAAGCAGGATGGATTCTGATTGGCTGTCAATGTTTTTATCATTCATCAGCTGGAAAAAAACTGTTCTGAAAGTGATTCTAAAGATATTGTTACTTTGTGACTTTATCGTTTTAGTTGTAAAGTGGACTCTGCTATTCTTTTACATTTAGAGCGATTTTAGAACTATATCTTTATCGTTATTGTTATCCTTGGTGTGAATGTGCATATTCAAAATTATATGTTTACATATACAATTTAATACAATCATGTACTAGCTGTCTTATTCATGCTTCTAGAAACAAGAATATTTGGCTTAATCTTGTAATGATAATCAGGTTAATGCATTTACATCATGGATATACATTAATAAAATACGACTAAATGCTGATATTTCTGAATTTTTATGTGCAAGTAAACATGGTCACTGAAAAACTTTGCTCTCTCCTTACTCTAAACAAAATCAGGGTTTTGCCAGGGTTGGAACTACATGGCCCACAAGCTTGCAAGAGACTGAAATACACTAGAGGACAGGTGTAATATATTTCCATCTTTATCTTCTGAAAATGTTCAGGGGAAAAGAAGTGTTTCTGTATTAATAGGAGTCCATTACAATCTCTGATGGAAAACCCTCATGTCCTGCTCTTGTGTTTTCTCTCTCCTGACAGGTAGCGGCGTTCGCCCTGACTTGATGACTAGACTCAATCACCTGTGACAGAGTTGATTTGATGTCACTTGCCAGGTCTCTCCATTTGTTTGAGAACTTAAGAGGTAATTGTGTGACATCTTAGAACCGACGACTTGCTCCAGGAGAGCACGGTGGAGCTGATGAACCACGCACGGGGTGGAAGAGTGAAGCTGTTATTAATGACATCTATTTTCTCCAATATCCACTGGGAGGGACAGAGAAAGACAGCTATACAGGAAGAAACGTCATAGTTCAAACATACATTAAGGTCATATTAAAGATCATATTATTTACTTAACTTCATCTGCTTTCAAACTGACATGCTGTTAGTTTTTTTGTGGAGCACAAAAAGAGGATTTTTGGATCAAGGTGAGTAATTAAAGGGACAATATGTAAGAATGTTTATGTATTAATTGCTTTTTATTGCCAATATGTGAACAGCTTGTAAAGAAACTTAAAAAAATGAGACCTTTCCTGACTTCCTAGGTTGTCTATGAAAACCTGTGTAATGATTGTTATGTGAAAGACTCGGGACGTTTTTGCCGGGAAAATCAAGAGGATGTGACATTTACATGCGCTCTTGAGATCCTCTCTTCTGTATATAAGAAGCGAATGGTTACACAATGTTCAGGATAATGCCGAAAGAGCCATTCTGTACTGTGTGATGCAAACTTGCAAAGAAAATGGTTATATTTCACACAGCCATATCTATATAGTCCAGTCTTAAATATACTTTATAATAAAACTATCATAACAGTGTAATTTTTAATTACCTCATCTGTCAACATGATGCTGTTGAATTGCAGAGCTGGTGCAAACATATCTACATCGCTATGATCAGATGCTTTCTTAGCTACTGTTTTCTCAGCAGTGTGGACGGCGTCAGGATGTACATTAACAGCATCGCTGCAAGGGTACTTCCAACTTCTTTTTACTTCTAAATGAAAAACTAAAAAGAACTTAGCCACAAGTATATCAGAGCCTTGAATCATGTTCAGTCTCATGTACTTGACGTGCGCACCAGTGCGAGCACGAGCAGCAAGTAGCTGGCTGCAGTTCACTTAACGGCCACCGGTGTTATTAATAACAAGGGTTTTTTAAAGGGTTAGTTCACCCAAAAATGAAAATTATGTCATTAATTACTCACCCTCATGTCGTTCCAAACCTGTAAGACCTTCGTTTATCTTCGGGAACACAAATTAAGATATTTTTGATGAAATCCGAGAGCTCTCGACTCCTCCATAGACAGCAATTTAATTACCACTTTCAAGGCCTAGAAAGGTAGAAAAGACATTGTTAAAATAGTCAACGTGACTACTGTAGTTCAACCTTCAGAGAGCTCTCAGATTTCATCAAAAATGTCTTAATTAGGGCCCGAGCACCGATGGTGTGAGGACCCTATTGTAATTGCTCGGTCACCCTATTGTAATTGCTCGGTCAATTATTCTTCTTCTCCGAAATGAATCGCATTTTTGAGGGCCTAAACATGCTCGAAAACTCATGAAACTTTGCACATGCGTCAGAAGGGTTTCAGAATTAGGTGTGGCAAAATAGCTCCATAGCGCCCCCTACAAAATTTCAATTAAACACCCTTCGTGCTACATTTCACGTACAGGTATGAAATTCGGTAGACACATGTAACAGCCCAATACCTACAAAAAAGTCAGTGGGTGCAAAATCTGAAAACCCAAAAGGAAGGGAGATATTTTGAATTTTCTCTGCAAAATTTTTGCAGTTTTTGCCATTTCCAGACGTTGTATTTTAACGAACTCCTCCTACAGCTTTAATCAGATCAATATCATATTTGGTCAGTCTAATCTAAAGGCCTTTGCGACGTTAAATTGCGAAGATCTTTAGTTTTGCTGAAGGGCGTGTCTGTGGCGGCCTGACAAAATTAGATGTTTCGCCATGAAACAGGAAGTTGTTCTAACTTGGGCATACAATGTCCGATCTGCCCCAAACTTCACATGTTTTATTAGAGTCCTGGCCTAAAGACATCTACATGCCAATATTCAGTTACAGTCATAGCGCCACCTGTGGGCAACAGGAAATGACATGTTTTACACTGTGATTAACTCCTCATAGATATTTAACCAGATCAAAATCATATTTGGTCAGTCTAATCTTAAGGCCTTAGCGATGTTAACTTGCGAAGGTCTTAAGTTTTTGCTGAAGGGCGTGTCCGTGGCGGCCTGACAAAATCTGATGTTTTGCCATGAAAGAGGAAGCTGTTGTAACTCAGGCATACAGTGTCCGATCTGCCCCAAACTTCACATGTGTGATAAGAGTCCTGGCCTGAAGACATCTACATGCAAATATTCAATTAGTTATAGTGCCACCTGTTGTCAACAGAAAATGGCATGCTTTACACTGTAATTCACTCCCTGATACACATTTAAATATGCCATGAAGTACCAAACATTCTAGAAACCCATTAAATCACTTGGCTAAGTGCTAATGTTTGCGATTAACGCCACGAAACAGGAAGTTGTTGTAACTCAGGCATACAATGTCCAGTCTGCCCCAAACTTCACATGCTTGAGAAGAGTCCTACCCTGAACACATGTACATGACAATATTCAGTTATAGTAATAGCGCCACCCAATGGCAACAGGAAGTGACGTGTTTAACACTGTGACGCACTACTAGCAACATACTAAAATATGCAATTGAGTGCTAAACATGCTACAAACATTAGGTGCGTCCCAATTCGCGTACTTATGCACTATTCTATGACGTTTTTAAGTACAAATAGTGCAAAATAATGTGTTCACACAGAAAATTCCAAAAAGAAAAAGTGCACTTTAAATACCCAAATGATGCACTAAATTAACGGAAAAAACGAAGTGTGGAATGTTGGTCACCTCATGCACTCAACTTTCGCAGCTTTAATTACGTAGCGGAGGGGGAGGGGGGATCAGACTCCGATGTTTAATGACAAAATAAACTTATAAAATTCATACACTACATGGCACTACAATTGTACATAGTGCATAAGTACATAGTGTATAAGTGCATAGTGTATAATGCGTCATTTGGGACGCAACTATTCTAAAACATGCTAGCAACACTTAGCTAAGTGCTAAAACATGCTATTACCGTCATGAAACAGGAAGTTGTTGTAACTCGAGCATACAATGTCCAATCTGCCTCAAACTTCACATGTTTGATAAGTGCCCTGGCCTGAAGACATCTACATGCCAAAATTTAGTTATAGTCATATCGCCACCAGCTGGTAGCAGGAAGTGTGGCAAAATACAAATGACTGACGTTGTCCTCATATATTTACATACTTAAATGCATATTGCCCACCGTGCTCTGTTTTCCTAAAGCTACCGGGTGGCGGTGGCACGGGTGCGAGGGCCCTTTCATCATTGCTTGCAACTTTAATTTGTGTTCTGAAGATGAACAAAGGTCTTACAGGTTTGGAATGACATGAGGATGAGTAATTAATTTTGGGTGAACTAACCCTTTAATGGCAGAATTTTTTTTTGGCTGAAGCTTTCATATAATTTCACAATATTTCTTTCAGGTTTTTACCTTACCGAACACATTCTTCACTCACATGCTTCTTGGTTTCCAGCCATATTATATTCCAGGATGAAGAATGTTCGGATTAAACCTGCTCTTGACCCATCACCTCAATTGTTCAGCCGTTTTTTTGCCTCAGGCTAAAGAGAAAAAAAACTATTTGAAAAGTCTTTGCAGTAAATCTGATAAGAATGACCAGCATTGTGAGATTATTCACAGACATGGTGCATTCACTGTGCAACGCTTTCAAATACCAGGTTCTCCACAGACACACAATGAATGAGAATCTCCAATCTGCCTTTTCTACTTTTGCACAATAAAATGATCCACAACTAAGCTAATTAGTGACCAGAGTTTAACCCTCTATACTGTTGCAATAAAATCAACATAAAAATCATTAGGGTTCTAATAGAACCCTTGCGTTCTTTACTGAAGTCAAGGTTCCATATAAAAACAAAGAACATTTTCAGCACATAAGGGTTCAGTTAAAAATTATTAATATTAGCATATTATTATTATTATTTATTTAGATTATTCTATAGTAAGTGGTTAAAAAGTAGTTTGAACACTACATTACTTCACTTTCATCCCTATGGAAAGTCAAACTTTTATGATGCACCTGTGTTGTTTACTGTTGTAAGAAGTGTTGTAAGAAGTGTAAAAATATAAAGAATCAACCAAAGAAAGAATATGGTTTATAATTTGATTAATGATGTTAATGGATGTTAAAGGATCATCACTGAATCAGCAGCTTCTCCTTTAATTTTAAATTAAATATGAAGGGGAGATCAGACTTAGTTGGGGAAGTAACTTGTCACAAGAGCTGAAAAGCTTATAAAAGTCTGTCTATTGGCAGGTTTTCCTGAGGAGTATAGTGATGAAAATGTTCAATAAGTGTGTACATGATTTCATATAATAATATGTATTTCCCCTACAGATGAAATCTCGAACCACTGCCAGTTTATTTTCCCATGCATGCCAAAAGGCTTTTCCTCAAAATGCTGCTCTGATACATTTGTTTGTTATCTCAGAGAGGGATTTCAAGAGATTCAAAGCTGATCAAGACACAAAAGCATATAGCGGATAAAAGACACTTAGGTAATTGGTTTAGAGCAGCTCTTCCAGTGTGCTAAAACTCATCCTCTTTCTTCTCACTTTGTTTTCTTTTTTTTTTTATCACAGTGACTTAACTGTGGAGAAGAGAAAAGTGGGTGAGAAAGCAGAAGGGAAGACAAAGCGGGAAAGGGAAGAGGCTTTTAGGCTGAGAAGACGGGAGATCAGAAGCACTGAAGGCCTCTTACTGGGCTGCTTGGGTTTTATCTGGCTGAGAGCTATGGGCAGTTGCCATATCATTAGTTGTATCGTGAAGCAAAATATGAAGCAGCACAACTGTTTTCAACATTGATAATAATCAGAAATGTTTCTTGAGCAGCAAATCAGCATATTAGAATCATTTCTGAAGGATCATGTGACACTGAAGACTGGAGTAAAGATGCTGAAAATTCAGCTTTGATCACAGGATGATATTGATATTGCAATAATATTTCACAATTTTACTATTTTTACTGTATTTTTGATCGAAAAAATGAGGCCTTGGTGAGAAGAGACTCCTTTCAAAAAATCAGTATGTACATGTATTTTTGTCCTCTTAACTGTTAACTGAGAGACTTCATGTATTCATTTTTTTAATAAAAAAATAATAAAACATTTAAATTATTATTATTATGTTAATAGATGCAATAAAGGAGCCAACAAGTGCCCATCATACATGTGAACCTCATGAAGTTGGAGACATTTTTCATTTGTTGACATAGTTCAAATAAGTTTTAATGACTTTTATGACTACTATTGCTCGAAAATATGACAAATAGTAGATGTTTCTACCATTAGATACTATTCGATATATACATTTTAACTTAAAAAGCTGATGTTGAAAACGTTTGTCAACTACTTAAGAAATGTATTGCCAGTGTAAACATAATGAGACCAAAAACAATATTATTTTTAAAAACATTGTCTTTCTAAAATGTGTTGTGCATTTGGACTGAAATCTTCATTAATAAAATCGATCTATGGGGTCAAGGACACTGACTGAAACACAGCAAACACGGTAGCATCGTTCCTGACACTCTCCATATGGAAATAACCTGTGAGAAAGGTGCTTACTGAGGACAGATAACAGCAAAGATGAGCAGCTATGGATTAGAGACTGGAGGCGATTATGGCCAAAAAGAGGTGTGTGCGTCTGTGTGTGTGTGCGTGCGGGTTGTGTTTGGAGGGGGGACTGATTCCACTGCGAGTGTGTAAGTGTGTGTCTGGGCTGCTGGATATAAAGGAATATTAATCTGGGTTTAGTACAAGCAGGACCCCACAAACGGCTCAAGCAAACAGAGCTTAGAGGAGGCCAAGCCTCACAGAAAGTCCTAAATCTTCACATTAGCTCCCCACGTTTCTTCTACTGAACCCATAAGCTCTTTTTCTAAAGGACATCACAAACAACTCGCAACCCCCCAGCACTACCCCTATGCCACCCCGCACCCTCGCAGACCCACAAAATCAAGACGGATTTGAGAATCCAAGATTGCTGGGAATTTATAAATCCGAGACCCAAGTGGATCGCTAGAGATTAGACGAACCCCCTCCCGCCCCAAACCCGAGGAGGCAGGGAGCCACCAAAAACTGTGCTCTTCTCCCAACGGTATGTCCTACTTCTGCATCTGTCAGCCACTAGGGAGGCAGGAGCCACTTTATAAGGTGAAAATGAAAGGCAGGTACATTTAGACTAACCTACATTCCCTTACTATTGCCATATATGTACCTCTGTTCTGCTTGACAGCAGTTTTAGGAGCTGATGGATGGACATCATTTGGAAAATAAAGTTATGTACCACAGTTTTGTAGCTTTATACATTTATAGGAGCTCTATACTCTATATCATGGTGAATCCTGGTACTTTTGAATTCAGACTTAATTAAAAATATAACAAAAGAATATAATAAATAAATATATAGTTTATAAAATATAATAAAAATATTGTCTGTTCTCTGTTTTTCAAGGCTGATGTTTTTTAATGTTTTTTCTTTCATTTAGTATTAACATTTTATTTGTTAATAAAAATGTTAACAAAATGGAGTTTAATTCGGATGATATGGATGATTTTGGAGCTGATGCTTTATACCATATTCCCATCATTAAATTAAGACTTAAAAACAAACAAATAAATAAATAAAATATGTGTCTGTTTTATGTCTGTTTCAAGGTTCTCATTTATTGTTTTTTAAGTTTGGTATTTAACAGAATTTTACTTTGTAATTGTCAGTAAAAATGTTAATAAAATGCACTTTAATTCTGATTAAAATAATTTTATATTTAAAAGTTAAAGTAAACTGCTGATGCTTTATACTCCTTATCATTAATCTTTGTATTTTACAAAAGGGACTTAATTGTAGAAAAAAAATGTTCTATATGTAAGCAATAAGGTACGAGAGGCTGTGCTGTATATTTTTGGCTTTAATATATGTATTGTGTGGTAACCGTTTTATAAAAGCAATAAGGTACTCGAGGCTAGTGCTGCAAAAATATACAGCACTAGCCTTGAGTACCTTATTGCTTTTATAAAACAGTTACCACACAATACAAATATTAAAGCCAAAAATATGTATCAATGCAACTTTCATGAAGTAAACTTTCACTAAAGCCTTCCTTCCGCCGGAAAAAATAGTCCCTGACCGTGAACAGCAACAGAAGTTACATTATTACGCCATTAGATGGCGACAAAGACTGTCTTTATGAGTGTGTCAGTCAGTAGCGAAGACTTTTATGTTGAAAAGACTGAATTGTTGTAAACACAGAACAAGACGCAACTGACAAACGCTTTGACTAGCGACTGTCAGTCACGGGAAAACCCCTGAACTGTTAAAAGGACAGGATAATACATCGGACATTTAAACAGATTTGTTATTATGAACATAGGACTGACCTGAAGGAAAATGCTAAATCTGAATGCAGGTAATAAACTCGCTCACTCGATCTCTTTCTCACAACACTCTTCTACAGAATACAGTAAGCTTCAATGAACAATATCAATTGAGGACATACAGTTTACGTTGCTAAGAGTGGTTGCTAAGGGTGTTGTGTAGTGATACACAGAACCGTTGGGTGAAGCAGTCATAGCTGTGTTTTATCATGAATAAAACACAGCTATTGACCAATCAGAATCAAGGACAGGAACTAACCGTTTTATAAGTTTAATTATTTATTGCTATTCTAATACAATTTTAATTTAACTTTTAATATCATTTTAATATAGAACACCCTAGCAGCTGTATAGCAACACGCTAAAAATCACTCAGAACATATTAGCAACCGCATAGCAACGCCCTGGCAACCACCCAGAACAGAAAAGTTTTGCATACGCAAACACACTCAGCACTGATATTAATATAAACTGCACTGTAAGAGTTAAAGCAGAGGAAGTGTAATGTTTGGAATAGGATGCAGGGGGTGTGGTGGCACAGCAGTCAGCAGGTAGGCTGAGGTGAAGGTGGGGGATTTAACTAGAGATACTAAACCTTATTCTGTCACCTGCAGTTCTCAGGCAGGGTGTAAACCAGAAGAAGCTGCTGTCCTGCAGAGTTTCATTAACCTGCCTGCATGTCTCTAAAACCCTGCTTTACGCTTAATCAAACTGCAGCCGCTGCAGCTTCAGCGGTCGTCGTGGTCACCTGGTCGTCCACACACGCTTTTCCCAGCATCCACCGCAGGCCACATGTGTGATGGACCCAACACAGTTTCGTTCCAATGAGGGTCGTCTATAATAGGAGAGAGAGATTGGTCTGCACTGGACTATTATATAACACAGGTCAGACATTAATGGATGTCAGATTCTATTCTAATTGACAAGATAATAATAAAAAAAATTTAAAAAAATGGTAACACTTCACAATAAGGTCCCATTGGTTAACGTTAATGCATTAACTAGCGTGAAATAACAACATTTGTTACAATATTTATTACTTTTTTTTTAACAATTATTTAATAAAAAATACAACTATTCATTGTTAGTTCATGTTAGCTCAGGTCCATTAGTTTTTTTCATTGGTTTGGTGCAATTTTTACAAGCAAGTGTTAGATTTTTAAAACTCTTAGTACTAATATCATAACAGATCATCAAAAAGTCACTTTTTTTCAAACATTTCAGCATATTTCAATTGTGTTGGTGCAAAATCACAAAATGTACTTTTCACTTCACATAATGTGTTTCATATATAAACTTTTCATTAACAGTCTTTCATAATGTTATCACTATCAGACATTTGATTTGCATCTCTTATCATTGTTTAATACATTTATCTATTATTTAATCCAGCTGATCTTAATGGTTAATTAATGAATCATTTGGTACACCTATAGATTTCTATAGATACACACTCTATAGATATAGTTTCTACTTTGTTTACAATTTCCGACATGGATAACCAAATGAAAAGAATTCTTTTTACATTAAAAGCGATTTATCTTTACCACTAAATTCAGTTTTTAGTAATGAAAAAAAAAAAATAATAATAATGTCAAATCTAGTCTCATTAAGAGCAAAAATGTCAGGCAACCATCAGTCATTTTAAATATAATATCATTAAACATAATTTAGCACCCTGTCAAATGTTCAAACCAACCCATGTTCTTGTTAACAAACTAACAGGTCTAATATAGTTTTCCCACATCCCCCCATCACATGTCTGCACTCAGCTGTGTAATGCACACGTTTAGCAGGTCCATCAGCTGATGTTCTGGGCCCTGAGGCACTTCTGCCCAGCAGCGGACGCTCAGACAGCGACTTCCACAGATCAATCTTCCTCTGACACTTCATTTAGACTGCATTAATGTGGAATTAGGAGCCATTATGGCCATTGGCAGGCCTTGACAGTCCTGAAACGTGAGCAGTTATCCAGCCTCCTGGGAACCGTCGTGAATTTGAATGGACCAGATCAAGCTTATCCAGCCCCTGCTACAAAGCTGAATAAGTGATTTGATTATTTAGCTCCACATTTTCATTCAGCACTGTCATCACTGTTTTCAATCAGCTAAAGGAATGTGCAAGGAATTGTTGCCTTTTTGCTCTCTCTCTCGAGTGTAAATGAAATGCTGGAATGACGTTATCAACCACACAACAGCAGCTAACTGTTTGGACAACAGTCTACTTCTCAGTGCAGATATCAATATATGACAAAGATAGCCTTTAATATTTGTTATTATTTGATTTTTCCACTGCTGTACATTTTTATGCTTAGTTTTTAGTTATGTGGCAAAAAAAAACAAAACACTTTACTCTCCTGATTCCATCCCATGCAAAGCATGCTGGATATTAGAAATCCTTTTTCCAGTTAGTTCTCATTTATCAACAAAAATGATTCACATAGTCAAAACTCAAAAGCAATAAAGTGCCCCTATTATGCTTTTTCAGATATGACCTTTCATGTAGTGTGTAATATAGCTGTTTGTGAATGTAAAAGGTCTGCAAAGTTTCAAAGATCAAAATGCAGATAAATGGAGTTATTGTCTCCAAAAAGAAAGAAGTGATTCTGAACTGTCTGAAATGAGTCGTCAGTAATTTCAGTCTTACTTCCTGCTCAAACTTATGAAGGTTTGTAACAAATTTGCATAATGCCAGCATATTGTCTTCATTGGCTGCCCTGAAACAACATCTACTTTGTCTCGCCCTCAAACACTTTAGTTGTAGCCGAGACTGAGAAGAGTTTGGTTCATGTTGTTCATGTCTAGAAGACCCTGTTTTCAGTGCTGCGGAAGCAAATCCACTTTTGACCTTTCAAAGGTAGAGGACTCATGCTGGAATTGTTACGGAAAAACCGACGCCATCATTACTGTTCGTATATCACTGTGTATCAAGTGGGGAAGAACCGGAGCTGAAATTCAGATATGGTGATGGGCGTTTGGTTTTCAACAGGTACTGTAAGTGGTTGACCAATCACAACAGACTGGGCCATCTGACCAATCAGAGCAGAGTAGGCTCTTTTGGAAAAGAGTGGTTTAGAGAGATTGAATCCTTTATCGAACCATTTCAGAGACTGTGAGAAAAAAGCTAATGCTGCAATGTATATTATTATGAAAATTAAAGTCTTTATTGACCTTGAATGCATGTGAACCTATTGTAGGAGACTCCAAAACAAAATTAGGAACCTTTAAGATAGCATAAATAGGGGCACTTTAAATCATACACTCTAAAAAATGCTGGGTTGTTTCAACCCATGTTTGGGTCAAATATGGACAAACCCAACCATTGGTTTAATTTTTTTTATTACATTTTTAAACCCAACGGTTGGATTTGTCCATATTTGACCCAAACATGGGTTGAAACAACCCAGCATTTTTTAGAGTGTAATGAAAAAATTAAGTTGCGACAAAATATAGTTGATTTAGCCTACTTTAATTAAGTAAACTGGACAAGCAGGAAAAAAAAAATCTTCATTTTCTGTAGCTTTTTATGACTATTTTCACTGTCTCTCTGACCTGAAGAATTAAATTGGATGTCATTATCGTTACCACAGTTAAACATACCAAATTAATTCTTTTCATGTTTTAACATGACCTCATAAAGTTGCAGGTTGGGATCCAGTTAATGGATACATACCAAGTTCTGTCATGAAACTCTAGATGGCGCAGGCTGATGGATCCTTAATGCAAATAATGATATTTACATCGTTAACTACATGGCACAAGCTGATTGGTTCATGTCTCATCTGCAGCCAATGAGCTTGCTGGTAAACATTTAAATAGCTGGTTAGCGTTCAGTCTGCAGCACGTTTTCAGAGTTCCTTTGAAATCCTCCACCTTCCCCAGCTCCACCTGTATAGATCTGCTATGGGTAATTTTATATATGCTATTTGTACAGTAGCAGTATGTCTTACATGCTCACAGCAGAGTATCAGTGTATGTATTGGCAGTAGCAAGTTCCTGTACTTGCTCTGCAGCAGCAGCAGCAATAATCTACAGCAATACCAAACACATTAAAGGATTAGTTCACTTTCATATTAAAATTTCCTGATAATTTACTCACCCCAATGTCATCCAAGATGTTTATGTCTTTCTTTCTTCAGTAGAAAAGAAATTAAGGTTTTTGATGAAAACATTCCAGGATTATTCTCCTGGAATTCAATTGGCCCCAAACAGTTGAAGGTCAAAATTACAGTTTCAGTGCATCTTCCCAGATGAGAAAAAAGGTTCTTATCTTGCGAAATGATCAGTCATTTTCTAAAAAAATTAAAAAAATAATATAATTTTAACCACAAACGCTCGTCTTGAACGAGCTCTCTTCTTCTTCGTCTTCTCTATTAGAATTTTTGTTTTCATCAAAAACCTTAATTTCTTTTCTACTGAAGAAAGAAAGACATAAACATCTTGGATGACATTGGGGTGAGTAAATTATCAGGAAATTTTAATATGAAAGTGAACTAATCCTTTACCATTGTCATATCCATTACCATGCTAAAAATCTTTAGAGAGTTTTCATGATAGAAATATAGTTATTTTGCATTTTTAATCCAATTTTGTATAAAGATGTCTTAACATTTGACAGAAATTGCGGAAGATATTACTTAATTTGACTGAAAGGTCAAGTTGAACACACTGCATTGTGGGATAGTAAACTGCACATTTTAGCAAATGTAGTAGGTCATGGGTATTCTACACGGAAAATTTGCATACTATTCACAATATATACATATTATTTATGGTAAGACCAGTAAAGTAGCTTTACAATTGCAAACATACTGTGTCTGTCATACTTCCTCCGCATTACCTCTGTAAATCTGGATTGTTACTCATTGGCTACTATGTTGGATTAAACAGCGCTATACTGTGGATTTTGGAGTTGCTCAGAGTGCACTTTCAATGTTTTCAGACCTGATTTTATTCATAAAAAACACTTACAAATTCACATCTGAGAGAGCCAGTATCTGACAGCTACAGAACCATAATTTGAAATATAGCAAATGCTAGATAACAGGAACATTTTTAGTCACTTTCAGTGACATTTTCGACCCAACACCTGGTAAATTTCTGACTTTTCTCTCATGTCACAAAGTCAGGGACAGATAGTTTGGCTTCGCACTGTTTTCTTGCCTCAGTGCGACTCCTTTTGATTTGGCCACTTGTGTGGCGTCTTCAATCACACAGTAATTAGGATTAAATAAGCAAAAGCTATATGCAAGAGCAAAGGCACATTACATATCTATGCCACGAACAAGGCCTGTGTAAAAATAGCTTGCCACCCCACATGAAAGCCATATGAATGGGTGACTCGATAATCACATCACGGCTATCTTTCAGACGTAAATGTACGAGATGACCCTGGTCGCCTTTGCATTGGTGTGTTATAAATGCAGTCTGCTTCCCCCTCCTCCTCTCACTGTTAGTGACCAGGCAAGTGAGAGGCACACCGATACTCCTTAAGGAGCTTTGCTCTTGGGAGGAAACCTAATCTTCTTTTTTAACGCCATCCCAAAGCTCCTCGCAGACTCTGAAAAGAAGGGGGTGGAGTCCCGTGCTGAGTATCTCTGTCCCCATGAGACAGCGTCGCCCTGGCGATCACACTTGAGGGAATTAGCTGCTCTATACGCGGGGGTAAATCCCTCCACTCTGCCCCTGCAGCGCCTCCTACAGGGTGGGTGTTTATTCAGCTCTTTTATTTGTTTTATAAACAACTACATTGAGAGAAAAGATACACAGGCTGAATCCCAATTCACATACTATCCATAGTATATAGTGTGCAAAGTTAGGTTTAGTGCACCACAAGAAAGGATGGAAATTGCAAGTAATTTAATAATTATGATTCCACTTAATCAGTTCCATATTGATTTAGTACTTAAAAAAATACTTGAGTATTTAAAACTGTTCAAATGTATGTAGTCAGTAAGATTTTATTTCTTTGAAAGAAATTAACATTTTTATTCAGAAAGAATTGATCAAAAGTGACAGTAGAGACATTTATAATGATACAAAAGATTTTTATATAAACAAATGCTGTTTATTATTTTATTTTCATCAAAGAATCCTAAAAAAATCATGGTTTCCACAAAATTATAATAACATTGATAATAATCAAAAATGTTTTTGAGCAGCAAATCAGCAAATTAGTATGATTTCTGAAGGATCATGTGACACTGAAGGCTGGAGTAATGATGCTGAAAATTCAACTTTAAACACAGGATTAAATTACATTTTAAAATATATTCATATAGAAAACAGTTATTTTACATCGTAATAATATTTCTCAATATTACTGTATTACTGTTTTTTTTTTAATCAAAACATTAAACAATCTTATACTGACCCCAAAATTTTGTTTTTGAAAATGTAGCAAAATTTTGACCCCATATTTTAAAAAAAGCCAGTTTTTGGCAATAAATTTTAATGTTTCTTTAAATTAAAGTACCATTTATATATATATATATATATATATATATATATATAGGGTGAATTCAGGTTGATTGGGACACTTTTTCCATTTCATCTCAATGACAAAAAGTGTCCCAGTCACCCTGAATTCACCATATATATATATATATATATATATATATATATATATATATATATATATATATATATATATATATAACATTTCTTAATGTTTATCTTTAACTTTGTATTTTTTCTCATTAAATTTTGTATGTCACACTGAAATGTGGGTTGCAAACACTATCAAATAATTGTAATTGTTAAAGTAATTAAATTTTATGGTAATAATTATAGTTTTATGTAAACAAGTGAAATCCCAAGTCTATACATACGCAAAATTATTTTTCCATCAGTGAATGATATGCTTTCAGTGTAAGAATGAGAATTTGTGATGCAGCAATAGCACTAAATTTTTTTTTTAAAATATTTTCTCATTTGGTTAAAGCAATTTGAAGTGTCCAGCCATGGTTCCCTATAAATATATAGTTAAATAGTTATAATTCATAACTCAGTACTCTTATGGCGTTTATGCAATAAATAGATACCATGTAAATACATATTTATACACACTTGGCGAATAAAGCTCATTATGATTCTGATTCAGTAAAAATAGAAAGACAGAAAAAACAGAGACGTTCACAACACCAGCATATCTGAGGTCAGTCTAAGACACGCGTACACAGTGCTGACAGATACAAAGACAGCGCACCGCGCTCATGCTCTGTACAAGAGGTCACGGTAAATATTAACTCTGACAGAGCTGTGTGAAAATCTCAGGCGGTTTCATGGGAAGAAGGTGTGAGAGATTACAGATCCAGAGATTCCTGTGAGGAGAGACAAGTGACATAACTTTTCATCTCACAAGCTCCTGGACTGACTCTCTGACCTTCTCTTTAAGATTCCTGCCAGTATTCCCAAAACAAATGCACACTCGGCTCTACTCTCTTCAGAAATTACAGACTCTTGTGTGCTTTACCCTTTACAGCTATTTAAGTAACTTGTTAGTTCTTCTGCTAAACATGCTGTGGTCGCTCTGAACATATGGCATAGCTTTTGACCAGACATTTCTCGGCTAAAGATTAAAGTGACCACCCTTCTAGCATGTCTACGTGAAAGAGAGCATGCTAAGATGATGCCAGCACAGGTCAAAGTGAAGGCAAACTGCAGGTATTTTTAATGAAGGTGTGACATTCTGACAGGACCCTGATAATACAGTCCTCACACTAGCTTAAGACAGACAGGAAGTATATAAGGAATTTAAAACCAAAAGAATTAACCCAGAGCAACAGCTCTGACAGCTCTACCACGGTATTCTGGAAAGTATCAAGACATTTATTCTATTTCAGCGCTATTCACAGCGTTTTATAAGCTAAATGTGTTTTATCATGCAAAAGTGCTAAAGTTTCAGAAAGCACACCCACACTCTGTTTACTGACTGTCTGATGCATATAATTATCATGGCGTGGTTCAAAACAAAGGTGAGAAAAGGATCTGGGCAAGCAGTTTTATTAAAGAAAACAATCCAAAACACTAACAAATCCTCAGGAACCAAAAACCAAACCATTTCACAGATGAGCACAGATAAAGGACAGAACTAAACATGGGGTATAAATACACAGGATAATGAGTGAGAAAACAAGGAACAGGTGGGACAAATCAATCAACTAATTAGTAATGGCAACAGAGGAAACAAGGGAAACAAAGGGAGCTGAAAATACTCAAAATATGTGAACAGAAACACAGAATCTGTGACAATAACGGCCAAAATATACTTCACTTTTTACGCGTATGCGAGGGTCAGCGTACAGTCAGCGTGACCCAAATTTCGTCATCAGAAGAGTATGCGCACCGCTGGATTTTTGTAACCGCGCATAGTTTGTATGCACAGGTCGCACATGCACATTTAATTTTTTTGCGGTAATTAGTTTATCCACAAGGTGGCAACCGTGCCCTGGGGGCGTCGATTCACAACTTAGGTAGTCGAAGAAAAACTGCATAAACAGGACAGACAGGAACGCATGCAAGCCACAACAACAATGGAGGCCTACATAGATGAGAGATTGTGTGAAGAGGTTAGAAAGTACCCTCATTTGTACAACTCTAGCATTAAAGAATACAAAGATATTTACATGGTTTTTAACTAGTGGTGAGAGATTGCTCAAAACTGCGCATGCTAAAACAAAGGTAACACTTGTTACCTTACTACGTTTCCAAAAAACTAACTTAACCAAAGAGCTTACCTAGATCTGATCATGGCCACCTAAAGTTAGTTTGCTTTGCTCTTGCGGATCTCGTGTTTTCATTGATTGCCATTTCGTCTCCGTCTCCAGAGCCACCCCCTGAGACAAATGCAAAATAGGACAAATGAATGATTATCTTTACAGTAAAAGGGTTAAGTAGCCTGTTAAATTAATTAGTCCACATTAGGAATTTCACAGCTGTTAATTTAATGGAGAGGCAGAGTACTAAGTTCATCAAGTGAGCACTAATAGCTCTCAATCTGCCCAATGTGAACATCAGAAGCGCTGGGGTGGGGCGAGGTTTCTCATATACATTATTCTTGAGAAGTCTTAGACACACTTGTCACGAAACCAAAAGTAAAATACACATACTGTATGTGAAGCGCCCAGGATTCTATTTTGGTGGAATAATAGTATTTTTTTTCCCCCTGCTGGAGCCTTTCATGTCATTTAGAGAGGTGTTTAATAAGGATGGGCACTAAGAGGATTATGATCCCATTTGGCCATGGCCCCGTTGAGATGAGGGGTTGTGGGGGGCATCCTTCTCACTGTCAAAACTCATTTCCCTCATAAATGATCAGCAAGATGACAATCCCATATTCTGGAAATGTGCTCCAGCCCCCAGCCTCCTCTCCTCACTGGGTTAATGAAGACCGAGAGCGAGCCGTCCTGATCAGCCCCGGTCTAAACTCATGTACGCGGCAGAGAGAGAAGCTGAACTCTTAAATGTAAAGGTTCCAAAAAGGTTTTTTTTGCTGTCATTAAAGTACCATTTTTGCTTCCCCAAAGAACCTTTCAATAAAAGGTTCTTAAAAGAACCATGTTTTTCTTAGTGTGATGAACATTTTAATAATCTAAAGAACCTTTTTCCATTATAAAGAATCTTTTGTGTAATGGAAAGGTTCCATGGATGTTAAAGATTCTTCATGGAACCATCAATGCCAAAAGAGAACCGGTCTAAACACTTATAAAAGTCTTACCATAGTGAATCAGGGTAAGACAAACACATGTTTTGGAAGAAGGATTGATGTTGTAGCCTATTGACACATTATTTAAATTATGTTAATTTTGAACAAAAGAGTTACAAAGTGTAGGCTACCTTTATTTCTCTGGCCTAAGATGTCTCACCATTTATTTGTCAGTTTAATTTACTTTGCTTTGTTTGACCATGTTCTGGTAACACCTGCTCACATGGGTGATGTAGAGTCTGGATTATAACATAATTATACCAAAATCAAGCAGGAGCGTATTATCACTTCCCGCCCTGTGTCAGTGACCTTATGATATCTTTGCCTCTTTCTTTCTTAAGAAAAGACTGCAAGGTTCTTTTCCCACAGCAAGGGAGTCAAGCTCTTGGCTGGCATCCCTATTCCATCCCTCCCTCTCCCTTTTTCTCTTCTCTTTTCTGCATGCTCTGGCTATTAAATGCATCTTCAATTCAGCAACTTTGAAGTGGCACTCCAGGAAATGCACTCAATCAATTATAAATGAAATAATCTCCTTATAATATTAGAGATTTTAAAAGTGTAAGAAATACCGCCAGATTAAGGAACCCAAATCAGTTTTAACAGTATCTAAAGTGACAGCAGGAGAATCATGGGAAGGAATGGGGAGAAAGTTAAAATGATTATGTAGATCTGTGTCACGGGCGAATGTTTCTGCAAATCCCTGCAGGATCTCACAGCACAGTGGAAACAGATTATTCCCGGCCTTATTTAAAAAGCTGTGGCTTTTTTCGAATGGGAAACATTTATATAAATTTATACATAAATTTACTGCTCTTGCTATACTTTCTCGCTCATCTATTTGAACCAGTGTCTCACCACTGTGTTATTGTGAACAACTGGCTGTTGCAAATCTTTGAAGAAAAATCAACTGTGATTTGATCGTTGATTTATATGCAAATACTGAATTCATTTGTACTGAAGATTCACTTTTGTAGATTTAAGTTACTGCCTGTTAACTTTGACATAATCTATATGGTAGTGCACACCTAACAATTTTTTATCACATAAACATTTAAAATCTTTTTTTTTTTTTTTGTCTAGGAAAATGGACCAAAAATATTGATGACTCATCTTGCATTGACATGCATATTAAAATATTTGTGAAATCAATTGCTCTCTGGAATGAGAATGCCCCTCCCTTTAAAGTGCCCCTATTATGCTTTTTCGAATATTACCTTTCATATATTGTGTAATATAGCTGTCTGTGAAAGTAAAAGGTCTGCAAGGTTTTAAAGATCAAAGTGCACGACAAATAAAGTTATTGTCTCCTAAAAGAAAGAATCAATTCTGAACTGCTGAAACAAGTCGTCAGCAATTCACTTCCTGTTACAAACCTATGTAACAATGTAACACATTTGCATAATGCCAGCCTATGGTCTTCATTGGCTGTCCGCGAACAACGTCTACTTTGAACTTCAAACAGCAATTTTTGAAGGGGACACAAATAATACAGCCACATTATGTCCATTTTTTTTTTTTTTTTTTTGTCATTTTATCTGGCCAACAACACAAAGCGATAGTTGTTTAAATATGAGTTGGGTTCATAGGTTCACCACGCGGTCATATTATAATTATCTTGCGTCCTCCATATAGTATTTTAGGTTTCGTCTGAAACAGAGAATGTCTCTTACTATATTCAACTGCAGCAAGCCCACTGATCTGCCAATTAACGTCATATTGAGCAAAACCCAGCACAACAGTAGATCTACAATATTACCCTAATATCAGTTCACACATAGGCTTATCGCCATGTTATTTTGGCGGTTTGTCATGTTTTCCAAATGAAATGGTGAAGAAAGCTCTGAAGTGACGGAAGGTCATGTAACACAGTAAACGTCACGTGTTTGAGTTTGTGTAGTGGACGAAACAACGGCATTCGTTCAAACAGAGACACGCAGACTTGTAAACAACATTCTTTGGCTGTTGTCGTGTTCAATTCTATTATGTGAAAGCTTTAAAATCTCTGCTGTGCGTGATTTTTTTTCCCCAAATGGTTCAGCGGAAATCCCCGCCCTGCAACCAATTTCATTGGCTGAGGTTACAGTGACGGGTAGGTTTAGGAATCAGGGTTGGGTGTAGGCAATCGTTATTGTGACTGACATGGCCAATTAAATGTTTAGAATCGACTTCAGGGCGGGATTTCCGCTGAACTGTTTTTTTTTTTTGGGGGGGGAATCAAGCTTCTCTGCTGTGGGTGAAACTCACGTAATAGTTTGTGACGTCAAACGTACCGTCTCTCCTCTGTCCTTAGTTTGCCAGTTATTCATTACAAGGATAATACACATTAGTAAAATCATAAAGTAGCCCCCCCCCCACCGGTGTGTAGGTGTAGGTGAGATAAAGGAGGAAAGCAGGCAAGTGGACCAAAACACTGAGGCAAGGGAGGGAGGACTCAAAATGTTTGCTTACACAATTATTTTAAGTATATATCATTATATTATTTCAATACATAGCGTGGTTTTTAATGATATTTTTAGGGGCGGCATGAACTTCCAAAAGACGAGGATTCACGTTCAAATTGATACGGAAAAACCGACGCCATCATTTGTATTACTGTGTATCAAGCGCTGAGGAAGCCTCTGGAGCTGAAATTCAGTTATGGTAATAGGCTTTTCATTTCCGACACGCACTGTAAGCGGTCGACCAATCACAACAGACTGGGCCATCTGACCAATCAGAGCAGAGTAGGCTCTCATAACGGAGGGGTTTAGAGAGACTGAATCCTTTATCGAACCGTTTCTGAGAGTAAAGAGCTGATGTTGCAACGTATATTATGAGGAAATCAAAGAATTTTTTCAACTTGGATGCATGTAAACCTATTGTAGGACACAGCAAAACAAAATTAGAAACCTTTAAAATAACTTAATGGGGCACTTTAAATTATAATGCCCGGCATTATGGTTCATAGATTTGATGTAACTAAAGAATATTGGCTAAAATAAATGAGCGGACTAACTAACTAACCTCACGATATGTCCCGCACGATACGTCAACGCAAGAAGGAAAACTTTGCTCATCAATTCATTTAATGGGGTCTTTAAATGGTCCTGCGGTGTGATTTGATTTGTGATTTGCGGTGTGATATATAAAATGTCTTGCATAATAATCATTAAAAATAATTAGCAAATTGATGTTTACAATAGTTTTAGATGATGTATAACATGTCACACTGCAGGACTGTCACTCTTGTGAAAAGGCTCAGATATAGTTTAAATAAACTTAACTGAGTATTCCAGGTGCTCCTAGAAAAGTAGACTCTCTTCTAAATAATGAACGCTATTATGTGGAGCGGTGAACTTTCATGCTGTGCTTGTCCCGAACAACTGCTTCCATCAAAAATGATTTTGAAACTTTTGGATGGACAAAAAAATAACAGTGCATGGAAGCATTACATGTGGAAATAATTTGGACTGACCTCAGCTGGGTTTCACTACCACCGTATCGGTCAAAAGCTGGACTGTGCAGCTGTCCAGGGGCAGCAAATCAATTGATCATTAGGGGAAGATAAGTAGGCAAACACATCCATCACTGCTCTGTTCACTAGCACCCCGCTGCTACAGTGAGCTACAGGGATTATCTGTGTTTAGGCAAGCGTCTGAGCGGTGTGTGTGTGTTCCCTGGTCAGTCCCTCATCTAACAGGTTGCTCTCACTCATTACATGGTTAGTTGAGCCCAATGAGGGCTCTTTCAGCTAAGTGAGAAGCAGGCTGGAGGGTTCATTCGGTGTTTGCATCTGTGAAGGAGTTAGACACACTTGGTCAGCGGTTTGACAGCCTTGACTCCACTGAAGCAGCTACAATCCCTGTGGGTATACACACACACACACACACACACACACTTCAAAGGCACCATGAAACTTTAACTTATTATTTCTCCAAACTTACTATTAGTGAAATTACAAAATAATGCTTCAAACTAAAGATTTCTAACACATTTCGGTAATAAAAAAGGCATACACAGCCTTAAAGCAGACTTTTATGTTTTTTCTTACTCTAATATGCTTTGTTTGCTCAATTGTCAGATGGCCATTGCAACTAAACACAAAGTGTGTATGACTTCTGAATTTAAGTTTTACAAAAGAAGAGAGACAGTACTGGGTATATTGAAAAAATTAAATGTTCAAGTAATATCCATGAAAATTATTCAAGCAAAAAACAGCACAGAAATGTTTCAGTTTCATTGCATTTAGGTCTACATTGAGAAATCATCAATATTCATTAAATTAGATATTTAATGTTTTGTTTATATTTATTTATATTAGAGTATTAGTAGACTGTTAGGTTAGGGTTAGGAGAACGTTGACATGTAGTTGCAAATTTACTTATAGTCAGTGTTGGGGAGCATCAAAATAAAGTGTTAGCAGATATTAAGCAGACAGTCTGCTAATAATAAGTCGACATGTAGTTGCAATCTTACTTATAGTTAGTAGAATGTCTAAAGTGGACTAGTGGACTCTTCTGTGGAACCCAAAAGCAGAGGTTTAGTTAATTTAGTTTTAGTAAAAGTACCATAAAAGTAGTCCAGATTACTTGCAATATTTTCTGTGTGCCAAATCTGTTTTCTGAAGCACTTTTTGTGAGGAACAGAAATCATTATTCACTGATAATCTTATGCTGTGACACAAATTTCACTGCAACAAAATAAAGTGCAGCACACCCATCTTTTACAGCAAACCTGGCAGTATGCATTGACACCATTTTTAAATATAGGTAACAATAAGGTTCATTAGTTAACATTAGTTAACTACATTAGTTAACATGAACTAATAATGAACTGCACTTATACAGCATTTATTAATCTTTGTTAATGTTAATTACAACATTTACCAATACATTATTAAAATCTTGTTAACATTAGTTAATGCACTGTGAACTAACATGAACAAACAATGAACAATTGTATTTTCATTAACTGACATTAACGAAGATTAGTAAATACAGTAACAAACGTATTGCTCATGGTTAGTTCATGTTAGTTAATACATTAACTAATGTTTAACTAATGAACCTTATTGTAAAGTGTTATGAAAATGACTCCAAATGAGACTGTTTCTTACCAAACAGTATGGCTAAAATTCACTAGTCATATCAGTTTAGAACAACATGAAAGTTAGTAAATAATGACAAAATTTTAATTTTTGGGTGAACTGTTTATTTCTATTTCCTATTCCTCTACCTTTTACATATTCAGATCTTTATTGTTCCTTTTCTAGGGCTGCGTCCGAAAACTTAGGCAGTGACTTGTTGCCTCACTACCCTATCAGGCAATGACTCTGCAGGCAGCGTTTGCACACGAAGGTACCTCATGAAACTGTTTTCAGACAGATTTTTGAGGCAGCATAACAGTTTAATGATCTACAACAAAATAGAGAGAGATTTGGTGATAACTAAGCAAATATTTAACTACTGCAATAGTAATTTCTCACTAAAAATGACATCAAAAGTGGAAAAAGTTGGCCAAAAACATACTTTTACACTGTCCTCAACTGCTATACCTCTGTAATCAATCTGTAATCACCAGCCTCTCAGACTTAAGTAGGAATTCTGAGGGAGTCTCTGAATTTGAATCCTTAGTCACACACAAATTGGAAAAATTACATTCTCACCTATTTTTTGAGGAAGTGCTATTGAAGCGTAAAACACTTAAATGATTGTTTAACAATCCCATCAAGTGCTTCAAACACTCATTTGGATTAGCTTCCGAGTATCTAGTGTACTAATACGGTTTTGTACTCATCAGACTGGTCTTTGAAAACAAAGAGGTCAGTAGAAGCAGTTTGCTCAAGGCATTGGTGTGTGTAGCTGTGTTTAGACTCCAGAGAGTCGTTGCATGGCTTGAGTCAGACTCCATCAGCTCATTCTTTACCTCAATATCCTTCTGAAGGAAAGAATCAGGACTACAACGGCTCTCTTGTGGAATGTTTTGTGTGAGGGAGAAAATGGAAGCCTTCATTGCTAGATTCATAAAGTGGCCACTGAGGGTGAGATTTAGGAGGAAATCGTATTTAAGATTTATACCAGTTGCAGAAATCAATCACTGGATACAACAGAACTCATGGCCCAAACCAGACCTATTAATGCTCCACTGAGCAGATTATTTAGCACTGTGCTTCTCAACATGGTTTTGCTTCAACAACCAGATTTTAAATTGGACATCAAGCAGCGAGCTAACAACCTGTATCCCATATTTAACTAGGTGGTATTTCCTTTTACATTAACATGTTAGCGTCTACCTAATTTGACTAGTTTCTACCAAATTACATTTGCACCAAAATACTGTAGTTTGATTGAATGCACATCCTTTGACTTCAGCAACAAAACATATAGTAAATGTTTAAAAAGCCTTTTAAAAAGTCAGTAAGACTGTTTATTTTGCTAGTTACATTTTATAAATTGCCCTCTTGTTAAAGATGATCAGCGCAATCAATTTTTTTGTTCTTTAAAAAAAATGCCTTAAAAACAGTCTTTTAACTAGCTTCAGAAAGGGGAAAAATAGAAGGAAAAGGAGTGCATGTTAAAATACTTTAACATATTTATTGAAATCAATCCTAAAATTAAATTCGGTGAAAGTTTGAAAATTATAGTGCTTTATTTAAAGAGTCAAATATCTAATGTGTAGAACTTTTTCTGTGACTTGGTACTTTGTGTCACTAGTGGCCCTGAAAGCCTGTCAGAAATGCTTAGTTTCTCCAGGAAAATGATTTGTATGGATCTTTGCTCCGGGTCTTGCCCTGTTTCTGCACAATTTCTCTCCACCCTCTTGTTTTTTTCCCCTCCTTTTGTTTAAGTAAAGCTAGGATTAGGGAAGATTTTCCCCCTAAAGTAGTGGTTTGATGGTGCTTTTATCCCCTAGAGTTGCGAAGACGGTGGAGCCCCAGGATTAGACCAACACAAAAGGTGTTGTTGTGTCCGGCCGCAGGCTGGAGGGAAGAAACTCAACTGCCAGTTTCAATATGTCAATGTTCTCAGGATGGGAAGTTGGCCAAACCAATTGAGGTGAGCTCTAGTGTCCAAATACTCACAGTTCAGACGCAGTTCAGATTTTGGCGTACCAAAGTTACAAATCCAAAAGAATGCCCCATGTGTTATATCTAGAAAAAAACAAAACAAAACAAAAAAACATTTTAAGCAGTTGATTAGTATTACACAAACACTTTTTTGGTTTTTAGTTTCTTTGAGGTCATCTATAAGTGAACTCCTAAAAGTTGACAAAATTCACTTTTAGCAGATAATAGGCATTTAAAGTGTACAGACTTTTTTTTATCCAGGAAAATGAATGGCCGAAAATGAGAATGTCCCTCCCCAAAAACCACTTGCCACTTACAAGCAAGTCATAAGCATAATCGAAAACCTATTATTTATTTACTTTGATATGTCCCACCCAAACTTACTTCTATAGGAAATAATCCAACACAGAAAACAAAACTATGTTCATTGAGCTATTTCATGGATTTTTACAGATAAGCAGTCACTTAAGTAATGATGCCAAAAAAAAAAACAAAAAAACTAGTTTCTGTCACTAAAAATCTTTTTCAAAGCCATCGCTGTGCCTTTTTCAGAGGAGAAAACATTGCCAGACAATCCATGTCTCAGCAGTAACATCAAACTGTGTTAACATAAAAAAAAATCATCTTAGCTTCAGCCCAAAGTGCATTTGTGTATGTTAAAGAAGAAATATTCCAGTGCAGTTTATCATTATTAAGAAAGGATTGATTGTTGGCAAGTGTTATTTTGGCCCCTTTTAATCAGATTCAGCAGAAGCGGAAAGAAAATATTTTAACCAAATATCTTAATAATAACACTTCTAACGGATTGCTTTTGGCAAGTTGTTTTGCTATCCTTGTCACAATATTCCCCAGGCAGCAGTCAACTTGGAACCATTAATCAAAATTATTAATATTGCCTATCAGCATATACTACAATACCCTTTACAAGAAACAGAGGTTGAGCCCTCTATGAATGGAAAAGTAGGGTGTTTATATTCGAAACACAATAAGAGATAATTTTGCAAGCATTCCCTTATGTCTCTCAGAGTAAGACTTGATCGAATTCAGACCATAAAACCTTGGATGCACCATCATAAACATGAAATTTGAGTAGGCTAACTAAAACCTGGCGTATTGCATTTGGCTCATTGGTTTAAAGTTGGTTTTACACCTCATTGAGTAAGCTTGCACATTTTGGCTGGTCGGTTGAGCTTTAAGAGAGGATAAAGTTTTGTTCTGAAGATCTGGCATGCGAAAGCATCATCTCCAAGAGGAAAGACGTTAAACCATCTAAAGAGGCTTTCTGTGATGGAGCCTGTTCGTAGTAAAATACGGAGATTTTGGGCCAGAATAGCAAAAGTGGTTAGAAATGGTGGCCAGTGCAAAATAACCTCAAACAGTTTTACTCACTTTTGGCCAGTTCAGGAGACTGACAAATTTCACATTTTAAAAACTTTTCATCTTTCAAACCTTTGTACATGTTTGGAATATGTAAGTAGGCTATGTATTATAAGTGTTGTATATGTATTATAAGTAATAATAAGGAATGGAAAACATCTTTAAAGACAACTTTAGTGTCGCTGCTCATAATTAAGCAGTGTTCACATTGAAAGTAAACTGCAGAGAAAAGCAAAGTCATTCACTTTCAAAGTAGCATTAACTTGTGCTTATCGTGACATGAGTAGTAACAAATGCCACAACCAACCAACTAACTATTACAGCTATATAACTAAATAACTAGCCTATGCAAAATATTGAAGAACAAAGAAAGCTCACCAGATGGCTATAATAAAATGTCATACCAAACTGATACATAGCTATTTTTAACTGAGGCTGCTGCCATTTTGGTAGTTTTTGCATGATGCCAGCTACAGTCAAGTGATAGAAGTTAAGTTTTTGATGAAGTTAGATGAAGACGCTAAGGTCCAGCTAACAGGGAATGTTCTCAGAACTTTAGGCTACGTTCTGGCAAGGTTCTCTCAAAGTTATGAACAAACGTTCATTAATAGAACGTTCGTTCAATGTTGAATAACGTTCTCAAAATGTTAGCACAAAAACATTATTTATACATTGTTCATGGAGCATTTTTTTCTGCAATGTTTTAGGTTAAAGTTTATCTAACATTTTTAAAATGTTACTACTTGTTTTAGTTCAGAGAACATTTAACATTCCCATAAGGTTTGAAGAATGATAAATGGAATGTTTTCTTAACCTTCGCAAAAACGTTTTTAAAACATTTGAAAAACTGGACATTTTGTACATTTAATTGAACATTTAAAAAAAATGGACTACTGAAATAACGTTCATAACTTAATGGAACGTTAGCAAAACTTACTTAGAACATTTTTGTTAGCGGAAGCTCAGGCCTATAGGCTAATTATGGTAGCCTAAAATCACAGGAAAGAACGCAGCATAATTCTTATTGGTTGGGCAGAATTGAGACTCGTTATTAAAAACTGACAAGCCTCTGACGAGAAATTAAATATTTTTTTTAGCGGAAATGCTGGAACGTGCTGGACACATGAGCATTATAAGAGTCTGTGGAGAAACGGAGGAATTCCTTCTCGCTTTAATTGCTTTAAAACGGTCTTTACAAAGAGACACTACCTAGCTTTACCTCCTATTTAACTTCTTATTTTCACTGGTTCAAAAGTTAATAGGATTTTTTTCCCTCTAGACCTTAATGCGCGCAGATGTGGACTAAACAGGCTATATAACCGGAGGAACTTCGAATAGACCCGGAACCTTAAAAACTAAAAAAAAAAAAAAAAAAAAAAGTAAACATTTTCTAGTAATTTATTTAGATATTAGGCTATACAGAGGAACGCACTAATTCCTATGATTTATAGTAGACCTGAGAAATAGCCTACAATAGTTTATTTAATTAAAAAAATAACATAAAAAAAAGAAATTTAAAAAAAAAAAAGTTTTTTTCGGTGCTCCAGCTATAAAGGCTTTAATAATTTAGCCAAGACTGAAAATTATCACCCTGAATCTCCAATTCTTCCCAGCATTCAAACAAAATATCAAGCTTTATATTAAGGACCACTTCTTAATTCCACCCTAAACGTTTTTCCCCCTCTGGAAGAAGAAATCTTTTTAAAAAAAAAGAAGAAGAGAAGGGCATTATTGTTTTAATCCTCTTACCATCCGTCATTTTAAGAGTGTTTTAAAGGCTGAGATGGCGTCTTGTCTCTGTAAATCCTCCAGGCCGGGAGAGATTCTGCCATCTATTAGAGATCTCATTCTCTCTCCACCTTCTTTGCTTCGGTCCCTCTTAAAAACTGCTTGTCAGACTCAGAGGAGGTGTAACGCAAATAATAGTAGGCTAGGCAGTGAATTAGTTTACAACTCTTTTCCCCTCCACATTTTCATAATTCAGATTGCAGCCTGGAAATCACTACAAATGTGTCACAATTGTTCTTTTTTAGTAGTTTGTAGGCTACTGTTCCTAAATAGAAAATTTGTTTTTGACTTTTCTCAATAAATCATATTCATTTATTCAAAATTCTGAGCATATGTAGCCTAATATGCAAATCTTTTAGATGTTTAAAAACATTTTAACTAGCATATTTTAGACATGTTTACATTATTATATAATATTTAATAATAGGCTCATTTATTTATAATTCTTTCCTAACTGATTCGGTCACTCTTCATATATTTATGAAAAGAGCATAAAAAAGCATACCGTTGCACAGGTCAGTATGAACCCGTGAAAACTGGAGGAACTGAAGGTGACGGAGAACCTCTAACTGACAGCGAAATTGGCCAATCGGGTTCCGCTGTGATCTCACCGCGTTTCTCATTGGCCGGTGGGCGGGAGCTGCTGGAGCTCTGACTCGCGGAGGCTGTGATATTTTTTGAGGACTAACATCAAACATTCTTCAGAACAGAGCGGTTGTAAACAGTATCGGATACTTTGGACTTCCAACAGGATATTAAACTACAGACAGACTGGGAAAAATCACTTCTGTTCAGTTGCGCAAATTGTCAGCTAATTTGTTGTTACTGTTCGGAGGGGAAAAAACTTCTCAAAGAGGTGAGTAACCGCTTTTAAAATGCATTTGAGTCCGTGAAAATCAGTTTTAAAAACCGCTTTCATCAGTTTATCTGTTTTAACTTACACATATAACATAAATTGTTTTATAATGAGATTTAACATTTTATTTTAGACATAATACATTTGACGTAGGTCCTAAAGACTTGAAACTGACAGTTTTAAAGTCTATTCTAATAGGCTTAAACGGTAACCTCACAATAACTTTAACAAACATTGAATTATAAACTGTGGTGAAAGTGTGCAATTGTTGAGGATCTATTTATGATTGGACCCTTACAAATTAGTCTGGCCGGTGTTGCAATAATCTAATCAGGACGATTCAGTCATATTAAATAGGCCATTTTGAATTTAAAATTTAATTGGGATATTATACCTAACAAAACATTTTGAAGTGTAGCTTAATGTTCGACAGATCATTAGTTAATGTACATTCAGATTAGTTAGAAATTACTAAACTTTGATTTATATATGGAGCATATTTTATAAATATTAAAAATATTCAAATATAGGCTATTAAAACTAAATGTAGCCTACATTAAGTCCTGATACTGATTGTTAATGACTTCGGCTAATGGAAACGTATTTTAGATAATTTTAAGAAAAAAAATGAAGACACAAAAACATGTTGCTGTATCTATATTTTAGGTGTGATCAGTTATTATAAACATTATTGTCAAACGCCTAAAATTATTTTAATGAAAATGTCTTGGGAAAATTGTGGCGGGTTGTTAAGGTTTGTTAAAAATGTGCACCAAGTGCCGTCAAACACAAACCACCTCGCGTCCCATCAGGTCAGACTGGTAATGAAAGCTATTTGCACCAACATTAGACGCGGCCCAACTGGGACCAGCATTTATAAATGCACACATACATCTCTAGCAGAAGCCCAGAGGCAACGACGGACAGAAAGAGCACCAATTGAGCTGAACACCGGGAGGGCACTGTAAATGTTTAGCAAAGCACTTTTTGTTCAGCCGAATTAAAGTATTCCCATGTGGCTGGAATATGATTACATTGGGGAATTTAGTGTCAGTGACACAAATGCCACGGGCTCTTTAGTGAGGACTAAATCCTAAACCCTCAGGCTTCTTACACTTATTCTTGCTTTAAAAAATAATTATGACTTATAAAGAGATTATTAGACTGTGGCCAATTATCACCGATTAGGGTGACCAAACTGCAGCTTAATGATGGAAAATCCTACTGAAGAAAATAAATTAAAATTCAATCATCTGCTATTCTATTATCAATAGGCTACCTATTATTATTATTATTAGGCCTATTAGACCTAATTGTTATTTATTAATGCAGTTCAAGAGATTTTTCATTTTTTGACAGATGGATATAGCTAGTCAAATATGCCCTCGAGCCCAGTTTTTGCAAAGAGAATGCGCAAAAATTAATACACTTTTTTAAAATGTCTTCAACATACCAAAACGAATTATTCATGTCTACTACATTTAATATGATAGACGACCTATCAAAACTCCATCCAGAGACTGTCACGGCTGCTTGCAAACTGAACGAAAACATTCATCATCGATTGTGTCGATTGTGTCATACGCCATCAACAATAAATAGCATGTGTTTTGCTCAGTTACATTGAATTAAAAAAAAAAAAAAAAAAAAAAAAAAAAAAAATGTAAAGAACAGATTTTCCGTATTCTTTTTTTACTCCAAGATTATCGTTTTCCAATTTAATAAAAGTGAATAAACACAAAATGTGTAGGCAAAATCGATATAGGCTAGGCTAATATTAAGTTGTCAAAAAGTTAGCATTTGCTTAAAATGATAGAAAGAAAAACAAAGAAATACCAAGCACTTTAGCAAAAAAAAAAGAAAGAAAAAAAAGATTCGATACAATTAAAAAAAAAAATGGCAAAAAATACGTAGCTATGTAAAAAAAAAAAAAAAGCCAGCGTTTTACAATAAAAATATGAAGAAAAAAATTATGAACGCACACGGATATCTATTATATTGTTTGTTTACGACTGATACACAACGTTTGTAAGAGTCATATTCTGTTGCAATGCACATTATATACCTATATGAAATAATTATTCCTTTATTTATGAGGGAACTAAATGATTTTATTTACAATTAAATGATACAGTATGCGAGAAATAAATGATTCCTGTATTTATAGTGAAACATAAGATGGATGGAGCACGTGCATTATTTAAAAAAATGCCTACACTCTTAAAAATGAAGGTTCCAAAAGATGCTAAAGTGATGCTTTTAAAGTGATGCTATAGAAGAAGAACTTTTTTTTCTTAGTGTTTAGAACATTTTAAAAATCTAAAGAACCATTTTCCACTATAAAGAATCTTTTGTGCAGTGGAATGGTTCCGTGCATGTTAAAGGTGCTTCGTTTGCAAATTCGGTCAGTAATTTATTTTTCACGTAGCGGAATCATTTCCATGATTTAGGTCTCTTTATGGATATAATTATGCGTTATGACCATCACACGTGAGACGCAACATTGCAACCTCAAAACACCATAAACTCATAAACGTAGGCGTTAAATGATTATTTTAGTCATCATGAAAGTAATCTTCTGCATTGTTGTTTCTCAGAGGGACGCGATGCAGCACTACGGGGTGAACGGCTACTCTCTGCACGCCATGAACTCACTGAGCGCCATGTACAACCTGCATCAACAGGCCGCACAGCACGCACAGCACGCGCCCGACTACCGGCCCTCCGTGCACGCGCTCACTCTGGCGGAAAGACTGGCAGGTAACCGCTCACCGGTTAAAATTCTTTGACAGATGTTCTAGATCAGGAGTGTCCAAACTCGGTCTTAGAGGGCCACTGTCCTGCAGAGTTTAGATCCAACTTGCCTCAACATGCCTGCCTGGAAGTTTATAGTATTCTTAGTAAGACCTTGATTGGCTGGTTCAGGTGTGTTTAATTGGGGTTGGAGCTAAACTCTGCAGGACAGTGGCCCTCCAGGAGCAGGACTGGACACCACTGATCTAGATAGATAGTTTACATGTTTGTTATGCAACTCACCATAATTCTTCATCCTCAATGATTGCATATTTAGACATCATCTTGGAGGCGCGGTATGGCTCTCAGCACAGGAAGCAACGCCGCAGCCGCACAGCCTTCACCGCCCAGCAGCTGGAGGCGTTGGAGAAAACTTTCCAGAAAACTCACTACCCTGATGTGGTTATGCGTGAACGCCTGGCCATGTGCACCAACCTACCTGAAGCTCGAGTGCAGGTGAGTTCACAACATGTGAGGACACCAGCCAATGAGATTTGTTGACTACAACTGCTGGGAAATAATTGCAAGATCAAAAAGCAACCAAAAGATGACAGTACATAACACAATTAGGGTTTGTAGTAGGTTGCAAGTTGTTTGCAGAATTATACATTACTAATGCTACATATTGTGCACCTTAATGAAAGACACTGCAGGCAAAAATCATTGTTTTTTTCATGCACTGGTCAATTTTGAGATGTCTTCTTTTAGACTAAATGGAAAGAAAGCATCCAAAATACACATTTAATAGTTTTTTATTACATTTTATATATTTGCATCTGTAGCTTTTAATTACAATAGATATCAGCACTTACTGTATACACCAAACTTTCCTGTTTTATTCCTATCTATATTCTGAAGGTTTTTACAAAGGGGTTTGTTCATATATCATTCCCTTGATTTATATTTTTTTTCTCTAAAAACATGGTGAAAATATTTTTCTTTCTTGCTGTTGATAGTATTTTCTGATTTATGGAGCTAAAGAAATATCCAAAATCCTCTCTTAAAAAATCTTTTAACACTAGCTAATATGTCAACAAAATGAAGCAAGAGATTTCTGTTCTGGAAATGCATGCAGATTTGTGCATACTTTAGCATATCTTATTTGCATATTTGAACATTAACATTTCAGAAAACTTGTAATACAAAACAATTGTCTTAATGTATTGTGATTAATGAATTGTGGATGTATGGTCATATCAATCAGTTAAAATTTTTACCCTGTTCACCTGTGGTGTCTTGCCTTAAAGGATTAGTTGACTTTAAAATGAAAATTACCCCAAGATTTACTCACCCTCAAGCCATCCTAGGTGTATTTGACTTTCTTCTTTCTGATGAACACAATCTGAGTTTTATTAATAAATATCCTGACGCGTCCATGCTTTATAATGGCAGTGAATGGGACCAATGAGTATGAAGCTCAAGAAAGTGCATCAGCTGCATCTATTTATCAAAAACGTACTCCACACGGCTCCGGGGGGTTAATAAAGGCCTTCTGAAGCGAAGCGATGCGTTTGTGTAAGAAAAATATCCATATTTAACAAGTTATAAAGTAAAATATCTAGCTTCCGCCAGACCGCCTTCTGTATTCAACTTACAAAAAAAGCCTTTTTCATGAGTTGAATATGGAAGGTTTAGGACGTAGCATAAGTGTTTTGAACTGCGATAGTCGTTACACTTTATTCGTAAATTGAATACGGAAGGCGCCAGGTGGTCTGGCAGAAGCTAGATATTTTACTTTATAACTTGTTAAATATGGATATTTTTCTTACACAAACACATCGTTTTGCTTCAGAAGGCTTTTATTAAACCCCCCAGAGCCGTGTGGAGTATGTTTTTGATGGATGGGTGGAGCCGATGCACTTTCTTGAGCTTCATACTCATTGGTCCCATTCACTGCCATTATAAAGCTTGGACACGTCAGGATATTTATTAATATAACTCCGATTGTGTTCATCAAAAGGAAGAAAGTCAAATACACCATGGCTTGAGGGTGAGTAAATCTTGGGGTAATTTTCATTTTAAAGTCAACTAATCCTTTAATTCAACAATTCACTTGACAACCTTTAAAGACTCACAAACACCAATTTCTTCACACTAACAGGTGTGGTTTAAAAACCGCCGTGCAAAGTTCCGCAAGAAGCAGCGCAGCTTGCAGAAAGAGCAGCTTCAGCAGCTGAAGGAAGCTGGGATGGAGAGCGCACAGGAAGAAGGAAAAGAAGAAGCTCCGCCAGTTGAGGCTCAAGCCCCACCCTCCCCTTCAGATGGGCGTGGCACCATGTGTCCTCCTGCTTGTGAGCTGAGTGAGGAGGTGAATGTCACCTCACCGGAACAGTCAGGGGCAGAGTCAGGGGCTGAGGACATGACTGACAGAGAAGACGAATCGTTGTCCATTAAAGATGAAACAAAAGAGACGGGGCCACCCCTGACGACAGACGACAGTTCACCTTCTTGCAAACAAATCAGCCCTAAATCAGGTATGAATAGCTATTTATGTATGGTCTTTCTTTCACAGTGCTTAAAAGGAAACACTTTCAAATAGATTAAAGAAGTAGTATCCAGAATTAAATGGTTAGTTCAACCAAAAATGAAATTCCTGTCAAAACAGAAAACTTTTTAATGCGTTTTGGTCGTTTATTTACATGACAATTTGGGGGCCTGAAAATGCAAGTTTTTGAAAACGATACCATTATTTGTCTTAGTTTAAACTACAAAAACACAAATTTGTGAAAACAGTGACATCATGCGCATGTGTATTACGTGTTCAGTCTATAGGCGAATAGTTTTTCTTTACAAAGTGACATCACCAACTACTGGCCTGGCAGCAGAAAACAGCATTTTTAATCATTTTCGGGGATCGTTTTGACAACGTTGTCATCTGTATGAGAAAAAAGAAAAGGAAAAACTTTACAGTTTTAGTACATTGTTGTCATGTAAACGTTCTCCAAATCTGTTCATTATATAAAGCAATCGTATATCTTCAGAAAACTGGGATTAAACCGCTAAATTCATATGGATTCATTTTACAAATCCTAACCTTTTTAGATCTTTTAAGTTTTAGTTACCCGGACTTTCAGTGGAGGGACAGAAATCTCATAGGTTTCATTAAAAATATCTTAATTTGTGTTTCAAAGATGAACAAAGTCTTGAGGGTTTGTAACAACATGAGAATGAGTAATTGATGACACAATTTTCAGTTTTGGTGAATATCCCTTTAAAAGCTTATTTACTTTACCAATGGTCTGTCTTATGGGTTTGGAACATCAGTGACGCGGAGTAAATGACAAAATGTGTGAACTATATCTTTAAGAATGTTAAATCCAAACGGAAACAATATTACATTATCATCTACCTCTCTCCACAGATGAGCCTCTTGGTTCACCGGCTCTTCCCTCCTCCAGTGGCGTCAGCGGCGGTGTGGCTCAGACTAATTCCTACGCGTCGTCTCCTCTCAGTCTGTTCCGTCTGCAGGAACAGTTTCGCCAGCACATGGCCGCCACCAACAACATCATGCACTATCCTGCCTTCGACGTGACCACGCCCTCCTCCTTACCCTACCTGGGCGTAAACGTGAACATGGCGTCTCCGCTGGGATCTCTGCCGTGTCAGCCCTACTACCAGACCCTCTCTCAAGCCCAGCAGATGTGGAGCAGCCCTCTGATGCAGGGCTCTGGTGGTCTACCGGCCCTCAACAGCAAAACCACCAGCATCGAAAACCTGCGTCTGAGGGCGAAGCAGCATGCTGCATCACTCGGCTTGGACACGCTTCCAAACTAACCACTGATCAATGTCTTGTGTCCAGGATCTAAATCACATTAGTGTGCTGAAATCACTTGACAGCTGGCTGAGCTGGAGCTGTTTCATTATCATATAGCATGGTGGAGTGGAGAAGTTTGAATGACTTTTAAATGTTTAGGTCTGGCTGCATGGCAGAGGTTTTAAACTTTTCCAAACACCCCTTGCTTTGCACTTTGAAATGCAAAAAAGAGCACATTAATTCATTTGTCTCTGTAAATAAGCTTATTCAGGTCCACAGCCTTAGTAGAAGGTTAGTGAAGCCTCCTGTTTGTATATTTGAAGAGATGCTTAAATGTCTTCCCTGTCTGTGGATGTTATAAAGGGACGTAAACGTATGGGTGAAACTTCTGCAAACATCAGAAAGACTTCAGCATCACCTGGACTGATGTTCCTGATGTCATGCCATGTGATTTGTCATTTTAGAGTCTATTGGATATCTCTGAATTGTTTAAATAAATGTGAATAATTTATCAGTGAAATGAAAGGGAATAAACCACATATATGCACTGAATCTGTAGCAGTAGCTTTATTGTTTGTTGAGTCTATATTTCAGATTTTTAAGTTTTTTTCTTTTCTGTTCCACCTGTATTTGATGTTAATGCACACACTTTTTCTGACACTGAGTCACATTCATTTCATCCTGCTATTTTAAAAGTTAATATAAGAATAATCGTGCATAATCATACAGTTCCACAATTTAAAAATGATCCTTTAAATTTCTGTAATTTTAAGAGTAGTGCAACAGAAGCCAAATTGATCATCAATTAGTTAAAAAAAATGGTATTTAAATTAGCTATAGCTCTAAAAAGGCTAAAATCATAATTAAATCACATGAATACTTGTAGACATTTATAGTCCGTGGAAGAAGAGTTACAACAGAGCACAGCTAAAATTAATTTTAAAGAATTAATTAAAATAAATCTAACACAAGACACTTTGATTAGATTTTCAGACGTGCTCCTTTCTCATGTTTATTCTATAAAATTATCTTTTTTAATCCATATGCACTGCATTACCTGTACACCATTACTAAATAAATGGCAAACCCAACCTGGTTAACACAGACATGAAATGTCTTCTACATATGTGCCCTTTCCCTGCCTGTTTTTTTCTCCTCTTTCGCATTTATATCTTGATAACAGATCCAGTGAAAAGCTTAAAACACAGTGGCAGAAAATGAGTCCATCACCCACATCACCCTGGACGAGACCGTCGCCACCCACCTGTCAGAGGTTTGGCAGCTCTGAAGCAGAACTCTCTGCAGTAAGGAGATTAGCACGGGTCAGGATACCAGTGGATTAAGTTGAGGAAGAACAGAGGAATGGGGTGCGAAGACATGTCGTGTTCAGACACCTGTTAACAGCCCATACTTTATATGCTGGCACTCAAGTGAATTTTAAAAACATGGATTTCATTTTCATTCCAGACAGAAAAGGGGGAGAAAAGACAAGATCTTTAACAAAAGCATACTAATGGTTAACATCTCTAATGCATTGGTTCTCAAATGGTGTGTCACAGACAGCACTGAAAAAAAAAATGCTAAATACAAACAATAAAATGTAATTAACTAGGCTATATAATCATAAATAGGATGAAATAAGTATAAGCTTATTAACTTTTAAAAGGGAGCAGGGTTATTATTGTTAACTAAAACTAAAACAATAAAAAACATTTTTGTTACTTAAAATAAAATGAACGATAACTAAAATAAAATATACAAAACTTAAAAGGTACACCATGTAGCTTTTAAATAATGGGTCAATACCTCATTAATCCTTTTTCCAAAATGTGTTTTTTGTCTTTCCCCGATTCACTATTTAACCCTTTAAGACCTGAAGGCATTTTTAGAGTTTTTTTTTTTTTTCTGTGCAACATACACAAAAGTAAAAATTCATAACTCCAAAACTATAGCAAGGAGAGTCAAAAGGTAGGTATCATTTGATAGAACACTTTATAAATATAAATCTAAATTACATTACATTTTGACATTTTCATGCTGAGAAACTGCTGATAAAAGATTATATATAAAAATTATATATATATATATATATATATATATATATATATATACACTGTATATATATAATTTTTATTATAATTTTTCATATGTTTCTTATTTGACATGCAATAACTCAGGAAGGAAATAAGATCGAAGAAAAATTCTTTTTTGGTGAAGCTCTCCTACATATGAGCTGCATCTGGATCAAATTTTGTGGTGATAGCATAAAGTATTTAAAGGTTACAGCATTTGGAACTAAGGTTGCCTTTTTGTTACGCCCCCTAATGGGCATTTTTAAAATTGTTCCTCCACGAGGTATATCTAGTGATCAGTGCAATGGACTATGTTGATTTTGGGCTCATTTTAATCGTGAGAATCTGCTGTAAATAATATTTGTTTTTAGTTAAATAATGAAAACATATTTTTCTATTTATCAACAAATAACTCAGCACTACTTAGGAGTTAATCGAATTGGCTACATGCATTGTAAGCTTTCAAATGACACCAATTTCGTGATGATCAAGGCAGTAGTTTTGAAAAATATGATTATTCATTTTTTCGCAACTAGATGGCGCCCACGGGCGGTACACTCCGGTTTAGAGGTAGCTACTTCTCAGCACTCGTTAGGAGTTTATCAAAATGGTTAGATGCATTAAAAAGCTGCGTTTCTAAGCTTTAAAATGATACCTGTTTTGTGTTATTCAACTTTGGAAAACGAGCATGGATGGTTCCGGGATCATTGGATAACACATTGCATCCCGGAAAGATGAGAGACATGTTTTTAGCCAAGTATTTTTATGATTTTATGATTTTGTGTTCATTTTAATCATGAGAATCTGCTTTAAATAATGATATGTCATTTTCTATGATTCTATGCATTTTTCATGACGTTATGAGCAAAAACGCCACGTGAAATCTACATATTTGTATTCAGTTTATATAGGCTCTTAAACAGAGACAAGCAAACAGGAGCGTTGTAGGTCTTAGGGTTAATAGCTTATTATAAGTGTTTATATTTTAGACCAGTCGGGATGGTTTTCATGGGAAATGGTGTACATGAGTCACTCGCCCGTGCATGTCTCATCATATCCGTAAACAGAGAAAAGTTGCTCGGCTACTTTGACGTGTGTGTGGTGTGGGAGTGGCATATAAAATGTTGTAAAAGCGACACGGAAATGGTATTTTTATTTCTCAACAGGTGAGTATGGTATTTTATTTAACAGATAAATTGCCGTATGTAGCTCTCTAACAGTTCATTGTAAAGCATTATCTATTGTGAAGGGTGATTTCATTATGGTTGTTGTTGCGCTGTGCTGGAATTTATTTTCAAGGAAGTACCATGTCTGTTAATGGGTAAAGCTACAGTAATGACTTAAGCTAGTCAGCTTGAGATCCTTTTAATCTAAACTGGTTATATCTCTTAAGCCTAGTAGTGAATGTTTCATGAGCAGTAGGATAATTTTTCTCTCTCTCACTTTCGTTATAACAAAGAACCATATTAATCCGCACAGTAACGCAGAGCTGAAGCACAAACAAAACAAAATTCTTCCGCAAAATAAATGCAGTTTTGTTTTTTAACCGCTAGAGGGCCAAAAGATAGTGTAGGCTACATTTAAATGTATATTTTTAGATAGTTCCCATGGCAACACTTCACATTTTCATTTAGTTTAGCTTGATGTACTAAAATAACAAACTAAAACGGAAATAAAAATTAATAAAAACTATAGACATTTAAAAAAAAAAAAAAAAAAAAACAATTTAATAAAATATTAATAAAAACTAGTAGCCTACCTCAGTGGTACTAAAATAATACTGAAAGGGAGAAGAAAATACTTCCCAAAAATTTCGTTGTTATAAAGGCTGTCTCTCTAATCAAACTCTTTGTGTGACCACAAAACATAAAAGAAAATACTTTTCAAACTACATGAAATACAGCTTCAAAAAAACATGTTTTGAATTATTGGCCCTTGAAACCATTAAAAAGAGTGCATATCCATAATGTCAATTTTCTTATTCAGTCTATGCCATGTTAATAATTTCACATTTTTGGTTTCTATGCAGGTCAGGATTAATAAACTCCAACATTCGATTTTATTTTGTTACTAAATCTCTAAGATAAAATCCGCGTCCTGAAGCAAAACCAGCTAAGAACCACCGCTTTAGTGATCATTAATGTAATTAATCACAATAAAATGAATTTTATGCCAAGTACAAGATGTTACATTTCTTCTTTGACAGTTACAACTACTATTTAGTGTGTGCTGGTAAGTGTAAAAATGTGTGAGTGCAGTTTTTGGGTTGGGTGTTTTTCGTCTGTGTGTGAGTTAAGCTGTTGAGGTCCTCTTGAGCTCTTTGATGTGTATCAGGGTTGTGCTCTGTTATAGGGATTTTCTGAGTTGACAGCTGCTTGAATATGTGGCGGTACTGCGATGGCAGTGGGTTAAAGAATGCTGGGAACAGGATTAGGATCATATTCTGGCAGTGGCTGTCAGTTCATCAATGGGCTCAGGTTCCCCAGTGACAGCTCTCCTTTGCTGCACGGCTAAGACCTTTAGAGGAACCATAAAGGAGTGTGAAAAAGGGCTGTTTCAATGGCATGGTATGAGTTTTGTTCTAACCTTGCTGGATGTGCATAAAGTAGAGAAGTCAGGAAATATCAGTGGGGTGTGTCTGATTTTAACACTCTGGAGGGGTTGGAGAGTTTGCAAGAACAAGCTTTTATTTTAAAGTATTTATAAAGTTTATAAGTTTAAAATCTGTTCTCCATCTCAGTGGGTGCAGAGCCAGGAAAAAAGTTTAAAGGGTTAGTTTAAAGTTTAACTAAACTTTATTTAAATTGTTTCCCCTTATAATGCTAGATTTTTACATTATCATTTTCCTTCCAAGCTCTGACTCTTAGTATTAAATGGGCTATTTTTTGTTTTGTTTTGTTGTTGTTGCTACAAAATATAAACAAAAGAAGGATCTGCAGAGCTGTAGGTGCTACACTCTTAGAAAAAAAGGATCAGTGGGTTTTTATATAGAACCCTAGAACACTTTATGCCAAAAAGGTTCTATATAAGGAGAAATTGCATAATAATGTTTAATGGGTAAAAAATGGGAAAAAAAATTTCCCTAGTGAAATGTTTATGTGATGGTCGTAATTACATTTATGAGCTGTTTAATTCATTAAATTGAATTAAAATGAAAGAATAATTAAAACTAAATCCATTAAATGATCCCATGTTGGGAACCCCTAAACCAGTGGTTTTCAAACCGGTCCTGCAAGCACCCCCAGCACTGCACATTTTGTATGCCTCCCTCATCCATCACACCTGATTTAACTCATGAGCTCATTAGTAGACACTGCAAGACCTGAAATGGGTGTGTCAGATAAGAGAGACTTACAAAATGTGCAGTGCTGGGGGTGCTCGCAGGACCGGTTTGAAAACCACTGCCCTAAACTATGGCCCTGTTTACACCTGGTATTAAAAGGGAACTCTATAATGCCCCTTTTACAAGATGATAAGTCTCTGGTGTCCCCAGAATGTGTCTGTGAAGTTTCAGCTCAAAATATCCCACAGATCATTTATTATAGCTTGTCAAATTTGCCCGGGTGTAACAAAAACACGCCGTTTATGTGTGTGTCCCTTTAAATGCAAATGAGCTGCTGCTCCCAGCCCGCTTTCCAAAGGAGGACGGAGCTTTAACAGCTCATGCTTCGGTTGCTCAACAACAACGCTTGGAGAATCGTACACAGCCAAAATGGGTGTTCAGCCTTACATTGTTCAAACTGGAGTCGGACACTGATGGAAAGACTCAGGAAGAAGTTACAACTTTTGGAATGCAACTGGATGTTTCTGAATGGTTAGTGGATAAATTTATGTAGTTGCTGTGGAGATGATTCAACTCATCGACTAGCATGTGCCGTCATGTTAATCTTTTGTGCAAATCCAGCGTTGAATTGACCCTCGTTTGTGAAGCAGTCCGGCGTGAAATGACGGCATGGCAACAACACTCTACTACAACAACTCTTCCTCTTCTCTAAAGCAGCCCAACATGGCCTCACCCCCTTTGTTGTGTGATCTCGGGGGGCAGGGTTTATGTACATTTTAGGGTTAGTGATGTCACTAACCCAGGAAGAAGCTCGTTGTAGTCCCTACCAGCCATTTGTTGTATGCCTTGAACTGAAAATTTTTTAAAAGAAAATATCTCCCTTTGCATTGAACTTTGAGCTTTGTAACTTTGCAGATGTTGTTTATGCTCAAACAGCAACATTACTTACCAACTAAAGCTGAGAAAGACAAATCATAATCAACCACCCCTTTAAGATGCGTTTGGGTTGATCGGAACACAAGTGGACGACGCTAAATACAGGTGTAAACAGGGTGTAAAATGTTTTGAGCTTGTCCACTTTCGACTACTTCCAGAGGTGGTCGAAAACGCATTAGACCGGATTGCTTTCGTAGTGTAAACTCTCATGTGGTCGAATGCATCCGAAAAGCCACAAAAGACCGCCTACTGACTAATGCGTAAACATTATGGGAAGCGCGCTAGCCAGACAGGATTTAAACTGAAGACCCAAGTTTGGTTTGAAGATGAAAAATGTACCAAGCACAATGTTCTTTCACCATTCCTGATTTTTAACACACATTCACCACGTTCGGCATGGTCTTGCGGCTGTTAGAACAGAAACGAAAGCTGCTGCTCTCCGTATGTTTTTCCGTCATCTCTGGGCGCATTCATATGTAAATTGCACAACCTCATTTTGTCCATTAGATAGAAAGATCTGAAAAAAACATACCTTTACCCGCCCATAGACCCTCCCCTCGAAGAAATCAGGACAGAAGTGGTTGAAAGTGGACAAAGGAAACGGATTAAAATACCAGGTGTAAACGGGTATGTGTCTCTCTTGTCCACTTGTGATCCAATCAACCAAAACGCATCCTAATACCAGGTGTAAACAGGGCCTAATAGAACTTTCTACGATTCTATATAGAACCTTTTCCTTTACACTCACGACTCAACCAAGAATTGCACATGGTCTTTCCGGTATTTTATTTTTATCATTGGTTCTTCTGGTGTTCAGGAATTATATTATCTGTAATATCCTAATTTTCTCACTGTGAAAGAAGTGTTTCTGAACACAGAATAGGTGCTATTTAAATATAAATGTGGGCGGTCCAAGTCCAAGGCATTCAAACAAGCTGCGTTTGCAGCTAAGTTGTACTATTTATGCTCATTTTAGACTGTGAAGGAAGTTCTGAAAGTAACAGTAAGTTTTCATGTAGTACAAAAATTTCCAAACATCAAGGAAAATTAAATTTCTCATGATATAGCAGATTTAAATCTCATGCATGTCTTAACCCAATTTACTCTCATATTTGATACGCACATTTCTAAGGCCTCTAAATGATCAACATGATCAAAACTTTGCTGAGAAACTTGTACACAATCTGTACATGCCTTCTGTCATCTGATTCATAGTTTAGAATTTTTTAGCAAGTAAAAGGCCTTTTAGTATAATTGTAAAAATGTCCACCTTCAGCTCGTGGTTCATGTGTCTTTGTGCTACGAAATTGTTACTGATTTTTAGTAAAACAGAAGAATAACATTTTTTAGTTACACTGTATTTCAAGATTAACACTTACTGGACTGAAGCAGCTTAGGTTTTGATTATCCAAATATTATTTTTTAGAAAAACCATGTTAAAATATTTTGACTCTCAACTGGATAAAATCATACCTGTCCAGCAGAAAGCAATGTGTTCGTATTAATGATTCAAAGTCCCCATTATGTGAATGTCCAGTAGGGGTCCCCCAAGGCTCCATACTTGGTCCAATCCTGTTTACAATGTATATAAATGATCTGCCACAGGCATGTAAAAATGTTGATGTTCAGATGTATGCAGATGATGCTGTAATCTTTACACATGCTAAGAACTACCAAGAGATAGCATCCACACTTACATCTGCAATGGCTCACATTGATGACTGGCTCACTAAGTCATGTCTCTACCTAAACACCAAAAAAACTGTATGGCGTTTACAAAAAAAAACATGAAGGTGTCACATTCTAATGTGTTCCTTAGAGGACAGGAGCTTGATATTGTAAATAAATTCAAGTATCTAGGAGTCATATATGACTCCACCCATACATTCAAACGTCAAGTAAAAAAGGTGGCAAATAAAGTTAAATTCAATTTGCAGAATTTAAAACAAGTTAGGCCATTTCTTAACACTAAAGCTGCCAAGTTGTTTTTATATACTATGATCTTTCCACATATTAAGTATTGTTTTACAAACTGGTCATTAACTAGCATAACTACTCTTAAAAGCATTGAATCTCTACTTAAGAAAGCCATAAAAATTTTTGATAAAATGGCATTGTCATTTCACCATTGCGATAACTTAGCGAGACATACATTTTTAAGCTTTGATAATTTTAAACGTTTCAAGTATGCTTGTTTGGTATATAAAGTGTTACATAATCTTGCCCCCCCTCCGCTACATGGCTTCTTCCAAAGACTTGACAGCAGAGGTAGTACACAGGCCTCTGTAAAAGGGGACTGTGTGATACCATTTAGGCGCACTACTTTTGGACAAAACGTATTGTCAATAATAGGCTGTAAACTCTGGAATAGCTTCCCCTTTCCAATAAGAGAATGTCCTACATTCAAGACTTTTAAAACTCACTTAAAACAGTGGCTTCTAGAAAACCAGACATGTATTCACTTTTAACTGTCACACATTTATCACCCATACACTTTCACTGTTCAATTGAATGCAGTATAGAGGTGGATGAACAATGTCTTTGCCATTATGTATTTTTCGTTTTGTTGTTTGTTTTGTTAATGTATATGTCACTATTATGTGTATCTTTTCATTTATAGTGAATGAATGTTGTATGATTGTTGGCTGTCTTTATGTTAGTCTTATGTTACCTGCCTAGGGACTGCAGATGAAAAGTAGTTATTTTTACTAATTCTGGCATATTTACATGGTGTATTTTATACAACAATGTTCATGAATATGCATGGTCCCTATCAAATAAACCAATAAATAAAATAAAAGACTCAGATATGATGCAACAGGCTTTTGAAGAATATTTATTTGTTCATCTCTCAATCATCATTGTATTGCATTGCATTATATGTTTTGTCCCCCAAAATTAAAACTACAGAGCTTTGATCATAAGACTAAGCACTTAAATATCATCTTACTAAGACATATTATTGGCAGATATAGAATCTCATTGATTTACATTACAATGTATCAGAACTTCATCTTACTTTTTGTCCATATAACTATCAGCAACTGCACCAAACTGCATATTTTTGCTAAGTTTGGGCCTTTGAATATAATTGAGACTATTGGACTATTATTTAATATGTTTACAGGGTTAAATGTGCATGCAGTAATAATTTCTCATGCAGTAGCTATTGTTTTCAGTTTACTGATGGCATTGTAAAAATACCCTATTCACAGTTAACTACTATATGTATGAATAACTTATTCCATGCTAATGTGTCCGATAACACAGGGGTAGCAAAGATAAAATGAGACTTATTCGGCAGTGGTGGAAAGAGTACTAAAGATTTGTACTTAAAGGATTAATTCACTTTACAATAAAATTACCCCAATATTTACTCACCCTCAAGCCATCCTAGGTGTATATGACTTTTTTCTTTCTGATGAACACAATCGGAGTTATATTAATAAATATCCTGACACGTCCAAGCTTTATAATGGCACTGAACGGGGGCAACAAGTTTGAAGCTCAAGAAAGTGCATCCATCCATCATAAACGTACTCCCCACGGCTCCGGGGGGTCAATAAAGGCCTTCTGAAGCGAAGTACTGCGTTTGTGTAAGAAAAATATCCATATTTAACAAGTTGCACTGTCTGTAGTTACGCCCCTGCACTGTGTTCAGCTACTGTTATGATCAGCTTCAAAATGTTAAGCAGTGGCGGCTTTTTCCGGTTCAAATATCAGGGCTTTTATTGGTCCGTTTGCGATCGGATATCTTTATTGGCTACAGAAATGCCGGTCAAAGGTTTGAATATTAATTCAAATTGTAGGAGTACTAAGTAACAAATTGTGATTTTAAAACTAAGTAGATTATTTAGCTTAATTTGTACTTAAGTACAAGTAAATTACAGATTTAATTAAAGCTGCAAGCAACGATGAAAGGGCCCTTGCACCCGGGCTCACCGCCACCCGGTGGCCTTTGGAAAACAGTGAATAGTGGGCGACATGCATGTAAGCGAGTAAAACAGGAGAAATATGGCAAAGTCATTTCGATGTGCCACACTTCCTGCTGCCAACAGGTGGCGCTTTGACTATAACTGAATATTGCCAGGTATATATCTTCAGGCCAGGACTATTATCAAACATGTGAAGTTTGGGGCAGATCAGACATTGTATGCCTGAGTTACAACAACTTCTTGTTTCATGGCGTTAATCGCATACATTAGCACTTAGCCAAGTGTTGCACGATTTACCGTGTTTCTAGCATGTTTGGTACTGACATATTTAAATGTGTTTCTGGGAGTTTATTACAGTGCAAAGCATGCCATTTCCTGTTGCCAGCAGGTGGCGCTATGACTAACTGAATATTGGCATATAGATGTCTTTAGGCCAGGACTCTTATCACACATGTGAAGTTTGGGGAAGATCGGACACTGTATGCCTGAGTTACAACAGCTTCCTCTTTCATGGCGAAACATCAAACTTCGTCAGGCCGCTACAGACACGCCCTTTAACGAAAACTCAAGATCTTTGCAATGTAATGCAATGTAATAGGCCTTAAGATTAGACAGACCAAATATGATGTTGATCTGATTAAATGAGGAGTTAATCAGTGTAATAACAGTTTGCCTAATTCATCTAATTCTGAAACCCATATCAGACGTGAATTTTCACCACTTCTGAAGTGTGTGCAGAGTTTCATGAGTTTTTGAGCATGTTTAGGCCCTCAAAAATGCGTTTCATTTTGGAGAAGAAGAAGAAGAAGAAGAAGAAGAAGAAGAAACGGAGCAATTCCAATAGGGTCCTCACACCATCGGTGCTCGGGCCCTAAAAATATACTCAAAAAAGTGTAAGTACCCAAAAAAACTACTTAATTACAGTAACGTGAGTAGTTGTAATTCCTTACTTCCACCTCTGGTATTTGGCTGGTCACATGATCTCAATATGTTTGCCTCCATGAGGCGACCCTATCCATGTAAATAAACCTTTTATTAGGCTCCTAATATGACTGAGTGCACTATTAAATTCACACTTGAGTCACTGAATTCAATGACTCAACCAGCAGAAAACTGAACCTGGCCACTTTGGCAAAACATTCTCTGTAACAGTGACGTGAAGCATCAAACTCCTCCACCGCTCTCAGTGTTAAGACAACAGAAGAAGCCGCTCAGCAGAAATTCGTTCCTCACTTCAGAGGTTTAAAGCAGATTTCCCATAATTCCACTCGACAGGATTCTCACTTGAAAACTCTGCAGTCTTACCCCTTCCATCTGACCCGCCCGACGACTCACTCTGCCAGCCCTGCAAAACAATACTTTCACAATACCGCCGGACTTTTATTCTTGCCATGGCGTTATATAATTCCAGGAATTACTGACAGGCAAGGATATGCTAAATCCTCCTCTGCTCTTCCTGAAAGTGGATGAGACAGACTCGGCGAGCAGCGGCTCTCTTTTCCGCCTTCTGACTTGGTCGGTAATCCCGATACGCACTGTCTGCATTTTTACTGTATGTGTTTAAGCGCATTTGCAGAGCATTTATCTCCCCAATGTAAACCAATTTGGCTATAAGGGCTTCGGGGCGAGCTCACCGCGGAAGGAAAGAAAGGAAAACTCAAACGTAGCAGAAGCGCTGTGGGGGGTGGTGTGACGTAGAGGAAGAAGAAAAAAAGACACGGTGAAAGAAAAGAAGAAAAGAAGCAGAACGGCGCAGGAGAAAAGAGAATCTTGTCCAGAGGCGATGCTTATAAAACCCCCAAAGCCGCCAAAACCTGAATCACTGGACTGTTGAATCGCAGAATCTTCACAATCATCGTTATCCCCTAATCCAGCGGTACGTGTCTGGCCAGACATACTTTTCAAGTTTCAGTGAGGTGTCTGTGTACTGTACATGCCTGAAACATCTGCACACACAGTTTTCTCCACTGCTTGTAATCTCAGAACTACATTTTCTCTTCAGAAACCCTCGCCACCATGATGCCCTCAACGTCCACTTTCCAGCAGAGTTTAGCTCCAACCTTCATCAAACTCACCTGCCTGTAACTTACTAAGTAACCTTGACTAACCTTAACAATCATGGACAAAGAGAGGGAAATCTGATTTTCCCACCAACTGATACATTATAGTTTAATTAGTGCTAAAGACCTTGATTGGCTTGTTCAGGGGTGTTTGATTAGAGTTGGAGCTAAACTACAGGACAGTGGAGTTCGAAGGTCAGAGTTGAGAGACCCTGTGCTACAGCGTTATGGGTTACTGCCAAGGTAGTCGAAATTTCAAATATTGTTTTGTAATTACCAATTACAATCAATGGGGGCTGAAGTTTTCAAGGTTGAAAAAAAGACACCATAAAATCATTTTAAAATAGTCCATATGACTGTGCTATGTTCAACGTTTTCGATGCCATACAGTTGCTCTTTGTGAGGTACAGACTGAAATTTTACCCTCTTTCTGTGAACGAATCATTCTTTTGACTCAGCTCTTTTGATTACTCTCTAACTGCTGAGAACATTGAAAACCAAAAGGCAAGGGCCGGTTTTCAGGGCACATACACTACCCTTCAAAAGTTTGGGGTTTGTAAGATGTTTCAGGTTTTTAAGAAGTCTCTTATACTCACCAAGGATGCATTTATTTGACCAAAAATACAGTAAAAAAGTTCTTACAATTTAAAATAGCTTTTCTATTTGAATACATTTTAAAAAGTAATTTATTCCTGTGATCAAAGCTGAATTTTCAGCATTACTCCAGACGTCAGTGTCACATGATCCTTTAGAAATCATTCTAATATGCTGATTTGCTGCTCAAAATACATTTTGTATTTTTGAAATGTTGAAAACAGTTGTGCTGCTTCATATTTTTGTGAAAACCGTGATGCATTTTTGCTCAAGATTCTTTGATTAATAGAAAGTGCAAAAAAACAGCATTTATTTGAAAAAGAAATCTTTTGTAACATTATAAATGTCTTTACTGTCGCTTTTGAACAATTTAATGCATCCCTGCTGAATAAAAGTATTCTGATCTCAAACTTTTGAACAGAATGTATGTCTCCATGTTACATTATTAAATCAATGGTTTTTTTTTTTGTTTATTTATATATTTATTTTTTTATAAATACATTACTTTATTCAGGCCAGAATTAGAGTTAGGATCCATTTCAGTGGAAAAGGAATGAGAACAATAAAATGAGAAGAAATCAAAATGTCCCTAATGAGTTCCCATCCTTGATGACTCATGTAAATGAAGAATGTAAAATGTGCGCAAAACCCAGAACAGACAAATATTTACATTACATTGGAGCTGATGGTGTCATGTGTCATTAAGTCCAGTTAAAGCCTTTCCAACCAAAGTCATCATTCAGGGCAGAGAAAACAAACACCGCTCATCTCATAACGACAGCCAAGCAAGGAAGATGGTTTCTCAGTGAACCTGTGATGTACAGCTCCGATTAATTTTAGTTTAATGAATTTGTGAGGCATTAAATTATACAAAATGATACAGATATGAAGAGATGCATTCAAATCCTCATTCAGTCTTGATGAAGCTGCATTGCTTCTATACTGAGTGCAAATAGTCATGCTTCATTAAAACATAGTGGTAATTTGTTACTTATTAAATGTGAAGTGTGTAATTTCACCACCACTATCTTCACCAAAAGTTATTGCAAAAAATACACATGAACTTTAGCATTTTTTTTTTCCAACAACACACAAACTCAAGGACAATCATATGTTAAAAATTAATGAAATGTCTAAAATTGCATCTTACTACAGTCGTGTTCTTAGTTGAAAGCATCATCATATCAGCTAAAACACCCGATGAACAGTATGTTCAAATTCTGTGGATGTTTCTGTGGTCACAGATTCTGTGTAGGCCTGTTTATAACTCACCTACGATTGAACCGTAGGTCAGTCATTATGTTTCCTGTTGAGTTTGTTCTTGGCTGTGAGCTGTTCCACCTCTCTCATAAAGCGCAGACACATTTCATCCTGCCATGGCAGAGATACACACTGTACTGCCACAGGGAGATCTACGGCACCTGTCACTGCCTGAAAACACAAACACACATACACAAACACACACACACACACACACACACACACACACAATGTTGGGTTTTTATGTTTTATGTGGACATTCCATAGACATAATGATTTTTATACTGTGCAAACTGTATATTCTATCCCCAAACCCTACCCAATACCCATCACAGAAAACTTTGTCCATTTTTACATTTTCAAAAAACATCATTCTCTATGATTTATAAGTGGATTTCCTCATGGGGAACAAAAAAGTCCCCACAAGGACATTTTGTCCCCATTATGTAGAGTTTACCTGAACCCCCAAGAACACACACACACACACACACACACATACACACACACACACAAGGGTCATTTTCAGGAAACTGTGTTACTTGTGCCTCATTTGCATCCCATGACATATTACTGATATTATTTGATGGGTTTGACTTTGTAATGTAAAACTAATGCAAATGCAAAATTTTACATTACTTTTATTTTTAGTTTTGTTTATTATCAAAATTGCAGCCAGTTAAAGTTTAAAATGTACCCAAATATAGCTTTTTTGTCTAAAGTGCTTTTTTGATTTTCTGAAAAGTGTTTCTACATTTTCTGTTGACATTCCACCTTCTAGAATAATGGTTTGATTTAAACTTCTTTAAATTAATGATAATAAAACAGTATTTTGGTTATGCTTATATTAGCCTTGTCAAGCCCAATATTTAAAAAAATAAAATAAAATAAAAATACATACAAATTTTCACAAAAATTCTTCATGGCACAAAATACAAAGTTGTTGACAGCAAATAATGTGGTTGGTGCAATTACAATTACGTTTGTATGGCTTCTATATTGACCATTCAACCTCCAAACGTTTTAAATAAAATTATTACTATTTTTTATAAGTTATAATGCGTGATTTATTTCAAGGCATATACAAAAAACTAAAGTAAAACTACCAGAGTTGTCTCATTTATTTATTCAAATTGATTCAAATTAAATGAATCTCAAACATACTGTGACAAGGTTGAAATAATAGAGTGCATTAGAGTTAGGCGTAAAGTTAGTAAGAAAAAAAAGCCCACTGTCACCACATATTTGGAATACTGGGGGTAATAGTTTTTAAAAAATGGGCTTATTATTTTTTTGTAATGAAATTATTAGATAAATTAAAAAAAAAAAAAAAAAAAAAAGAAAGGAATTCAGGCCATCTCCATAGAATGACCCAAAAATATACACACAGTCTAAACAGTGCCTAAGACCTGCCTGTTTGATAAAAGTACATCCCAGTCTGTCACTTGCTGTGTGATTCTTTCTTTGTAGTCGTGACTATGCTGCCTCCTTGTGGTTATCAGGCATACAACTCACAATTTATTACAACATTTTAAGGATGACAAAACATCCAACTGATTTAGTGCCACTAAACTTCAGTGTTCTTGTATTGTGAAAACATACCTTAACGAATAATTTGTCCCACATGTCACCATGGATTCCCTTATACTGACTGAGCTGTGCCTCGTCCTCTTCCGTCACTGTAGACACAGTCACAGTCCCAGCAGGGAAGTTCAGCAGGTTGTACAGGGTGGTGTAACTGAGAGCACCTACAGAAGCAGAGAAAATTATAGGTGACTGTTGCTGGCCTTATGTAATGCTGAAATCATTTCTGTCGAGTTAATAAGTAACATTAAACCGCAGAAACCTACTGCATGATTTCAAAAGGACATAGAATCACAATCTACATCAGCCTTTTTGCCCCTTTTTAAAGTCACCATGAAATCAAAACTGACCATTCTTATTTTTAATGGAATATCACAGTTTTATTATAAATTATTTATCCGTGCACATTATTTTTTTTAATTCATGTGCTCATAATCTTTCATCAAAATAACTTCCCCTCCCTCTTGCAGTGACATCTCCTCTGATGGCGTGTTTACTGGCTCGAGGGCGGGGCAACCAATGACATCAACCAATAGCAAACCACAACCATCCAATCAGTTCCCAATGGACAAAATCAAGCCCCACCCTACATTTGTTCTTGTTCAAGAAGCAGTTTCATTCAGATATACGTCACAATAGGGAAGAAAAGTCCATCAAAACTTCTGTTCCATGCTGACTTTAAGTAAATCATGAAACAGGAAGTATAAGGTTGGCACATTTTGTTAGTCACAATTTAATACTAGTAATTAACTAGTAATAATGAGGGAATTACAAGCTAAAAGCAACGAGACATGGGATGTGACGCAGTGATTAACAAGACAAATAAAAAAAATGCACTTCATGACAAAAAAGTTGGCGACCCCAGGTTTACGGCACAAAGATAATGTAATAGTAATGTAAATTTGAGGTAAGTACCGTTGAGCCGCCCGCAGTAACGGAAATTGTAGGCTGGTCCAAGCATCGGGCACAACAAAACGTCCACATTCAGTCTCCTCCACTCTGCGATCACCTCATCAATGTATTCCTAGAGATGAGAAAACCGAAAACCTTTTACACATTCTCAAAATACATACAATCATGTCAGAATAAGAATCACTTTTATATACAGTATGTGCCAGGAAAATTAATTTGCTCAACTGCATGGAGATGAGGACACGTAATCATTTTTGTCAGGATGGCATTTAAATGTTTCCTAGCAGGGTTCCAGGAATGAAAATGAACAAAAACTGTGTATAATGTAACACATCACATGTGCTACAGCAATGACCAATTAGAACCAAAGGCCTCTATTACACTGTCCAGTTCCAAAACATCAACACATTTACGCAACTGATTAGTGCATTTGTGCCTGCAGCACTTGTTCCCTTGATAAAGTTGACAATCATTAGTCTCAGTGGTGTTGATGGAAACCACATAATACTACTAATAAAATAAATATAATAAAATACTACCTCAATATTTGTATGTTGTCTCCATAATTCTGCTATAGACCTTGTGAAAGAAAAAAATGCTATTAAAAAGGAATAGTATCATTTCAATTCTGTTCTGTTCTATTGTGAAATAGTATTACAATTTAAAATAATGGTTTTCTGTTTCAATATATTTTAAAATGTAATTTATTCCTGTGATCAAAGCTGATTTCAGCATCATTACTCCAGTCTTCAGTGTCACATGATCCTTCAGAAATCATTCTAATATGCCGATTTGCTGCTCAAGAAACATTTCTGGTTGCTATCAATGTTAAAAACAGTTGGGCTGCTTCATATTTTTGTGGAAAACATGATACATTTTTTCAGGATTCTCTGATGCATAGAAAGTTCATAAGTAAATAACATAAAACAAAACAAATGTTTTTAATAATGTAGATGTCTTTACTGTCACTTTATCGATTTAATTCATCCTTGCTGAATAAAAGTATTAATTTGACTCAAATAAATCTCACTGACCCCCCCTTTTGTATATAGTGTATTTCTAAATATTTAAAATTTTTCTAAAAACTTAAATTTGGAAATTTAAAAAAAATTAATTGTAACCAAATTAAATTGCACTCTACAAAATAAGATTTATTAGCATAATTGTATTCTTTATGCAAATTAATATAAACAAAAAATATCTATAGCTTACCCAACTCCAAGACATGCATGTAGGCATGCAGACAACCGTGGATACTGGAGAAAGTAATCCAAACATAAAACAGTTTTAAAACATAAACATATTAGCTTGAATGTAACATATTGCTTAATTAGATGCAAATGAGAAGCAGGAAACCACTACATTTACAGGACTCACAAAAGGCTTTAGAACAACAGAAAGTAATTTCTTTATGAAGCCTGGAATGCCCAACAGGGTGGCCTGATCCCAGAGACACGGGTCAATGGGGCCTGCCTTCCTGAAATCACACACATATGAAACAAACATTAAGGCCCGGTTTCACAGACAGGACTTAGCCTAAACCAGGATTAAGCCTTAGTTCAATTAGGGCATTTAAGTAGCTTTTATAAACGTTCACTAGAAAAAAAACATTACTGGTGTGCATCCTGAGACAAAACAATGGCACTGACATATTTTAAGATCTGTCAGTACAAGTTACTTTCAGTTAAACCAGCTCAAACATGCATTTTAGTCTAGGACTAGCTTAAGCCTTGTCTGTGAAACCAGGGGAATGAGTGATTACTAATCAGAGGTGACTGCAGTGTCTTTAATGAGGCCAGAAACACTGGAATAGACCTAATGGATATCAATCATGACTTGTGAATGTGCTGATACCAGACGTACAGATGACTGAAGAGGGTACCACCTCCATCAGCCAAGATCCCTCTAAGAGCCAAATCATGGAAGACGTTGTAGAGCCGCAGAGGTTGGAAGGGAACAAGCTGAAATATGAACAACACACCAAAACATCAGACCAGCTTTTCAAGTCCGCAGATCTCAACTTATCACACGTTCTCTATGATGCGTTGACACAGCGTTTCAACCTCAGATGTATTAGGTCCACTGGGGCTGCAACTAATGATTATTTTGACAATTGATTAATCTGACAATTATTTAATTGATTAATCGAATGAAAAAATCCCACAAAAATATTTATTAAAGTGTATTAAAATTTATTATTTTTTTAAAAAATTAATTAATTTTAATCCATTATTTAAAAAACGTTATTCCACATCATGCCCAATGTTGACCTAAAAAAACAATGTGTAATATAGAGGCTATGAAAACAAATACAGTGAATGTATCTACAGTATGTAGGCTATGCTATACATTATGTGCAAAAAAGGGTTAAAATATTAAATACATTCTAAACAAAAAAACAACTGATTGCTTAGTATTTTTAAGTTAAAATGACTAAATTAAAAATAATAAAAATATAATTATCAAAATAACTTGTACAAGGTATGAGGAATTTTGTAAAATGTATTACATTTTTCTTAAAATGTATTATTCATTAAAAATTAATTTAAATTAATTTTAAATCCATTATTTAAAAAAAAAAAAAAAATATTCCACATCCTGCCCAATGTTGTCCTCCAAACAATGTGCGATATAAAGGATATGAAAACAAATATAGTGTTTAAAAAAAATCTAAACAAACAAAAAAAATAATACAACTGATTGCTTACCATTTTAAAGCAGAAGTTAAATTACTAAATAAAAAAAATGATAATAAACAAAAGCACAAAATGTTAACTTGCACATGGTATGAGAAACACGAATATGAATACGGAATAGCAAACGCACACCTGAAGAGGTGCTAGTTGAGAAAAATTGTATAGTAAAAAGGAAACAACTGCACACTCACTGAAGCATAAAGAATGGTTTAATATACCAACGTTTCGGCTCGTAGCCTTTGTCAAGGTATAGTGTAACAAGAATGGAGAATAGACCTCGAGGAATAATCCCTTGTCTGATATAATCACTGAGGGTAACAATGTGCAGGTGGGTTTTCGTTTAATTCATAAACGTCTTGAATCACCTCATGGCCGTCCAATAGTGGCTGGTATTGGTTCTTTAACATCTTCAATATCCACTTTTGTGGACCTTATTGTGAAAAAATGCCCTCCTTATTAAAGGGTACCACCCATATGTTGTCTTTCATTGACTCAATTAATCCAGTACCTGAAGATATACTATTGGTGTCTTTTGATGTTCAGTCTTTGTATACATGCATACCTCATAAAGAAGGCATTGATTCGATGATTCATTTCTTGTCAGAACGGGTCGATTCGGTCCCCTCTAATGAATGTATTGAAACATTATCTGAGATTGTCCTTTCTCATAATTATTTTATCTTCCAGAATAATTTCTTTATTCAAAGATGTGGTGTGGCTATGGGTAGTGCATTTGCACCTTCCTTTGCTAATTTATATATGGCCTCATTTGAAGAAAAATATGTTTACTCAAATCATGTTTTTTCCTCTAATATACTAATTTGGAAGATATACTTGGATGACTGCTTTTGCCTTTTTAAGGGTGATGTTGCACAACTTCTTTTTATGAATATTTAAATGACTGTTCTGATTTTTTAACATTTACTATGGATTATGACCCTAATAAAATTAGTTTCTTGGACGTATGGATAGTTTGTGATGACAACTGCTTATATACTGATCTTTATAAGAAACCAACAGCTCGTAACACGTTATTGAGAGTGGACTCTTACCATCCGTTACCTTTAAAGAATAGCCTCCCTTATAGCCAAATGTGTCGATTAAAAAGAATATGTAGTAAACAGGATGATTTAAATAACAATCTTATTGATATTAAAAAATCTTTTTATTGTAGAGGATATAAGGTTAACCAAATTCAAGTCGCGGTACAAAAAATTGAAGACAAGTCTCGTTCAGATTTATTAATGAAAAAAGAAAAAAAGAAGAAAAGTTTCTCTGTTATGTTTTCTACAAAATACACAAAACGTTCAGAACAAATCAAAAAGATAATTCGTCAACATTGGCACATTTTGCAATCTGATGCAAGACTCATATCTCCCCATAATCCCCCTCTCATGGTGTTTAAACGTGGACAAAATTTAAGAGATTATTTAGAGATCAGATTTATCTCCCCCATCCACAACAACTCAAATGACACCGACACCTATTCCAGATGGAAATTACCGTCGTGGTTTGTGTAATCAATGTAATTATACGTATTGTTGTACATCGTTTAAACACCCACATACTGGTAAATCGATCCCTATCAAAGGAAAAATCAGTTGTAAAACCAAAGCGGTCATCTATTTCATAACTTGCCCTTGTGGTAAATCATATGTAGGCAAAACCAGTACTTAAAACACGCATTGCTGAACATCGTAGTACTATAAGATGTAAAAATATGAATTATCCATTGGCAGTACATTTCACTGATTTTAATCATCCTATTACTTCATTACGTTATATAGGAATCGAGAAAATATCTTCACCGAGGAGAGGTGGTGATTTGGACCAAATTCTACTCAAACGGGAGTCTTTCTGGATTCATAAACTAAAAACCTTGACTCCACATGGTTTAAATGTTGATTTTGATTTAAGTTGTTTTCTGTAGCTTTTTGTGATTACTTGATTCCAATATTTTTTCATGTCAGCATTTCATTTTTAATCGGTTTACTATTTAATGTTTTGATGATTATTCTGATGTTTTTGTTTTCAGTAAAATGTTTTGTGGACGTTAAAATTAATTTGCTGGATTGTAATTTTATTTTTATATTTTGCTTGTATAGTTTAATTTGTTGAGTTTGTTACTTCTCATGTTTGAATCCAATTGCTAATTAGTTACTCATTGGATGTTCTGATCTCATTGCTCTCAGCTGTGTATGATTACCATTCCTATTTAGGCTTTGCTATTCTCCATTCTTGTTACACTATACCTTGACAAAGGCTACGAGCCGAAACGTTGGTATATTAAACCAGTCTTTATGCTTCAGTGAGTGTGCAGTTGTTTCCTTTTTACTATACATGTAGAATTTTAAAATTACATTCAGTTTCTAACAAGATAACTAAATATATATTTTAGTCAGAATTATTTAATTTTTAATTATTTATTTTAGATCTTAAAAGCCATTCAGACTGTGATGTTACGTCCAATACATAATGGGTGATCTGAATTTTACAAATACATAACCATTTGTTGCGTGTTAATGTTTATGAAAAGGGCATGTCCGTTGCTTATATACCTACAAACTGCCAATGGCTTACATAACAACTGTTAATGTGGTGTAGCTGTGTACCGTATGGCCCGCTCTCTCCAGCAGGTCCTTAGTCTCCCTGAAGGCCCTGGCCATGCTTGGAGACGGCTGCAGGTAACCGTCGCTCTCATAATAACCAATCCTCAGGGGTTCTGAGCTCTCATACACCTGTTATCATAGATTCTGTTTTCACATAACACATCACAATATTGACCTTTAAACAGGCATTTGATGTGCTTTATTTAATACAGGACCTTTTGGTTGAATGGAATGGGAGGAACAGTGGGATCTAAGGTGAACATATCCTGGCAGAGCAGTGCCCGCATGCACAGAGCCAAGCTCTCAACGTCCCTTGCCAAAGGGCCAAGAGAGGGCAACACTGCAAAACAGCACATAGATGATGTCATATATTTCAGTTTGTGTGCAGTTCAAAAATAGACCAGCAGTATGATAAACGTGATCTTACCTGACTTCTGGCCTTTGACGCAAGAACTGATTCCTTGAACACTAAACACGGATGATTTAAAAAATAAAGCAAGAACAAGAAAAAACAAGTAGATTATATGCACAACAAAAGAGCAAAATCTCACAAAATCTGTCAAGAACAGAAATTTTTCACTTCAAAATCAAAAGAATGAAATAAGAAATTCTATCACGATTAAAAAAAAAAAAACGTTTGTGCATCATTACAATATTCACAGAAATTAAGCACATTTACTGTGACTTTTGTGTCCCTCATTAACATATAATAAAGTTATTATTTACAAATATGTTATTATAGGCATTTAGCCCTGTTACCAAATTCCCCTTTTTATATTAGAAAATATGCTCATTTTAATTATGAAAAAAACATATGAAAGCAAATGCTAGTATTTTGTCTTTTTTCTCTCTTTACATATTTTTAGATATAAATTTATTAATTTGTAATAATGCATTATTCAAAATGCCTGAAGTTTTTTTCGTATGTAATGCATCCATCCTGTTACCATCATAACTATCCATTAATGACCATAATCATACATAATTAACACATAAAAAATTATTATATCATCATCAGCAGGAAGTGACCTCTGTAAGCTGTAAATGTGTTAACATGTTTTTTTGAAATGTTGTTAGATTTGTCTCTTAAACAATCAACTCTGTTACCTTGACTTTTTATAGTAAACAATTGATTATTGAAAACTGGAGCAATGTAGAACAATATGAGCATTACATTATATTTCTAATAAATATCTTGTAGTGTCTTGACCTTGAGCACAAGGCTAGTAATGGTTGAACATCACGAAACATCAACCCTGTTACTGTTTAAACATTGCAAAATCTCAACATATATTAATATTTACTATTTACCTTGAGATGGCACAAGGCATTTTGATGACTTCAAGATGTTATTTGTCTTACAGAATCTTTAAAAACTTTGTTGTTGATTATTGTACCTTTAATTACCAAACAAAAATGTGATCAAAGATGCAAACAAACCTTAGCCTCTTCACTGTGGGCTTAAATCCACAAATCCCACAGAAGGATGCTGGGATACGAACGCTCCCTCCAATGTCAGTGCCTAGGCCCAGGATGGAGCCGCCTCCTCCGATCAGAGCTCCCTCCCCTCCGGACGAACCGCCAGAGGTCTTCTGGAGGTTGCAGGGGTTCAAGGTTTGCCCATAAATGGGGTTACTGCAGTCATAACTACAGTAGATACAAATACAGAGGGTTTGGGTTGGTTACAATTGAACTAATCAAAAATGTCTCACTGGATACAAAGGTACAAAGTCACATTCCAGAACCTTCACTCTCTCAGTTTATCTGTGGTAGAACGAGCTGTCAACCTCTACCTGGTTTGCTGAGACCATCACAACCTTCAAGAAACGGCTTAAGACACACCTCTGAATTTCCACTTCTGCTCTAGTTTCTGTACTACTCTAGCTGACCCCTGAAACTTGACATTTGTGATTAAGATCACTGAAATCAACTTTCACCTCTCATAAAATGTTTAATGATTGTTTATGTAGGTGTGACTTAAGTTAAACCACTCTTTAACTTGTTTTCAGTACAGGGGTTTTATCTTCAAACTCATGGTTCAGCATAAGTTACACCTTAAATATTACACATTCACATTCCCATGTAATAGCAGCCCATAATGTCATAATACCATCATTTTAACAGATGCTAATAAAACCTGTGAGTTGAAGAGCTTTTTTGTGAATTCTCTGTTATGAATACTGAGGTCTGCAGGAGAGAATTTGACTAGCACTTTTAGTAACAGCATACTAGCTTTAGGAACGTTTGCCCTTGCCCTTATTATTATTATTATTATTATTATTATTTATTTATTTATTTTTTTGCATTGTGACAATGTTGTAACATGCACATTTCCCCCCAAATTCTCACAGTTTTTCTTCATTATTTTATTAAAATCAGCAAAAATGAACACTGACATGTTTTAAACTTACAACTGTGCTTTACAATTTAAGTAAGGAGTAAGGAGGATAAATGTGCTTAATTGTCATTAATGTCAGAAAAATACTAATCAACTTTCATTTCATTTCATGAATTTGTCTCTTAAATGATAAACTCTGTTACCTTGACTTTTTATAGTAAACAATTGATTATTGAAAACTGGAGCAATGTAGAACAATATGAGCATTACATTATATTTCTAATAAATATATTGTAGTGTCATGACCTTGAGCACAAGGCTAGTAATGGCTGAACATCATGAAACATCAACCCGGTTACTGTTTAAACATAGCAAAATCTTAACATATATTAAATTTATTATTTACCTTGAGATGGCACAAGGCATTTTATAAATGACTTCAAGATGTTATGTGTCTTACAGAATCTTTAAAAACTTTGTTGTCAATTATTATACCTTTAATTACCAAACAAAAATGTGATCAAAGATGCAAACGAACCTTAGCCTCTTCGTGGTGGGCTTAAATCCACAAATCCCACAGAAGGATGATGGGATACTAATGCCCCCTCCAATGTCCAAATGAAATGAAATAAGTAACTTTAATGACGAAGCTCCAGTAAATGAGCTGCTAACTGCACAGTCTCTTCACACTCTCTCATTGACTTAATATTCATTTCCATGGCTTGTCTTGGCCTGCAAATCATCTGATATTACGAGGTTTTCCCATTTTCATTTTTCCCCCCAGGAATGATGTGCAGTGTTTACTCACTTGAGAAGGCCTTGTGGTATGTTGGTCTTGGTGAACGGGATTGCGCCCTGTTTCTTTAGCACTGTAACCACCACACTGTCCATGACCGCAGGCTGATCCAACTTACTCACCACACCACATGAAGAATCATGACCCTGCACACACAAACAGGAAGTTACGTACACCACAAACAGGAAGTCACCTCTCTTCACCTGTGTAATCATAGTGTGTTCTCTTATATTTACCTTATATGCAACATTGTCCTTAATGCTGATCGGCACTCCATACAGAAGACCTTTCTTTTGAGTGTTGATATCTTCCAGTTGAGCCACAGACTCCATTAAGATCTCAGTGCTGCAGTTCAGATTCTTGTTCACCTCCAGAGCCTTTGAAGTACGACATTACACATCTCAGTTTGTGACACCAAATGGTTTCCCTCAAAAAGACCTCAACAATAAGCGCTCCTTATTGCTTGCCCAAAGTAAAAAATTAAATATATAGTAATATATATATATATATATATATATATATATATATATATGGTGTTCTGAAATGAGGAGTCCTCAGTTTTTTAAATGTTTTTACATACATACATACATACATACACTAAATTCATCTCCCAGTTACATTTAATGTTCTCACATTTTTCCATAACTGCAATGTTATATTTTTAGAAATTAGAATATAGCTTCTCTTTCTTGAAGAAGACATTAATTTACTTAGTTATGAATTATTCAGACTATAGCTGACATTTATAATACGAGTAAAAAACTATTAGTAAATGGTTTCTATAAAAGACAGCAAAATATGGATCAATGTCTCAAAAGATTTACAATAAAAATGTTAATTGTAAACCTCTGAAGCTGGCAATAAACTCAGAAATCTCATAAAGGGTTATCGACAGGTAAAATATGGCCGCAGTCACAACCTTTTCCATAAAAGCATGAAGAACAGCATCTGGCTGCAGGGAGCCCTCCTTGAGTTTCCCAGTGAGCTCAGACAAAGACAGAGACACTATGGAACTGCTCTCAAAGTCTGGGTTCTGGAAAGATGCAAGAAGCAAACATCAGATATTTATATATTCACATAGGGGAGACTGGGGCTAGTTGTCACAAGGGCTTGATCTCAGTAACTTGAGGAAAAAGTCCAATTACACAAATGCTTATTTCCTCTAGAAGTTGTTTTCTATGTTGGTTTCCAAACAAGTCTTAAATTAAAATATTTAGGGAATTTTTTTCAGTATCATACTATTTTTGTAATATAATATCTGTTAAGATGAACACAATAACACCACACTAACAGGACAAAAATCAACAATATAGTGAAGATAAACTGAGGGTTGTTCTCCATAAAAGTCAGATTGAGACAAGTTGACACATTTTATTGGAGCAATGTGTCCTTTGTTTTAAATTTATAACAATTTATTTAAATCTTTTGGATTGACTGATTGAGTGATTAATGAATGTAATGCATTATTTAAATGTATGTAATTCATTTAACATTTAATTTGTTTTAAATATATTAATTATTATATTTGTTATCCACAATAATGGAAAAAACAATTCTTTTTTTTCTTCTTTTTTTCCTTTCTTTTTTTTTTCTTTTTCTTTCTTTTTTTTTTTTGTTACCGCTTCCACTTTTGCAGTTTCATAAATTTTGCTGAAAATTCTATTCAGTAGTGTCAGGTTCCGCTGTAACAGCTTACACAATATAGTGTGACAACATGATAATTTCAGGTTTTCAACGAGGGAACCACGACTTTTCTTGACATGCATATTACAGTAATAATTGATTTATGTTAGATTTTATACCTGTATTTTAAACTGTTGCACCGCTTGTTCAGCCAGTTGGAGTGATTTATCACGTCTTTTCCGTGCGTTAAGTATTTTCTTCTGAATCTTCTGGTTATTTCTCCATTTCCAGAAGAGAAATAATACACCTGAACCGCAAACGGTGGCTGCAAACACCGGCGTCCAGTTAATATTCATATCTGAAGTAAGTTGTTGCAAATTAAAACTGTCCATAACCACTGCTCAGTGTGTTGCAATAGTGCGAACGGCGAAGTCCAGACAGAAATTTGTCATTGCATGAGCCGTCACTGTGTTTTTAAGAACTTTAAGAACAGAGCACCTAACAACTAGTGATGTCCGGTTCGCGAACGAATCGTTCTTTTGAACCGGTTCTTTTCAGTGAACCGGTCGAACCATTCAAAGACTATAGAATATCACAAGACGTGTCACTCGTATTGTTTTGAATGGGAGAAAGTGCAACGCGCAATATGGCGGAATAAGTCCCGCCTTCTAAGTAAGAGCCAATCGCCGACTGTTAAAGTCATCGCGTCACTGCAGTGGCTGTTAGAAGCACCGGTTTCTATAGAAACAGTCAGACGCGCGCCTCCGAAATGAGGCACAAGAGACGCGCATTTAGGTCTGTGCATGCGCATTAGCTTGATCCAGCCTAAAAAAATACAGTTTTTTTGTCATGATTCGAGCGTTTGGAAAAAAAATTATCAGACAGTTGTTGTCAGATTTCATTGGTGATTACAAATATGAAATTTAATCGAAAGCTTGGCAAACAGCTTTGGAGAATTTGATGTTTCCCCATTCAAAGAGATAGGAGTTGCACTTGCATGCCCGAGAGGCGTTTCAAAGATGGCCGCCGAGTGAAATGACTTGTCTTAAAGGGACTTTGAACCAGTTCACCAAATCGGACTGAATCGTTCGAAACAGTTCGCATCTCCAGTAAGCAAACACTATCCACAAATTACTAAAGTTTTTTACTAAAGTCACTTTTTGACGTGCCTGACACTCCCTCTGACTCGAAATAAACCAACATCCCGGAGTTATTCAGTTACTCCAACAGTACACTGACCTAACCTGCTGTGAAAGAACTGATGATGATGAGCACGAGCAGCTGATGATATACTGAGTGAGCATGCGCGGCGTACACAAACTAACGTACACGGCCTGTCACCGTTCTCGTTCTCGAGTCAAGAATCGGTTGCAACGGTTTTCGGATCACCAGTACACAACCAAGAACTGCTTCTTTCGGACATGTCCGATTTGAGAACTGATGAGCTGATGATACTGCGCATGCGTGTAATTTTTCAAGAGAATGAAAAGCACGTATAGTCAAGTTTTGTTGAACATCGGAAAGTGTGATAATATAAAACATACTGGAAAATGTTTATGACTTAATTCAAAATACAAAAAGTTTATTGTGCTTTTCCAAATACACCATACCAGATTAATAGCATACAAAATATATACTGTACATAAGAAACTACATGCAACATGAACATAAATATTTTGTACACAGATCAAACTATCTAATGTTCAGAAATAGTTCTACAATTTTTTTTCTATATTATGTTATTTAAAAAGCATTACAGTAAAAGTTGTGCAGTTGTGCTTTCATGTAACTTTTTTTTAAAGCTTGGGAATTAATTGTTTGTAAAACTATCAAACTAAACATTTATTTGTTTCATAAATAATCCATGGACAGCTTATTTACTTTGTAAACAAGGTGATAGTCTAAAGATAAAAAAAAAAAAAAAAAAATGACGTAATCAAACTACAGCGAGAGCAAACAAGCGACTCCTTTTGAATCGCTCTCGCGGTTCTCGAATCTCATCTCGTTCTCGAGTAGAACCGGTTGCAACGGTTTTCGGATCACCAGTACACAACCGAGAACTGCTTCTTTCGGACATGTCCGATTTGAGAACCAACAAAGAGCTTAGAACCCAAGAGGCGACACTTTGATACGTTTTGGGTAACAGCCACTAGATGGCGCTCCGGTAGCGCGGCCGCCATTATGGGGTGAAAATACTAACTGGACCATAGAATCCTTCACATCTTACGCACCCAAAATCGGCGAATTTCACTGCCAAATCAGAAGCGCTATAGAACAGTTTTTTTTTTAAAAAAATTAAGTCACCAGTAAATTGTATGGCTCCCACAGTAAATGTTGTATTGTCTTGCATGTTTTATTTTACCAGTTGTGGAATGCAACCATTCAACCATCTGAGGTAACGTAGTTAGCCTATTTTATTGAGTATTTCCATTTTATGCAACTGTACACATTTATTAATAGTAAATTAATAATTAATAAATTTAAGATCATCATGTTTGCAGCGAACAATATATTTTAGACCTAGTGGAGTAATAGTAATAATATCTAAGTCTGAATTGAAATAGGCTATATTGTACGTTTTAATGGATCACAAACATAATGATCTTAAAATACATGATGCATTGCTGTGTCCGTTATCGCATAATTCCCACTTTTGGACACTTTTGCTTTAACGGACATTAGACAACACTGCAAAATCAAGCTGTTATATTCATATATTTATTGTCCAACATTCCCAGTTTTTCTGATGCATGTCCTTAATTTAATTTCATATGTTGGTAATAATTCAGTGTTTATAAGCCTTTTAAAGAATTTTAACCCAAACTGACTGGGTTTCTAGAGAGCAAAGGTTTTGTGAAAAAAGTGGAAGACTTAAACACAAAGTGTGTAAAATAAACTGTAAAAAGGATTTGATGATCACTAGTGATAGTATTTTATTCTGTGTTGTCATCATTCAGGTTGGATTTCAGCTTTAATGTACGTTTTTTTTTTTAACAAAGCAGCTGATATTGCCATAGAAACTAGTGGGCTGCTGACTCGCTTTATATATTAAAGAAAGATACACTGACACCACAAGGTTTAATTTTTCAATTGCACAATAAAACCAAGCATCCCAGAACACCCGAATGAGTTCCAGAAGATTATACTGATTTCATATAACAGGGAAAATAAATAAATAAAATATTGTTAAAAACATGCAGCTGCCATTTCAATGATGTATTGCTATGTTCTTCTGTTACCTTGTGTCCATGTGTCACTTGTGTACCTGGATATACAATGATGATCACTGATATAAATGGACAATTTATTTTGATACACAAACATTCATTTTGGCATATATTCAGGTTGATCGGAAAAATTTATCCCAGTCATCTCAATGGCCCCTTCATGGGGCTTTAATTAGGGGCACATTTTGCCTCATGAAATTTTGAAAGGGAAAAAAAAAAAAACCATTTTTAAACTATGTCAAAACATATATCACAAATCCTGGAATAAAGATGGGGATATCGTATATGGCCTTGATTTGCTTTTGATTAATAGATGCTTTGTATAATGTGTGATGGAGTGGACATATGATATTGTGTGAGACATTTAATGACATTTTGTTTTTGTACAAAAAGATGGGCATGGACTTGCCAACAACAAACTTTAGCTACTGTAGCAGTCCCTTAATATATGAAAATATGACACATAAGAAAGCTATTCTCAGATCAAAAAATTACATTTTTAGTCTTAAAGATTTTGACATTTTTACCACTCTTTGAATTTTAATGACATTTTTTTTTATTATTTATTTAAAACTATTTTACAACAACAAAACGTTATCTTTTTACATACAGTGGCCCCTAAATTATTTGCACAAATGCATTTGCATTAAAATACTATTCAAATGTCTGGAATCAATGTAGTTTTTTTTTTTTTTTTAAGAAATTAATTTCACGAGGATGAAGTTTATTCAACAAGGATTAATTAAATAGATTTTTTTTTCTAAAAAGAAGGAAAAAAAGACATTTCTAATGTTACAAAAGATTTTTTTATTCCAATAGTCTTCAAACTTGCTGTTCTGTGAATCAACAGGCACTGTATCACGGTTTCCACTTTCATTCAGCAGCACAACTGTTTTCAGCACTGACAATAGTAGCTAAGAATGTTTCTTGAGCAGCAAATCAGCATACTAGAATGATTTCTGAAGGATCATGTGACACTGAAGACTGGAGTAACAGGAATAAACAGCCATTTAAGCAAAACAAATCACAATATTACTGTTTTGCCGATTTTTGATCAAATAAATGCAACCTTGGTGAGCCTAAACATAAAGAATTGTAATCCTTTTGAAGAGCAATAGGCCTAGCTACATCATATCAAAATGAACAAGAATTTAAGAACAATACCAGAATAGATATAAGTCCTCAAAAACATTTATACAGGTTTATTTCAGTTGTTACAGGCAGTGATGTACTTAATGATAACAACTAATAAAACACCGAGTTTTAAAACATCGCAGGGTACAAAGGAAGAGCACGAGGAGCTGAACTCATTGCAGACGATAGCTGAAGGTTGCTCTGCTGTTACACGAAGTGTCTCATTCAGTTACAGACGACTGCACATAACGTGCATACTAATGAGGACATTATAAACTGTTACCTATAAGAAAACAACTGTAGTTTAGGCATAAGTCAGCCGCGACGCTGAGAATATAGTTACCTTTATGGAATAATCCTCTAATATGCAGAGATACAATCAGGATACAATGTGAACTAAAATTCTCAGTTGCACGTGCAATCGCGCATGTCGGGAAAACTTATTAATATTCATGTATGCTCCGCCTTCGGAAACCGAAAATCTCAGAAACCGAAAATCTCCGTAACACCGGCCCGCGATAGACGACGTCATTACGTCGGAGCGTAAAAGAACCGGTGAACCGGTTTATTGAAACGAACTGTCCGAGAGAACCGGTTCGCGGAAAAGAACCGAACTTCATATCACTACTAACAACATTTCCTGTGCTAAACGATATCAGAGCCCCTCGTAAAAGAGGGAGACTGCGACCTGCGCTCAAAATGGCCTAAAAGATCCTGACAGGGAGAATGGCTGTTCGTTTGAATGGAAGTCAATGGCTACGTTTACATGTGCCAATAATAAGAGAAAGAAACTGCCATTATTTCGATGGTTTGCTAAGAAATCCTTTTTTCTTTACCTTTATTTTCGACAAGTTTTAAACCCAGAGTTTTCTATCTCCATGTCTATAAGAATTTCTCTTAACTCGTGAATATTAATTAGGCAATGCAGACCTAGTTACATTTGCGTTCTGTAATACACATCCTTATGTGCATGTAGGTGGCATATCATATGTAACATGCATTTAAACATTCTATATTTAACTTGTTTTTATTTCTTTATATTGTATTTGGTTCAACTGACATATATACTCCAAGCCAACAGATGGCACCAAAAGCATTTACAATGTAATGCAGATCAATACTAGCAGTATTTAAATGTGAAAAGTATGTCATATTACATACGTCTCTCGCTAAAATTACACTTAATTCAATAGAAGTGTCGAATACACGATTAAATATAAATATTGGTGGTTGCATGACATGAATTACGCTTATTTACAGCTCAGGTGGATAAACGCGGTGAACCGGAAGTTGACAGAGGTGGACGTCTTTCTTTGCATGAACGTCTTTAATCACTTACAACTTCCGGAAAGTGTCACGCTGTCCTCCATAGGCTCATATCCCATTCTACAGAGGGTCACTTCTGGAAAACTGAGCTGTAATCATGGTTTTCGAAGACAAAATGATCATGAACGGAGAGCCAGAGGAGGTATATTAGCATATATTGTTGTGCTAACTGGTTTAAATGTCATTTAGGGGGGTAAAGAAGCCGCTTTATGTCGAAACGCCTTGGTTTATGTGGCCGAGCCTGATCTATAGGTTGAATCTTATGTACATGTATACTATTATTGTATGCTTCTGCTGTCTAAACTGTTGCGCGAGATTTTGCTTTATTCTTGTACTTATCCTAGGTATCCTATATATTATTTTTATTTTCATACTATTCATGTATATATGCACGTATATGTAACCTTTTAATATACTTTGTTGTTTTCAGGAGGAGGAAGAAGAAGAGGAGGAGGAGGAAATGGTGGTATGTCGCTTATATATTATATCATAATTTTCTGAGGAAGACTATATTTCCACATTAGGTCCAAATCAATTAAAATTAATTACTATTATTTACCAATTGCTTTAAAGTGTTTAATGGATAAAATTCCATCAAATTTCACTATTGTGCCCTTGATCAAGACCTCAGGTTAGCTCAGTAATCGTGTACTGTAAGCCACTTTGAAAAAATGAATTATTATTAATTACTGTAATTAGTCATTTAAATATGACAAATTATTATTTGGATGATTTTAAAATTTACTTTTTAGGTGAATCTCATGAAAACTGTCAAGTAATGTCCAGGGCTGCGTTTCTTAAAAGCATCGTAAGCCTAAGTTGATTGTAGAACCATTGCCTCTACAATCAATTTAGGCTTGCTATGCTTTTGGGGAACGCAGCCTTGATCATTTCACCACCAAATCAAAAGAAAGTACAACTGTAAGCATAAGTTTTGAGAGTCCACAGTTTGTGTGTGGAGAACACACATGTTGAGGTGTCGAGGTTATAGCGCCCTCTATCGTAACTTAAAGAAATCTGACATGTCTCCTTATATTTTTCGTGTCCTAGTTCCAACTGCTATTCACTTTGGATATTGCAGTCCCAAGATAAAGAACTCTATGTCTCATATCTTATATCAGTCAACCTTGGCTTGTCTCTAGATATACACAATTTGATGTATATCTTCATAATGTCTTGAAGTCTGTGCATACCAAGTTTGATGAGGAATATTATTTCATATTTGCTCTGCAGGACCCTCTGGAGACTCTGAGGGAGAAGTGTGAGCAGACGGAGCATTGCGTTCACGCACGCGAGCGGCTGGAGGCGTGCGAGTCCCGGGTCGGTTCGCGCTCAGAGACAACGGAAGACTGCACGGAGGAGCTCTTTGACTTCCTGCATGCTCGCGACCACTGTGTAAGAGTGCTTGTGGCTGTTAGATGTCATTACCTATGTTTTCAGCCATCCATTTTTATGCACATTTTGGTTTATTGCATAAATCCAAAAAGATAAAATCACTGCGCTTAACAGTTTTTTTGGGTGCATAGAGCAGTGGAAATTGCAGTACTTTCAAATCAAGAATGATTCACTGAAAAAGGATGATTGCTGTAAATGTTTGATCTATATGTCGGTTATTGCATAAAAAAAACTCTGGATAGAAAAAATGCCAAGATACATATAAATTCTAAAAATGCTCATAAAACATATGCGCTCAATTGAGGCGTATAACTGTTTTATCCGAGAAGAAGACAAAAACACATTTTCCGAATAAATAAAAACTCACGTGCCTCAACAGAGGATGTGATTGGATAACTGGACTAACCAGTGGACCAATTACATCGCACTGCAGCTCAAATGTTGGTTTGATCATTCTGAAATGCCTGAGCCAAAGTCTGTCATCAGAATGATTTGGTTTAATTCCCTCCCAGAAGCATCTCATATGATTGCGTTCACAAACACCAGCATCTGAAGGCAAGAGAACATGAGACACTCTGAGACGCAAGTCATTTATGATGGTGGAAAAAAGAGCCACAGTTTCTTCCCCAATTGCAGCAACTTCCATTTTTATTACAGATACTTTTTTCGCCAGTTTCCCAGGAAGTGATTATTTTGTTTTCTTGAACACATGGGATGGAAACGCTGCTTTATTCACAAATATTTTATGTGATATTCCAAATGTGCACATAATTTGAATTCGCAACTTTGGGTGGAAACAGCTAATGATTGGTAGAGAGGTTTAGATGTTGCATGAAACATTTTAGGAACAGTCTGACTTTGCCAAGCTGCTGGGGAAAGCAAATAAGAGTACGTTCAAGGAGTAATTTTACCGAAAATGCTAAATCTATCATTATTTACTCTTATTTGTCATACCTAACCTGTATGCTGCTATCTTTTTTTTACTGTGAAAATTCTCAAAAAAAAAAAAAAAATTTCTTACAGAATTTTAGTTCTTGAATGAATTGTTTCAAATAATTTGTGAACATTATTTGTTATTATAACTTGTTCTTCTGTTGTTTTGTTCTTGTTTTCTATAGGTGGCCCACAAGGTCTTCCAGTCAATCAAATAAATGGAACTGTTTATAGATGGATGTCTGCTTATAGAAATACAGTGCTCGGTTATTTATACAAGATGTGATTTTTGTCCCAGATTCAACAATTCCCTGTAACCGATTCTTCAATTCGTCCATTTTGCCGAGTTGTGACTGAAGTGTTAATAACTGTACTCTGTTTTCATCTCTCACGTGAAATAACTGATCATCTGTCATCTGTTGTTGAGATCTGTGAAGAGGTGATGTTGACACAGAATTTGGGTTTGTTGCTAATGTCAAATAACATAAAACAATAAAGAACAAAAGACAACTGCTGTATGCAATACTTTATTGCCATAACTTGGTTGTTGGGAGTTTGTTTCAGTGTAAGGAGCACCACAGCAAAGAAGCATCAACAGAATACAGTAGACCTGTATGTGTACAGATAAAAATTAAAGCAGGTAAAGCATTAAGAAAAATTTTAAATGAACTGGTGTAGTCATAGATTGTTCATAATGTGCTTGTGCTTAAATGGAGAGGGAATATTCAACTTTGTATATTCTTGCAATATGTGTAATTTAGAAAATTTTAAATGGCTCTGCTTTGCCCTTTTTAAAGTCTTTACATGCTGTCTTGTGCATTTGAGGAATATTACTATTTTATTTTGCAAAATATAAAAGGAAAATCAGTAAAAGTGGATACAATGCACTTGATGATGTAATTTTTCATACATGAGTAAATTAAAATAATAGAGAGGTCTGCTATGCTTAATCAAAGGGACAGAAATTAGTTTCCCATTTACAAACTTATAGTTGTTAAATTTAATGAAAGAAATACTTTCTTGTTTTATGTAATCGATGAGTGATTTAGCTTTTGAAGAACATAGCAGGATTACTAACACGTACCACTTTCCTTTCTGGGCTGGACCTGCATCACGTGTTTCATACGGCGTGTTTCATTGGCTACACCAGCGCCCGGAAGTTAGAAGTCGGCTGGTGCGTTCTTTGCATAGAATTTGAGCAGCTAGAATGGAATTTAACACGAAATAATGTTGTTTTAACTGGCGGGACTTAGCTGCCCAAATGTGTCTTTACTGAGTATTTTTAGTTTGGAAGATATAAAGTTAATATTCAGATGTAAATTATTAGATATGAATTTTAAAAGTGTTGTCACGTGATAACTGTTTCTTTTCTCGGCGCTAGGCAGATTGGTTCAATCGCAGTCGTGTGTGATTACTGAAAAAGGGTTTTTTTATAAAAAATAATTTTATCGAGCTTTATGTCAGCGATTTTACATTTGCATATCAGCTATTAATTATTTGAATGTATACGTTTAAAAGGTTATACTTTGTAGTTTATAAATATCATAAAAAAGCGGGGGGAAAAGATTAAGATTAAATGCATCTTAATGAAAAATTCAGCTTTCTGAGCCGCCAAGCGCCCCCTGAAGGAATTACTATTTTTCATTCCGATATTTCCTTCCAATACATTTTTATTTCCGAAACACATGACGGAAACACAACAGTTAAAATGCATCGACCACACGCTCGGCTCTAAGAAAACACTTCAGCTGGGTCTTTTGTGCAAAAATGGGAATTTCAGATGGAAGCTCGTTGGTGCAAATGTGCATCGTGAAAGTTGCTCAAAACATCGATGTATTAGAAAAAAAGGTTTTGAGTGAGTTTTACTTAGGCTATAGCAAACATTATTTTCTTGTCAATACTTAATCAAGACTTAATATGTAATTTAATAGACGTGAACAGTTTGACATTTATAATATTCTTTATATTTTACTTGATCTAGATCTGCCTGTCTCTCTCCTGAAAGACTTACTGCCACATCTAAACATTTACTATCTGGACAGGATCGAAACTGCTGCTGCCACAAAAGGTACAATAATTAATTCATACATGAATGAAGAGCATCTGATGGATCACACAGTGTGTGTTCTCTGATTCAGATGCACATGTATATTTCATTGCCAAAAATTGATGCACCTCTTGATGGAAATAAATGTTGTGATGTTATTTCCATCCATTTTTGGTCAAGATCTTGTGTTGACAATGCAAGAGTTGAGCACTCTGTAAAGTGTACTCCAGCACATCCCAAAGACTTTCAATGAATTTAAGGTGTGAAAATGTGTGAAAATGATTCTTCATGCTGATCAATCTTGGCTTTGTCATCCTGGAATATGGCCATGATGTGTCTTTCCACATGATTGTTTCAGAAACGAAAAGCTACACACTCCATCAATTAGGGCTAAAAGAACTGTTGCCAAACCTATAACATGCTAGAAACATAATAATCACTGCAATAATGATCCAGTCATACACTCTTAAGTATTTGCCTATTTAAATCCAAACAGCAACTTTTTTTTGGCCAGGCAGTGTATTCATATGTATGATTTAGATGTAAGATTTAGTGATTCTTCAATTAGGGGTACTTTTATGTACAGATATAATATGACTGTACATAAAAATACAGATTTATATGACTGTTTTATCTAACATTTATTAGATCTGATAATTTCCTTCAACTTTTGAAATTGTGTGTGATGATAATGACATTCTCATTTCTTGGTGAAAAGATTGGAAACCCGTGTTTTTTACAAACACGTCAAGTTATCTCAGTTTATTTAGAAAATGGATTCTTTTGAATTAAAATGTTCAAATACAGGCCTGTATGTTAATGATAAAAATAAAGTTAGGGTGTTGCATGTAACACTAAAACCTAATGCTCATTTCAGGAATCTCCACCTCCGTAATTTGGGCAACAATATGGAGAGATCTGGATCAGACGTGGCGCTGGAGAGCAAAGGTTTGTTGTTCTTCGTATGATCATCGCTGCTGAACTCATCATGATTGTCATCATGTGTGATGTCAAATATAAGTACAACTTACATGGCCATTAAACCTTTCTTTTATTTATTTTTATTTTATTTTATTTATTTTTTGTGTATTATTTTTTTTTTTATTTTATTGTGGATTTTTAGAGCAAACTACGAAGTCAAATTCCTTTTATAGACCTTTTTATTTTATTTTATTCAAACCTTGGTCCCCATGAGACCCATGTTGTGAGCAAGTGCACTGAACCTGAAATCTTATTCGCTATTTTTTCAGTCTGCACTGCCCAATCAGGACTGGAAGCAGCGATGTTTGGAAAGGCTCTTTCACATGGTCATGTTCACCCAGGTCAGACGAGGAGGATCTTACCTTTCCAACCTCAGCGATTCTTCCATTCTCTCCATGACTGTAAAGCATGTCAGAGTCCTCTCTCTCCACACGTCAACCAAAAACATCTGCAGGCTCGCATCCGGGGACCTGCGCCCCATCCTGAGCACCCTAGAAAAGGGAGTGACGTCCATCAGATTACTGGATGCGAAAGCTCTATTCAAACACGGACGGAAATATGTGTTGTTTATTCTCCACCGGCTCCTGGACCACGGGTCTGTCAGAGAAGTGGTTCTGAGAAGAAATCCAGATTCATCTTTTCTGAGCTGGCTCATGTCCAGGCGCAGGGGTCCTCAGAGTGGGTTATCAGTGTCCACCGCACCAGAGACGTCCCACGCTGATGGCCATTGTTCAGTAGCAGATGATAGAGAGCTGGAGGAACCTGCAGCCAAACGTCTTGCTTTAGACGTGGAGGAAAATCCAGAGGTTTTGTGCAGCGAGTTTTCATCCTTTAGCAGCTCTGCTGACCACTGCCCTGAAGGTCAGATCCACTCGCTTGATTTTGAAGTGTCCAAATGTGAAATCCTGACCACGGTGTCACATATCCTGCCTACATGGTTGTGTCTTCGCACACTACATCTTCACAGTGACTGTAAGTACATGCTGACAGCTAAATATGATCTCTAGTTTTTCCTGAAAGCGTACACATATGGACTAGTGTCAGGTGGCAATTATTGGAGATATATATACACTACTGCTCAAACGTTTGTGGTCAGTAAGGTTTTTTCTTTAAGAAATTAATACTTTTATTCAGCAAGGATGCATTAACTTTATCAAAAGTGACAGTAAAGACATTTATAATGTTACAAAAGATTTCTTTTTCAAATATATGCTGTTTTTTACTTTCTTTTCATCAAAGAGTCTTGGAAAAAATGTTTAATGGATTGCACAAAAATCAATGTTTTCAACATTGATAATAATCAGAAATGTTTCTTGAGCAGCAAATCAGCATAATAGAATGATTCTGAAGGATCATGTGACACTGAAGACTGGAGTAATGATGCTGAAATCAGCTTTAATCACAGGAATTAATTACATTTTACAATATATTCACATAGAAAACAGTTAATTTAAAGTGTGAAAAATATTTCACAATATTTCTGTTTTTACTTTTTTTTTAAATGCAGTCTTGGTGAGCAGAAGAGCCTTATTTCAAAAACATTTAAAAATCCTACTGACCCCAAACTTTAAAAAAAAAAAAAAAAAAAAAAATATATATATATATATATATATATATATACACATTTTATACATTTATTTTTATACATATATTTATTTTTTATACATTTTTTTTTTCTTAAATCTGATCAAAGCTTTTTGTATATATATGTGTATATATATACATATATGGATGGATGGATGGATACACAGTCAAACCAAAAATTATTCAGACATTTTTGATATGTTTGATATATTTTTACTAGTGGGTGCAGGACACTATAGTTCAGGATAGCAAAATAAAGTAAACTGACATATTATACCCAAAAATTATTCATACAGTGGACTACCAGTAAAATTGATATAAATTTGGAACCAAAAATTTTTCAGACACTTTGACCTGACCATGTTTTGCTTAAGTGTTATCTGACATAATTAAGATTATTTTTTTCTGACAGTTTAACTCTGAGATCTTGTCATATTTTATTTCCATTTTTTAAACTATAGTGAATAAACTGTATTAATGAAATGAAATGTTCAAGGTGTCTGAATAAATTTTGGTTTGACTGTAGATATATACACATACTGTATATTGGATCTGTATATTGTCTGTGCAGGGCTCATTCATGAGGAGGAGATGTCAGTGTTGGTGGAGTCTCTCAGACGGTTGTTCCTGAACCCTGGCTGCTCTCTCACAGATATCAGTATAAGTCACATTTGCGGTCACACACACTTGATCAGCGTGCTGAGAGCATGTCCGACCCTACTGAGCCTTTCTCTGGAGATCTGCCCACCTGCCGAGAGAAACACATGGAGGCAGCAGCCGCATTTCACTGAAAGCAAAGGTGAGGATTTCCTGAGTCAAACAAATCCATATTTGAATTCTGCAGATGGATGAGATGTTGATATGCTCCAGGTTTCATGCACAGATAGATAGATTAAACATCTCTTGTTGATGTTAACTTTCAGCCTACAACCTAGAGGTGGAGTAGATATTATCTACTGTGCCTGAACAAAGAAATTGGACATCCAGGAAAAAAACTCAGATTTGGCCACATATGATTTATTTAAATTGCAATCCTGCAGGGGAGGGGAAATCTTTTTTTTTTTTTTTTTTTCTCAAATCTGATCAAAGCTTTTTATATATATATATATTTTTGCTCAGAATTTCTTACAAAATAAATAATCACACTTTTTGTCAGAACTTTACTGAGCTGAATCAGTGCAGGGTTATTATAGTTAACTAAAACTGAAACTAAAAAAAACATTAAAAAAAACATTTTTGTTACTTGAAATAAAATAAAATATAAAAAAATTAAACTTATTTTTTCATGTAGGTTACCAAGAAATCATTTCTCATTTTTATTTAGTTTAACTTGTACTAATATAATAATGTTAAAAATGTTAAAAATATGTCATTGCTAAAAATATTAAAAATGACAACAAAAAAAACAAAACTACAAAAAACTAACTAAAAATTAAATTGAAAACGGAAAATATAAAAATGAAAACTCATTCAATTATACTAAAATAACACTGACAATGTCATCACTCTTAAATGTTTAAGAAATTTGTTTCATTTGGTCTATCATTCATCAATAATTATATAAGTTTCAGATTGATAATTTTGTTTTTGTCTTTGTAATTTACAGTGCTCGGCCTGGAAAAGCTGTCAGTCAAATCCACTGGTCCAATGACAGTCAAGTGTTTCCTGCCGGCCTTGACGTGGGCTCCTAAACTCAACAGCCTTCATATGACAGGAATCCATCTGTCACGACAATTTTTTCACACATTAGCAGGTACTTCAACAAATAATCAGCTCCTGCTTTACCCAGACGTTTACACAAGCCCTCAACCTCCTTTTGTCACCCTTGTGACTACCTATTACAGAAATAATGTTAAAAGAAAATACTTAACTGTGAATTGAATGTATTGTTTTCAGACACTTATGCATGTTAATTGCAATTAAATGAAAATGTATTAGTTTAAATGGTAGCACTTTACAAATAGGTCCTATTAGTTAACATTAGTTAATGCATGAACTAACAATGAGCAATACATTTGTTACAGTATTTATTAATCTTTGTTAATGTTAGTTAAAAATACAACTGTTCATTGTTTGTTCATGTTAGCTCAGGTCCATTAATTAGTATTAACAGATGCAACTTTTGATCTCAATTTATTAGTAAATGTTGAAATTAACATTAACTAAGATTAATAAATGCTTTAGAAGTATTTTACTTAGTTCATATTAACTAATGTAGTTAACTGATGTTAAAAAATGAAACCTTATTGTAAAGTGTTACCATTTAAATTCATATTAAATGCAATTAGTTGAACTTGAGATTGCTTTTTGACTGACTGAAGTAGGATTTAAGTAGATCTTTATATATAATCTAATAATTTTTTTATATTGTCGTTGAAATATGGTTAAATAATTAACTATTAATATTCAGTATCATTTTTATTGAAACTTATACAGTACTGGTCAAATGTTTGGAAACATTACTATTTTTTATGTTTTTAAAAGAAGTCTCTTATGCTCATCAAGCCTGCATTTATTTGATAATGGTTTTCTATTTTAATATATACTATTTAGTATATTACTATCACTTTATATCAATTTAACATCCTTCCTGAATAAAAATATTAATTTCTTTCAAAAAAAAATGAAAAAAAATTGCTGACCCCATGTGACACTGAAGACTGGAGTAATGATGCTGAAAATTCAGCTTTGATCACATGAATTAATTACATTTTAAAGTATATTAAAATAGAAAACCATTATTTTAAATTGTAAAAATATTTCACAATATTACTATTTTGTCTGTATTTTTGATCAAATAAATGCAGGCTTGATGAGCATAAGAGACTTCTTTAAAAAACATTAAAAATAGTAATGTGTCCAAACTTTTGACTGTATGTCGTGTATCGCACACGTGATAGTACACTTCAGTGGTCTTTTATTTCATTAATATTATATTATTTGCAAGTACAGTTTTTTTTTTTAGAGGACTATACTCTTAAGATTTGAAGTACACTACAAGTGCACATTCAGTACAGTTAAGCACAGTTCTTATTCACAAAAGCAGAGGCCAAACAAATGTATTTCTGAGGTAATGAAGAGAACGTCATACCAGTTCAATAATGAAAAAATACTTCTTTTACCTGATACAAGTGACTTTTGTTTGTCTTTGTAATGTTTGAATATGAATTATTTCAGTGTTGTATTACAAAATGTTTTTCCTGACTGAATGCTATTAAGCTACAAACTAGTTTTTGTTTTGTGCAGTTGATTCATGTTAACATGATACATGTCTCCTTTTTCCCCCTCATAGGATCTAATCCATTACTCAAAGTATTAAAGCTGGAAGACATAAACCTAGCTGACTATCACCAGGAGATTCTTCATTTTCTGGAATATTCTGTGTTAGAAGGTACAGCGTAGTAAAGAAAAACAAGCTAGCCTGCGTCTTGAAATGAATGACTAATGTTTGTACTGTTGTTTGAATCTCAGAGCTGTCCTTGAAAGACTGTAGACTGCTGGATAAGTGTACAGTAAAGAAGGACTTCCTGGTGCCATTTGTTGAAGCACTGAAAGGGATCTCGTCCCTCCAGAGCCTGATGCTGGCCCAGAATCGACTGGGTAAGACTGAACTAGCTATATACACTACCACTCAAAGGTTTGGGGTCAGTGTTATTATTTTTGATAAATACTTTTATTCAGCAAGGATGCATTAAATTGGTCAAAAGTGACAGTAAAGACATTTATAATTTTACAAAAGATTTTTTTTTTTTTTTTTTAAATGCTGCTACTTTGAACTTTCTATTCATCAAAGAATCTTGAAAAAATGTATCAGTTTCCACAAAAATACACAGCAGAACTGTTTAACATTAATAATAATGTGAAATGTTTCTTGAGCAGCAAATCAGCATATTAGAATGATTTCTGAAGGATCATGTAGCTTTGTGTGAGCAACAGACTTGAAATATGTTGATTGTCTAAGAAAAGTTATTAATAATTTTGTTTCATGAAGTAATGGGGGGAAAAAATGATCAAACTTGTTTTTCTTCTTCCAGCAACAAGTGCCATAGAGATCGCCAACTTATTCTCAGGATGCTGTCCCAGCAAAATCACAAAATTAGACCTTAGGTAATGCTGGTTTTGTTGCATGTGTCTTCCATGCATGTTTACACCATAAAAATGTTAAATAAATGTAAGTCTACTTTCTTACAGCTCTAATTTCATTCTTCCTGCTGAACTTCTGGAGTTTGCACAGCTGCTGGAAACATTCAGGCCGGTTCAGCGACTAACACTGGACCTGCGCTTTAATCCACTGGATCGCGACCCTGAGGTCAAAGGTCAAGCTCTGCGAAAGCTCATCCCGTACTGTAACATATTAACGGATGACTGGGACTCCAGGTCCACTATGGCCGATCACATCAGTGTGATGTGACAAACTCTTTAGCTGCCTTTTGAAAGACATTTCCATGTGGGGAAAAAGATCACGCAGATGTGACTGTAAGAAACGACCAGCATAAACATCTTGGATATATTTCACGTTTAATGACGCTGATAGGCATAACCATTAAATTTGATTATAATAATGTATAAAGAAATAAATAAAGAAACAGGAAAAGAATTCAATTACAGTGTACTAATGATTGAACGGTAGAAAGTTTCTCTTCATTCGTTCCAGAAGCTCTCTTACTGCTGTTTCCAGTTCAGCTCTGATATCAGTTGCGCAGTGTTCAGCATTTTTGATCCGGTACGTTCATTCATGATGCTCAGACGACTCCTCTCTGGTCCTCATGCGAGCGCTGGTGAAAGACGAAAGAGACGGCAGCGTCCCAGGATGCCTGCAGAACCGGGTCCCTCAGGCCTCTTTTTTCTGCACAGTGGTGCCAGTTGGACAGATCGCTGGTGCAATCTGAATCATCTGGAGGAGGACGCACTTGCCGATTGTTTATACAGCGTCTACAGCGAAATCTGCAAAAAAAAAAAAAAGGACTTGAATACAAATGCCTCCTTTGCTAATCTTTGTACTAGTAATGCATTTTGAGATGCCCTCATCCATGAATGAATTGTCAAAAAACAATGCAGCATTAGGTGTTAAAGGGTTAGTGAAAAATGAAAATTCTGTCATTACTCAACCTCATATCGTTTCAAACTGGTAAGACCTTTGTTCATCTTCAGAACACAAATTAAGATGTTTTGATGAAATCTGAAAAGGTATCCGACTCGTCCATAGACAGCAATTTAACCGCCACTTTCAAGGTCTAGAAAGGTACTAAAGACATCGTTAAAATAGTCCACGTGACTGCAGTGGTTCAACCTTAAATTTATGAAGCGACGAGAATATTTTTTGTGCTCAAAAACAAAACAAAAATAACGACTTTATTCAACAATATCTTCTCTTCTGTGTCCTTCTCCTACGCTGTTTACGCCCAGCGCTTCCAGGTTCTACATCAGAACGCCGACTCATTATTGACCAGCTCCTGCGTCAGCATCACACGCATTTCATCAAAATATCTTAATTTGTGTTCTGAAGATGAACGAAGGTCTTACGGGTGTGGAACGACATGAGGATGAGTAATTAATGACAGAATTTCATTTTTGGGTGAACTAACCCTTTAAAGGTGAAATATGTAGTTTCTGCGATGCTAATGGCACATAGTGGATTTACAAAAATAAAGCATATTTTCAAACAACCTTGCAAACGCCCGTTTTGCGCGTCACGCCTCCCCAACTCAAACATCACAAACACAGCTCTTTCGGTACTTGTGAAGACATGTCTCAACAGGTAAAAGTAGGCTACTTTCAATAAAAGGTCCAACATATTAGGAATACTTTTAGCTGTGTTGGTATGTGTCATGAGTAAGCAATTGAGTAGACTAACACTCTTGTCTAGAGTGAAAGCTAGCGTCTCTCTTATAATAAACCCATCCAGCATAACTGCACCGGGCGTATTTTGACATGAAGCGCCACAACTATTTAAGGCTGTCTACACTGGACATGTGAATGTAAACAATATAAACAAGAACATTTCTCTTTCTGAACAGGTGCATGATGATGCTGTATGGTATTGATGCATCCACTGTAGTGCATAGCATCACAATGCCCCGTTCGCTTTGACGTGTTTATGACCTGTTTAATCTTAGGCCTAAATGCAGTAAGTGTAACTGAAGCTGAATGTCTTTTCCCATGTAACTCGTCAGTCATGGTCCCTCTACCTCTGCCTGCTACAGAAGACACGCCCCAAACTCTCACTGAGCTGGAAAGAGATTGACGGATCCGAGCGAACCACTCTCAATGTTTTGATAGTGACTGGGAGGCTCAATGTTTACACGTTTGTGGGAGATTAACCCATGAATGGCATACTAATAGTCATCAATGAACAATGAACTGGCTTAAGAGATTCTATTTTAACATAAAAAAAATATTACATCACCTTTAATGCATTTTTACCTGTCATGTGTGTCGCTGACTGTGTCCTCGTTGAGTGAGAAGAGTTCTCGTAGCTCTCCAAGTGAGAAATGTCTTTCCACGTCCTGTTCTTCATCCACTACGCAGCTACTCAGAGCTTTCTTATGAGCCTGCCTCTGTAAGATCTTTTCCTCTATCGTTCCCGTCTAAAAGAGTGTGTAAAAGAAACAAGCTGGCTAATGATCCACTTTTAAACGATGAGCATCTTGTACAAGAGACAATTTTTTAGGCATTTCCTGCATAATTTGGAAAACATCTCTCCCAACTCACCGACAGCAGTCTGTAGATGTAGCAGGTCTTCTTCTGTCCATCTCGCCACACTCTGGCCATCGCCTGCTCGTCATTGGCTGGATTCCAGTCAGGGTCGAACATTACCAGGCGATTTGCACCAATCAGATTCAGCCCACAGCCTCCAGCCTTACTGCTCAGCATAAAGATGAACTCTGGATTCTGGAAGAGAGGAATTAAAGTGCTAAAGGTGAATTAAAATAAACTATAAATATTAGATGAAAAACAAACTTATTGCAGGTGGCTCACAAGGCAACATTTCTATTTTAACTCTTTCCCCGCCACTTTCCGGCTTTCTGTGTTTTCAGTGTTATACAGTAGGGGGCGCTATTACACATCCTCTGCAAGAGTACAGAACCTCCTTATCAAAACACAGGCAAAGAAGCAGCAGAGACAACTGATAGCATATGTAAGCAGATGCATACAGTACCGGTCAAAAGTTTGGACACATTACTGTTTTTAATGTTTTTGAAATAAGTCTCTTATGCTCATCAATCCTGCATTTATTTAATCAAAAATACAGAAAAAAAAACACTAATATTGTGAAATATTATTACAATTTAAAAAAAAAAAAAAATGGTTTTCTATTTTAGTATACTTTAAAATGAATTTTCATCAGCCCTTCAGTTTCACATGATCCTTCAGAAATCATTCTAATATGCTGATATGATACTCATTTATTATCAATCTTTTGTAACAATATACACTACCGTTCAAAAGTTTGGGGTCAGTATTTTTTTCTTTTTTTGAAAGAAATACTTTATTCAGCAAGAATGTGTTAAATTGATAAAAGAAGTGATAGTAAATTCTTCTGAAGCAGATTTCTATTTCTAGATTTCTATTTTGAATAAATGCTGTTCTTTTTACCTTTTTATTAATCAATGAATCCTGAAAAAGGTATCACAGGTTCCAAAAAAAATTAAGCAGCACAACTGTTTCCAACATTGATAATAAAGGAGTATCAAATCAGCATATTACAATGATTTCTGAAGGATCATGTGACACTGAAGACTGGAGTAATGATGCTGAAAATTCAGCTTTGCATCACAGAAATAAATCATATTTAAAAGTATATTAATGGACTCGATATACTCCGTCTATGTTTTGATCATCGTTCTGAAGCCGATCCAGACTTATGTCTTTGACAAAAGACTTGATTTTTCTCAGCTTTTTGCTCAAAATGTTGCTTTTTTTATGAAACTTACCCACATTCAAATGTTGATTCATACAACAAAATATTCTGGGGGCCATGAAAATTTTGTGAAAATGATCAAAAATGCTGGCACTGGCTGGCAACTTTTTCCAAAAATGCTGGCGGGGAAAGAGTCAAGTTGAAGCACTAAAATTTCTAACTGAAAATTAAAACTGAACTAAAATCTAAAACTGAAGCTGAAATAAAAATAAACCTAAATAGTGATTTAAAAAAAACAAAACAAAAGCACAATAAAATGAAAAAAGAATAAATAAAAAGAGCTAATTCACAAAATTAAAAACTATAATAGTACTAAAATGATACCAATAAGACTTCATATGCCAGGTTGAACACCAAGTGTGAATGGAAAGACTTACAGAGGGGCTGTTGAATCTCTCCACAACTTTTGCTCTCTTCTTGATGGACATTGTCCCATCCAGTCTAACGTAAAGGTATCTATTCATGAAGAAAAATATGATGATGTTAAACCATCAAAAGGCTGAATGGTAATACTTTGGTTCATTGCTAAAAATTGTAGATAATTTTGTGATCCTCTATAGAGAGATAAATGGAAAAAAATACTTCCAGATCAAGGCCACTTGCGCTCTACACTGATGTTGGATTTATATTATCTGAATCCCTCACCTTCGGGTTCGACACAGCTTTTCAAAAAGGTCCAAAGTCTGTGTATAGTTAGAGACCAGAACCACTTTGTCACTCGTTGTTGTTCTGGTCATCGCCAGGATATAGTCCAGTACCAGCATCTTCCCTAAAAACAAGACAGACATATAGATTAGGGTCAGACATTAATGAATCAGGACTTAAATGTACCTTAGCATAGCTTGTACCACGTTGTTTTAAAGATCATTTTTTATTTGATGTTGATTTAATTATATAGGTTTGGAGATTTTTTTCAATAACAGATTAAATTGAATTGTTAGACATAAAGGGATTTGATTTTATATGGTTCAGAAAATGCAGTGTTGAAAGGTTTAAAAAAAAAAAAAAAAAAAAAAAAAAAAAAAATGCCACTGAATATGTTGCTGAGCACAAATATTGTCAACTTATTTAAAAAATCCATTCCTTCCGACGCTCATTAAATATTACTGTTTAAAGGATTAGTTCACTTCAGAATTAAATTTCCTGATAAATTACTCACCCCAATGTCATCCAAGATGTTTATGTCTTTCTTTCTTCAGTCAAAAAGAAATTAAGGTTTTTGAGGAAAACATTCAAGGATTTTTCTCCATATGGTGGACTTCACTGGGGTACAACAGGTTGAAGGTTCGCCATGCATGACGTAATCACGTTGGAAAGGTCACACGTGACGTAGACGAAAGTACCAAGCTAGTGTCTACAAAGCGAATGTTCAAAGACTAAGCCAAAAAAAAAACAAACAAAAAAAAAAAAAAAAAAAAAAAAAACGGTAAAACAACAATGACGGACGATTTTGAAGTTGGAGGACAAAATGAGATGGAGTTTTTTGCCCTATCGCGTTACTTCCGCCTACGTCACGCGTGACCTTTCCAACATGATTACGTAATGTGTGGTGGATCGCAGAGCAGTGCAAGACGAGCATTTGTGGTTAAAAAGTATATAAATACATTTTTTTTTTTTTTTCTTCAAAATGGCCGATCGTTTTGCTAGATAAGACCCTTATTCCTCGTCTGGGATCGTGTAGAGCCCTTTGAAGCTGCACTGAAACTGCAATTTGGACCTTCAACCCATTGTACCCTGATGAAGTCCACTATATGGAGAAAAATCCTGGAATGTTTTCCTCAAAAACGTTAATTTCTTTTCAACTGAAGAAAGAAAGACATAAACATCTTGGATGACATGGGGGTGAGTAAATTATCAGGAAATTTTAATTCTGAAGTGAACTCATCTGGTAACACTTTACAATAAGGTTCATTAGTTAACATTAGTTAACTACATTAGTTAACATGAACTAATAATGAACTGCACTTATACAGCATTTATTAATCTTTGTTAATGTTAATTTCAACATTTATTAATACATTATTAAAATTTTGTAAATTAGTTAATGCACTGTGAACTAATATGCACAAACAACGAACAACTGTATTTTCATTAACTAACGTTAATGAAGATTAGTAAATACTGTAACAAATGTATTGCTCATGGTTAGTTCATGTTAGTTAATACATTAACTAATGTTTAAGTAATGAAACTTATTGTAAAGTGTTACCACTAATCCTTTAAGGTCAGTAAGATTTTTTGAAGTCTGTTCTGCTCACCAAGGTTACATTTATTTGATCAAAAACACAGTAAAAACAGTAATATTCTATTTGAATATATTTTAAAATGTAATTTATTCCTGTGATCAAAGCTGAATTTTCAGCATCATTGCGCCTTCAGTGTCACATGATCCTTCAGAAATCATTCTAATCTGTTGATTTGATGCTCAAGAAACATTTTGGATTATTATCAATGTTGTAAACAGTTGTGCTGCTTCATATTTTTGTGGAAACCTTTTTGAGAATTTTGAACGAAGTTTGAAGTTTGAAAGAACAGCATTTATATAGAATATGAAATAGATTTTTTTTTTGTAACATTATAGAAGCGTTTACTTTTATTTTTGATCAACTTAATACATTCTTACTGAAAAAAGTGGTTTAATAAAAAATAAAAAAATAGTAGTGCAAGTCAGAACTGACCTGAGAGCTGTGGTTCTACTGCTTTAGTTGAATAATTTTGTGGGAAGAGGTCTATTGCTCCATCAAAGCCCTCTTCTCCTGCCAGACACTTCTCATAAATCAAGGTAGGATCTAACAGAGAGAACAAACACATTTTTTCAGTTTTCATGTAACAATAACTTTGTCAGAAAAGAAAAAAGGGCTGATTATGTTGATGAAGAGGTCAAAGGTAAAAAGGTCCACACTCACGGTTGCAGAGCTTCTTAAGTGAGGTGATGGACGACAGAGAAGACACCGTGATCTTGCCGGTCTGCAGACTCTCTACAGGTTTGGCCTGCTTCAGGAATAACTTGTACAGCTCTTTCTGGAGAGGAGTCAGACTGACAAAAACACATACAAATATTATTCATTAATGCTTCCTTTAAGACAAAATGACAATAAAATAAAGCCATTGTCAACTAAATATCTTATTGCTCAAGTGCTAATGATGAACATGCATGAGGCTACTGATCCCTGTATTAAACACTTGATATTGTTATTTATGTTGCAGTATAATGAGCCTTGCTTTTACAGAAAGTAGAGAATATGACCATCAACTGATCTCTTACTTGCAGCAAACAACTTGTTCAATCTTCACAGGCAGATACTTGGAAAGAATATCTGAGGTTCTTCGAATCAAACACCTTAACAAAACAAACACAGTGTTTAATTGAAATGATTTGAATGGTGAGATAGAGTGGAGAGTCTTTTACAGACCGTTTTCTCTCATGCTCACCTGTTTACAATGCTGATGAGTTCCTGGAGTTTCTCCTCTCCGGCAGCCCTGTCTTTATCACTGGCGTCAGCATCACGACCCTTTAGGATTGGAATCTCAAACCGTTTCTTAAACTCCTGAGCTGTGCCTGAGAGAAGAGACGGATGGATGATTAGTTAATCAACATTTATTGTGTGCGCTTCAGTAAAGTTCTTCACAGGGTCATGCACAACTGGAATGATTAAAAGTCTCTTACCAAGGATACCAGAATTTACGAAGTGCACCAAACTGAAATATTCCAGTAAGTCATTTTGAATGGGAGTTCCAGATATCAGCACTCTCCTCTGGGCGTTCATAGAGTTCAGCGCTTGGTACGTCTGATTGTCTGAGTTTTTCAGCCTGTGACCCTAAACAAACAACACAGATACGATCATACAGGACATACGGAATGGAAACCCAAGACACACTACCGTTCAAAAAATTTGGGGTCAGTAAGATTTTTTCATTTTTATGTAAATAGTGTCAAGGCACGTTCACACCAAGAATAACTATAAAGATAACTATTTTAGCATACACACCAGCGCTTTCTGGTTACAACCGTGTGCTGCAGTTTTGTCGGCTGCCGCTTTAAATGCTCAAGCTTTTTAAAGTGGGATGAATTCTGATTGGCTGCTAATGTTTCTATAGTTCATCAGCTGAAAAAAATAGTTCTGAAAATGATTCCAACGATATCATTCCTCTGTATAACATCATATTGTTATTGTTGTGGTGTGGACTCTGCTATTCTTTTATATATAGGATGATTTTTAGAACTTTATATTTATTGCCTTTGGTGGGAACAGGCTTTATTCTCATCAAAGCTGCATTTATCTGAACAAAAACACAATAAAAACAGTAATATTATGAAATATTATTACAAAATAAAATAAATGTTAATATCATATGCCTACTTGGTGCTCAAGAAACATTTCGTATTATTATTATTATTAATGATAAAAAGTTAATTTTTGTTGAAACTGATACATTTTTTTCAGGATTCTTTGATAAATAGAAAGCAAAAGAACTGCATTTATTTGAAATAGAAATCTTTTGTAACATTATAAAATGTCTTCACTTTTGATCAATTTAATGCATCTTTGCTGAATAAAATTTTTTTTTTTTTTTTTTTCCATGACTTTTAAAAATTGTATACATTTCTCTTACTTTTCCAGGTCTTAAAATAACAATTTTAAAATTGCCTAATATTTGCATGTTTTCTAGTATGGATCATTTTATTATTATGTACTTATTATTGTACACTTTACCTCATCACAGATAACCAGTCCAACTCTGCCTTTGTGCAGGACTTCAGTGTGGAGGCGGAATGTTTCATAGGATATTATCAAAATTGGAGTTGGCACTCTCATGCCATGCTGGGAGATAAAGTTCTCTGAAAGAACACATGCAATGACATGAACGTAGTGAAGCTGGTTAACAGAGTCAATGTGGGGTTTGTAATAGCCAAAGTACTAAAATTAAAGGATTAGTTCACTTTCAAATGAAAATTAGCCCAAGCTTTACTCACCCTCAAGCCATCCTAGGTGTATATGACTTTCTTCTTTCTGATGAACACAATTTTAATAAATATCCTGATGCATCCAAACTTTATAATGGCAGTGAACAGGGGTCACGAGTATGAGCTGAAGAAAGTGCTTCCATCCACATCCATCCATCCATCATAAACGTGCACTCCACATGGCTCCGGGGGGGTTAATAAAGGCCTTCTGAAGCAAAGCGATGCGTTTATGCAAAAAAAATATATCCATATTTAACAAGTTATGAAGTAAAATATCTAGCTTCCGCCAGACCACCTTCCGTATTCAACTTACGAAGAAAGTGTAAAACTCTTGCAGTTCAAAAAGCTTACGCTATGTCCTACGCCTTCCCTATTCAACTTACGGAAAAAGTGTAACTGACGCGACACCAGTTTACACTTTCTTCGTAACTTGAATACGGAAGGCGTCTGGCGGAAGCTACATATTTTACTTCATAACTTGTTAAATATGGATTTTTTTTTTTTTTTTTTACACAAATGCATCGCATCGCTTCAGAAGGCTTTTATTAACCCCCCCGGAGCTGTGTAGAGTACATTTATGATGGATGGATGTGGATGGAAGCACTTTCTTCAGCTCATACTCGTGACCCCTGTTCACTGCCATTATAAAGCTCGGATGCATCAGGATATTTATTACAATATCTCCGATTGTGTTCATCAGAAAGAAGAAAGTCATATTTCATATTAAGTAATTTTCATTTGAAAGTGAACTAATCCTTTAAACATTTATTTAACGCACTAATACTTCCATTAATTGGATAAGCATGATTATTGCCTGATTCTGATTTATCTTGTCTTAGAGCCTATAAATAACTCCTGTTATAACAAAAGAATGAGAAGAAGAATACCAAGTTTGCGATCTATCTCATCTTTGGAGCCGCCATCAATAGCGACAGGCTGCACACGTCCACCGAGCCATTTGCCCACTTCATTGTACCAGTTTCGCACAAGGCTGGAAGGGGACACCACGATGGCCTTGTCGATTTCAGGTTTGAAATCAGGACTCTGTCTCAGTAAAGTCCACATGAGAGTGATGCACTGCAGCGTCTTGCCCAGCCCCATCTCATCTGCCATAATACAGCCATACGAGTTTTCAATCCGCCTTCCTGTCACACAGTCCCACAGGAACTTTACACCCTACAGGAGAAAATTGCAGGGATTATCTAAAAGGTCTTTCCCAAAAATATGGGATAAATATTTAAAGAAAAGAAAGGGTTATAATTATAGTGAAAATATCTGACTGATATTTTGGATGTTATTCTGGGATAATCCACTCACTACACCTCTGATTCCTCTATATAGCAAGATCCTACCTCTCGTTGATGGGGTCGAAGCACTTTACTGAGCACTGGATCTACAACCACATGCACTGGTAACTTCTCCCTGCAAAAGAATCAATCACAAAGTCGATCGTCATTGGCGAGGAGGTGCAATATAAGACCCATCTAATAATCAACAGATATGACTGACTTGTCTGCTTTGATGAGCTCATGAGCGCCTATGGCAGGCGGCTCATACAGAACCAGGGCTCCATCTTCAAACGGATCATGCAGGGCCTTCCTCACACCGGCTCGCTTCAGTCCCAGAGCCCGCAGACCCAACGAGCCTGATCGGAGCAACACAAGACCCTCTGAACCTCTACAACTCGTTTATTATCACACTAATTATTTATAAAAAAAAAAAATACATAAATGAGCTATGAGTGCAGACTGACCTGTATAATTTGGAATGGGAACTTTAAACGGCTTTGATAAGATCTTGCGAATAAAAGCTTCCTGTAAAAAAAATGAAAATAATCATTTAATTATAGTAATAGCTCATTACAGTGCCCTCCACAAATATTGGCACCCTTAGTAAATATGAGCAAAGGCGGCTGTGAAAATAAATCTGCATTGTTTATCCTTTTGATCTTTCATTCAAAAAATTCACAAAATTCTAACCTTTCATTGAAGTAAAACAATTGAAAGTAGGGGGAAACTCACATTATGAAATAAATGTTTTTCTCCAAAACACGTTGGCCACAATTATTGGCACCCCTAGAATTTTTTATGAGTAAAATATCTCTGAAGTATATTCCCATTCATATTTACTTTTATTTAGCACACCAGGGTGATCATGAACATGAAATTGTCTAGCCATGACTTCCTGTTCCACAGGAGTATAAACATGAGGAAACACAAAGGCCAAATTCCCTTAATCATTCATCACAATGGGTAAAATCAAAAAAGATAGTTCTGATGTGCAGCAAAAGATTGTTGAGCTTCACAAAATAGAAAATGGCTATAAGAAAAAAGCTAAAGCACTGAAAATCCCCATTTCCACTATCAGGGCAATAATTAAGAAGTTCCAATCAACTAAAGATGTCACAAATCTGCCTGGAAGAGGATGTCTAAATCGTCCTAATGCGCGGTGAGGAGTAAAGTTTGAGTGGCCAAAGACTCTCAAAGGATCACAGCTGGAGAACTGCAGAGATTAGTTGAGTCTTGAGTCTCAGAAAGCCTTAAAAAAAAAAAAAAAAGACCAAACAGCACCTACATCACCACATGTTGTTTGGGAGGGTTTCAAGAAAAATCCTCCTCGCTCATCCAAAAACAATCTCCAGCATATTCAGTTGTCAGACAAGACTGGAACTTCAAAACAGGACCGGCTTCTGTGGTCAGATGAAACTAAAAAAAGAGCTTTTTGGCAGCAAACCCACCAGATGGGTTTGGTGCACACATGGATAAAAAGTACCCCATGCCCACGGTTAAATATACTGCTGGATCTTTAATGCTATGGGCCTATTTTTCTGCTGGAGGTCCTGGACATCTTGTTCAGATACATGGTATCATGGATTCCATAAAATACCAACAGATAAAAAAAAATCAAACCCTTGACCGCTTCTGCTAGAAATCCAATAATGGGCCAATAATGCAATCCAATAATGGATAATTATCTTTTATCCAACTTGACAGGACTGACGCTATTAGATGAGATCAAAACTTGAACTGATTTGAGCTGGAAGATGACATCACTGTTTTCTGCTGAGCTGCTTTATACCAGATTCGACTTAATTTCATAATTGACGAACTTTGCAACATCACCATTACTGAACTAAATTGATTCAACATTGAACTGACTCAAAAGTGAATTAAGACATTATTGCATTCTTCACATTAAACTCAGTTATTGAACTCATTTTAAAATATTGGAAACATTTCATAATTGACGAACTTTACAGTTATTGAACTAAACTAAATCAACACTGAACTGAATAATGACACTAGTGTCTTTCTGCTTCACAGCAGAATTTGAATTTGTCTCACATTTGATGAAGTTTTTGTCATTGATCGTTATTTTCCTGCTTATCACTGTGAAGCTGCTTTGAAAAAATCTGTATTGTATAAAATCCTATATAAATAAAGGTGATTAGGAGCCTCCCTATAATGCAACTTCCTGTCAAATCTATCATGTAAATCATAATTCAACATCCCGAAAATTGCCTAAACTGTCTATTATCCAGGATGACATGACTGAAATCTTAATGTGAGGGCAAAAGTCATTCCATCTCTAAATGTAAAAGAATCACTGCCATGTTTTTATTTATTTAAAAATGACTGTACTCACACACTTATGCCCAAGGGATTTTTATTTTTAATATTTTGTAAGGAGTTTTCTGTTTATATTTAGATTTCCAGTGTGTTCTAATACAAACAAGTCTAAGTGAATGTTTTATTTTTATTTTAAAAATAACTCACGTGCTCATTGCCATCTGTGCAGACGGGTCTGTTGGTGAGCGGCGTCAGGGGTTTTCTGAAGGGAGAGATGTAGTTTTCTCGACAGTCTCTCTTACTCTGTGATGTCTGTAGGAGTGACAACAGTCAATCACATCCTCACTGATGATGATCATTTAATCAAGAGCTTTAATTGTGACCAACTCACGATTTCAGGCTCCCAGTCTTCATCATCTGAATCCGCACCTTGTTTCCTTTTGGCCACCTGACTGGGTGCTAGACTTCTCCTCTGCGGTAATAATTGAAGTAGACTTAACTGAATTATCTGAACACGAATCAATAACAACAGAACATACACTATACAGTATGTATACACAAATATCACAGGTATCTAACCATACATAAATCGACATCAAATTAAAAGATTAATATTGCAACCTACCATTCTGGATCAGGAATTTAATCCAACTTAAATAAATCCATTCAAATAAATATGCATTTTCCTGTCTTTTTTCAAGTCTTTTTTTTCCTGAGGCGCTCTGCCTCATGCACTAAATAAATAACAGATCCGTTTAAGGAAATTCCCGCACCAACACTGTCGTTTTAAACTACAACGAATATCGTATTTAAGAACATTTTAACCCTGACATATTAATCCACATTAATTAGAACTGAAAATTAAGTCGTTGTTGTTGTTAAACACTGGCATGTTTGAGAGTCCCGCGCACAGTTCACACAACTCTAAGGCAACCGAGAAGGAACAAACTTTGACATGCGTTTCGAAAATAAATGCTGCTACGACAGAAAGAGAACGAAAATATCATATATATAATACAAAAATATAAAATGTATATTAATATAAATAGTTCATTTAAATATATATATATATATATATATATATATATATATATATAAAAATGTGTAAGTATTATATTTATATTAACATAATATAAAAAGTTTTTTAGGCTATTAGCCTATTATAATTTTCTAATACATGATATGATTTGTCATTACTTTTCATTTATTATTTAGAGTTATAATGTCTTGGTGATTGCATTTTACTCAATATTAAGGTTTGTTTGTTAATAACAGCAAATATTTATTAATAATAATAATAATAATAATAATAATCTCCTTAAAGGGATAGTTCACCCAAAAATGAAAATTTACTCCCCCTCAACCAAGCAGATCTCGCCCCCCATTGACTGCCATAGTATTTTTTTTCCTACTATGGTAGTCAATGGGGGGCGAGATCTGCTTGGTTACAAACATTCTTCCAAATATCTTCCTTTGTGTACAGCAGAACAAAGAAATTTATACAGGTTTGGAACAACTCGAGAGGGAGTAAATGATGACAGAATTTTCATTTTTGGGTGAACTATCCCTTTAAGATGAAATGTAGGTTTATACACTGTAGGTTATTTGCTTATTTTTACTTTGGTTAATTTGCTTAACATGCATGTAGATTCTATTCTTATAAACTTCTAACCAGTGTTGGGTGTAATGCGTTACTAAGTAATTAATTACTGTAATTTAATTACTTTTCCTTGAAAAAATAAAGCAAGGGATTGCACTGTTACTTCTGATGTAACTGTATTAAATAGGCCTACTGTATAAACTATAGAACAATTATATATAAAGCAATCGTGTATTTAACAAATTTAATGTCTAATGATAAAATGTGCATTTTTAATTTAAACTTCTCCCTTTAAATACTTTGGTCAATTCAGGAATAATTTCTGCAATTTTGTATTATTTATTTGAAAGAATTAAAAGAACAGTTTCATGTCCTTGTGAAGGAACAGTAATCTAATTACACTGTCAAAGAAGTAATTAGTAGCTAATTAATTACTTTTTTAAGAGTAACTTACCCAACACTGCTTCTAACCCCTAAGGTTACTGTGAATGTTTTTAGCATCTTGCAATTGATTTGAACTTCCACTGTGACTGTCCACTAGATGGCGCAGTTGGGTTATTTATATAGGGGTCAGAATTCATAGCGACACTGACTGCGGAAAAGTTACATTAGAACTCTATGGGAAAGCAGAGAGAAACTGGAATGTAAATGTTGGTGCAAGGCAAAACACAAAATGAAACACGTGTATGACACACAAAGGTAAAATGTATTTCTCTTTAAATGCATCATCTGTATAAAAATTTGAGCAATAAATTCCAGGTATATACACTTTATAAATAATACAAAATATAATTATGATAACATGTACACAAAAAACACAATAAATACATCAAACAATAGCAGTAATTTCCCTTAAATAAAGTAGGGGATGCATAGCATCCAAAGGGTAAAATGATGTCATCTTTAAGGAAAAGAATTCACTGCCCTGCTATGAAACAAGAGGAGTAGTTCAAGACTACAGCCACATAAAACCCGGCTTTCCTCAGATCTCAGAGGAACAAAACCCACAACTGACCAAAATGTCCCAGATTAGCAGAACAACATTACTGTTTTTTTCTATAAAAGTGAGTGATTTGTCAGTGATGAACATGACATGATGATAAAGCTTTTCCCAATCTGACATCTTTCAAATGTTGGGAAAAATAGTAGATAATCTATTAGATCTATGATCTATGAGTCAAAAACAGAAATGCAGATACAAACAAGGCCAAAACACTGCAAATAATCTAACAAAACATAAGAAGGTTAAACTGACATCTATTAATCGATTGCTTAATATCAATACAAAACTGTTGATAAAATCCCTGTTACATTCAAAGGCAGTAAAAAAAAAAAAAAATGGAATTTGTGATTTTGTAATTTCCTTAGTAATAAAATGCTTTCAGTATAAGGGTGAATCTCACGACACATCCTGGTCACATTTAACCGCAAAATAAGCCAGAAAAGGAAAGAAGAACAGAAAATGATGCAAAAAGATATTGATGTCACAATTACAAAACGAAAATCTCAGTGGACCTAAAAATTGGCTTCATTTCCTGAAAATATTTCCTCTATATTTTCCTGTTTATTTCTGTTGAAACATGATCCAGACGCGTTCTTCACCGGTTTTGTGAGATCCACCCATGAGTTCACAGGTAGTTATAGTGTCTTTTAGAACGTTACAAGTGATATACAAGTAAAAGTTAAAGTAAACCATGAGATTAATACAGTAACTGTGAGAAGTGGAATATAAGCGTGTGACTGTCGATTATAGAGGTGTATCTATCTATCTATCTATCTATCTATCTATCTATCTATCTATCTATCTATCTATCTATCTATCTCTTAGGTCAATAGCTATCTCTATAGCTTGCATACAATTAAGTCAACACCCAAAAACAGAACAAAAATGTGAAATGTGACAATGTCTCTATTTAAATACAATTTGGTAAACCAGTATAGTGCTGTGTGCAATGAACCTTAGCTAGAGCATCATTTAATTGACTGACAATAATGAAAACAAGACAAAGGTCGTACCTGTGGTGTATCGTAATCTTTCCAGTGAGCAAAAAACTTCGGAAAACATGGGTTGTGAAAATTAGACATGACCCAAGACCTGACGACAGAACTACCTCATGAACAGACTGTACGCCTATCCAATGAAATATGGCATCCACCCTGACAAAGATCCAGTCCATAAGAGAAAATGCACAGACATTCACTCGAGCAGTGAAACAAAAATAACAATGTTGATAACAATGCGATGAAAAAAAGTTATTATAAATTAAAGAGGTATTTCTTGAAATCTCAATAATAGAGGTTTCTGAATGTGGCATCAGGATAACTGGTTCACTGTCTGTGTGGCTGGTTGTGTTTGTGCGAGTGAGTAACGCCATGGGCACATTACAAGACGGTCACAAGTCAACCTGAGCAATTGAAACACTCACGGGAGAATTCACTACACAGTTTTGCTTGCAAAAACCTGCATCTTATTAACTAACCACCCGCAATCCAGTTTAATCTGTGTTGGTACAGCAATGCACAATAAGTATTTACACTATTGTTCAATGTTTTTGAATATAGTCTCTTCTGCTCACCAAGGCTGCTTTTACTGTAAAAACAGTAATACTGTGAAATATTATTACAACTTAAAATAACTGTTTTTTATTTGAATATATTGTAAAATGTAATGTATTCCTGTGATCAAAGCTGAATTTTTAGCATCATTACTCCAGTCTTCAGTGTCACATGATCCTTCAGAAATCATTCTAATATGCTGATATGCTGCTCAAGAAACATTTCTTATTATTATCATTTCAAAAGAACAGCATATATTTGAAATAGAAATCTTTCTTAACATTATAAATGTCTTTACTGTCACTTTTGATCAATTAAAGGATTAGTTCATTTCTGGATGAAAATTTCCTGTTAATTTACTCACCCCCATGTCATCCAAGATGTTCATGTCTTTCTTTCTTCAATTGAAGAGAAATTAAGGTTTTTGAGGAAAACATTCCAGGAATTTTCTCCATATAGTGGACTTCAATGGGGTTCAACGGGTTGAAGGTCCAAACTGCAGTTTCAGTGCAGCTTTAAAGGGCTCTACACGATCCCAGCCAAGGAATAAGGGTCTTGTCTAGCGAAATGATTGTTCATTTTCAAAAAAAAAAAAATTATATACTTTTTAACCACAAATGCTCATCTTGCACTGCTCTGCAATCCGCCACGCATTACGTAATCACGTTAGAAAGGTCACGCGTGACGTAGGCGGAAGTACCGCGGTAGGGCAAAAACTCCATCTCATTTTCTCCTCGAACTTCAAAATCGTCCGACATCATTGTTTTACCTTTTTTTGTAAAGGGCGTTTGGCTTAGTCTTTGTATGTTCGCTTTGTAGACTCTGGATCTGTACTTTCACCTACGCGTGACGTGTGCCCTTTCCGACGTGATTACGTAATGCGTGGCGGATCGCAGAGCAGTGCAAGACGAGCATTTGTGGATAAAAAGAAAATTAGAAAATTAGAAAATGGCAAATCGTTTTGCTTAAATAAGACCCTTATTCCTCGGCTGGGATCGTGTAGAGTGCTTTGAAGCTGCACTGAAACTTGGACCTTCAACCCGTTGAACCCCAGTGAGGTCCACTATATGGAGAAAAATCCTCAATGTTTTACTCAAAAACGAAGCTGCACTGAAACTTGGACCTTCAACCCACTGAACCCCAGTGAGGTCCACTATACGGAGAAAAATCCTCAATGTTTTACTCAAAAACCTTAATTTCTTTTCGACTGAAGAAAGAAAGACATGAACATCTTGGATGACATGGGGGTGAGTAAATTATCAGGAAATTTTAATTCTGAAGTGAACTAATCCTTTAAATGCATCCTTGCTGAATAAAAGTATTCATTTCTTACTGACCCCAAAATTTTGAACAGTATTGTAAATTAGTTCATCGTCATTTCTTAAAAATGCAAGCACGGTTCATTTCTATGTAAAACAAGCTTATTATAGAATAAAACATTCACAAAATTCAACACTTGAGCTTGTTCTGCATATGGAAAGCTGGCGGAATTTTGTTTAAAAGAGGAAAGAGTTGAAAAGAGTTAAAAATAGTTTGTGTACATTTCCTAGCGATCATGGCAGCAGTAATTCATCTAATGATGATCAGATGATGGAGGAGAGCGTTAAAACCGGGCATACGTCCAGACATGCAGTGTAATCGAGCACGATTTCATCATTCTAAAGAGCCGATTCAGATGCCTGCATCGCAGTGCAGAAATCCACGACTTAGCATTCAGAACCGGCCTGCAAAATGGGGAATTGCTGCATGTTAATTGCCTTCAGCACAAATGTTTGGCCTGTGTTTGGATTTATCGTAAACATAAATAGGTCACGTGCTTCAGTCTTGCAATGTGCTCTTGGCTTAAGGAAAGTGTGTGTATAACAAACACACATGCTAAGTGAATTAAAGCACCTTCTGTTCTGTTAAAATGAACCTTCATGGTATTCACGTCATTCTTAAAACATACTGAATATTCAATCTCATAATGTGAAATGTAGGCCTTCAAGTTACTTTTCACAAACTTTCCATGTAGAGCTGCAGTCTGAAGCAGATACTGTATCTGAGGACTCGCTTCACAGGTAGTTTTTAGCTCTCCGAGGTCAGATGATGCAGACCTCCACATTTTCTGTCCATTACCCTGCAGGACATCCCGCTCACGATGGCAGATCCGCTGCGTTTGCACCACACTGCTGAAGCTCTCATCAACAGGAGCGCTGCATCACAGATTCCTTGCAGTGGAATTCCCTCTCTTTCTACACCGGAGCTTTGGATTGACTTTACCGGCTGTGTTTCCTCGGGTTCTCTCATCCCACACAGCTGCAGTTGGCTGCTGAAAGCCATTTGATGGTTTGCCAGCTCGTCTGGGCGTCCATGAAAGAGACGGTCTCGAAGCGCGTCGGTCTGCAGCAGGGGTGAGTGCTCACTTTACGGCTTGGAACGCTGCCGTTATCTGTTAGCACTTTCAGGGCCAGGTCGTAGTTCTTACGGGCGCTCATGCACGTCCCCACACAGTACTTAAACAGCACAATCTCGTCTGAGTCGTAACCGAGGCCGAGATCACGCACCCTCATCTCCTTCCTCTCCAAACGACAGTCCTGGCTGCTCCGGCCTCGTGTACGGTTGCGACGTTCCTTGCGGTTCTTAGGAGATTTCCGCAAACTTGAGGTGTTTGTAGAGGAGCGCTGCCAACGGATTCGATGACCCTCACCTTCTTCGGCTAGCGATGGGTCTAAGGAGACAGAAAGCACAAGCTGATAGAACTGACCACAGCATGTGAACAAACATGAAGATTCTGTCATCATTATTTTGTTATAAACCTGTATGAATTTCTTTCTTCTGGGTGACACAAAATTACAATTTTTGAAGAATATTTTGGCCACTCTTTTCTAGATAATGAATGATCTACTGAGTTCCAAAATGACAAAAAAGCACCATAAATATATCATAAATTATGCAATACTTAGTTCTGGTCCTTGAATCTGATTGGTCGAGCAGCATTCTATGAGTGCTAATGTAATAGTCCAACATCACTTTTTCACAGTTTGACTCTTTCTGCATGTTACAACGTTCACTGTAAAAAAAAAAAAAAAAAAACAACTTCCATTTTGCAGACAAACTCTAATTTAAAGGTTGATTGAACTATCAAATGTAGAAAAAGTTGGCATTACATCAAGAATAAGATACACTGTGTGCAGAATTATTAGGCAAGTTGATTTTCTGATCATATTTTTTTCTTCCAAGCACATTTTACTAATTCCAAACCACATCAATCAAAATAACTAAATTATAATATTATAATAAGATATAATTCTATAATAAGGCATGACCAATGGACAGCAAAATGCTCATTGGGTCGGATAAAAACAGGTGGAGAAGAAAAGACATATGTTAACTGCAAAAGAATTAAGAATTAAGGTGAAGAATTAAGTGTGAAACCATCAGGAACCCTTTAGTCACCAGCGCCACCATTTTCCAGAACTGCAACCTCCAGAAGTGCAATAGGTGTCAGGATCTCAGAGACTTAGGTTAGGTAAAGAATCCTAAAAAATGACCCCCACTAAATAAACTTTTTACTACTGAAGTGTAGTAAAATACATGAAGACTGATTTTTTTATAGGCTTTGTAGACAGATAGATAGATTGAGAGTGACTCTTGAAGGACCAGCACCACATCCTCTTGTACCACTGTTTGAAGAATTTATCTTCCAGAATCTGGCAGCAAGTTTTGGGAGTTCATTTTTAGTCCATCTCCTACCCTGAAGTCCATCTTGCAGAGATGGACTAAAAATGATCTCCCAAAACTCTTAATCTGTCTGTCTATAAAGCCTATAAAAAAAACAGTATTCACGTATTTTACAACAGTTCAGCTTGTGATTCTTATCAAGGTGGGGGTCATTTTTTAGGACTCTTTACCTAACCTAAGTCTCTTAGATCCTGACACCATGCACTTCTGGAGACTCCAGGTAGGTTGCAGTTCTGGAAAATGGTGGCGCTGGAGACTAAAGGGTTCCTGGTGGTTTCACATTTTCATTCTTCACCTTCCTTAATTCTTTTCATTCTTTTGCAGTTAACATGCGTCTTTTCTTCTCCACCTGTATTTGTCTGACCCTGCTGACCCAATGAGCGTTTTGCTGTCCATTGGTCATGCCTTAACTTTGCAATTTCTAGTATTGCATTAGTATTGCATTCTTCTCATGGGCATTTAATAATTTTTGACTTTTCAGTCTGAGTTGAATCTCTTTTTTGGCTCATTTTATCTATAAAAGAAAACCTGCCTAATAATTATGCACATCTGAATATAAGGCGTTTTTCACTTCCAGCCTTCATGAACAATTATATATCACTTATAAATGATTAAATACAAAATTAATAGTGGTAATTAAGATCGATGTGGTTTTGAATTGGTAAAATGTGCTTGGGAAAAAAATATGATCAGAAAATCAACTTGCCTAATAATTCTGCACACGGTGTAAAGTCAAATTTTAGGCCATTTAGTATAAGCAACTTAAAATATTATGTTATATTATATATAATATTATGTTATGTTTCAAGTCATCATTAGAGTGATTAGAGTTCTTTTTAGTGAGGTTTCGTCTATTTCAATGAGTGTTTTAAACTTGTTTTGGTGCATATAAGTAACTGAATACACAAGAGACTGATACACAAGTTAGATAAAAGTTCTACATCATATTAATTTATGGTCTGCTTAAAGGGGTAGTTCATTCAAAAATGGTCAACCCAATTTTTTGAGTTTTCTCAACTAAAACACTGATTTTTTTTTTTTTTTTTACAGTGCAGTAGGTGGCGACAAGTGACTGTGAATGAATTGAATGATTCATTCAATCAAATCGTTGAAAAATAATGGATTTGACATCTACAATATTTCTGCTCCTGTTCTATTATCAAATAATTTCAGAAAACTTGAAATAAAATGCAATAAGTTTGTATTGACTATCATACCTTTATGTGATAGTGCTTTTTTGTCATCTTGATAGGTACCCGTCCCCATTCATTTTCACTATATGGACCACAGTGGCCAGGATTTTCTTTTATACACAAAAAAATCACCTATTGTGTTCAGCAAAAGATCATTCAGTCATTCAGGTTTGGTTTGGAATGACACTGGCATGAGTAAATGATTTTCAGGTGAATTTCTCCAGAGAATACAGCTTCTGGCACGTGGCTCGGATGCATTAAAATAGTCTCCATTCCTGACAGCACAAGGCATATCCGCCCACTGTAATGTAACACTGGCATTTAAAAAGGTGATAACACTAGTGGCCCTGGTTCACACCTCAACAGCTGATTGTGTAACGGTGCATGTCTCTCCAGCGAGATCACCACAGTGTGAAATTCCTCCTGCTGTTACTGTTACTGCTCTGTACTACTGTTGTACTGTAACTCATGCAACTGCAGCATGCAGCATTGAAAACATCCCATGACATGCCATATCATGTTTATAGAGTTTTGTTTAAAGTCACAAGTTGAGGAGAACCTTAGAACATGATTCAAACTTTCTCCAGGCGAAGATTGCAGTAATTAGCTTCCAAGGGAGCAATTTGCTGTGTCAAAACCTGCACAGAGGAGCTTTGGATTATTTGAAGTGGAACACAAACTTGATAAGGGAGAGCATGCTGAGATTATTCTATCGCATACATGAGCTGGGGAAAACATGTCAAATGTACTGGATGTAAAAACTGGTATACTGTAAAACATAGTGTGTCTCAATAAAGAAAAAATCCTCCCTCTTAAAGGATATGGAAATACTTTCTTATCCAGGTGTTGGTGCTGTAAGTGAATTTCTAACTAAATCACACAGAAAATGTCTCTACTACTTGACACATACTACCAGCAGGGGTTTTCTTAAGGTTTACAGACCTAGGGATCACCTACACAGACTTTCAGCCAACCCAGAGACCCCAATATAAAAAGGTACATTTTTTATATTAAAACTAATATTACATTTAAAAAATATATATTTAAACCCGTTTTTAAGATTTACGAATTTCAATTGTAAAATTCCATCAAATGGAACAGAATAATCCTTACATTATTCATATTATGAATTAAGTTAGAATTTTAAATGAGTAATAAAACTTTTGTATAAATCGGTAGCACTTTACAGTAAAGTTTCATTAGTTAACATTAGTTCATTTTATTAACTTAGAATGAACAATGCTTCTACAGCATTTATTAATCTTAATTAATGTTAATTTCAACATTTACAACCTTATTAGGTTATGTTAACAAATTATTATTAACTAATGTTAACAAATACAACTTTTGATTTTAATAATGGGTAACACTTTACAATAAGGTTTGTTAGTTAAACATTAGTTAATGTATTAACTAACATGAACTAACCATGAGCAATACATTTGTTACTGTATTTACTAATCTTCGTTAAGTTAGTTAATGAAAATACAGTTGTTCGTTGTTTGTTCATGTTAGTTCACAGTGCATTAACTAATGTTAACAAGATTTTAATAATGTATTAGTAAATGTTAAAATTACCATGAACAAAGATTAATAAATGCTGTAGAAGTGCAGTTCATTATTAGTTCATGTTAACTAATGTAGTTAACTAATGTTAACTAACTAATGTTAACAAATGAGACCTTATTGTAAAGTGTTACCTATAAATCTTAATGGAACTATAGGGAATGAACCATTTCAGTTTATATGATTCGTATTCATAAATTAAAAAAATTAAAATGTGTTTAAATGTATGAACACGAAACATGTTTTAATAAGCTCTATTTTTTTTACTCATTTAAAATTCTTAGTTAATAATATGAATAATATGTAAGGACTATTCAATTCATTTTGATGGAATTTTACTATACAATTCGTAAATTTGTAAATCTTAAAAATGGGCTTAATATTTTTTTGATTGTATATAATGCTTATCCAATCATTAGTTAAATATCCATTTAAATATTACAAATGTCGTATACATTTTTAAAGAAGGTTCTACACTACGGTTCAACAGTTTTTGTGGTCAGTAAAGACATTTTTAAAGAAATTAATAATTTTATTCAGCAAGGATGCATTACAATGATCAAAATTGGACAGTAAAGACATTTATAATGTTACAAAAGTTTTCTCTTTCAAATAAATGCTGCTTTTTAACTTTCTATTCATCAAAGAATCCTGAAAAAGAGTATCACTGTTTCCACAACATTATGAAGCAGCTCAACTGTTTTCAACATTGATAATAATCAGAAATGTTTCTTGAGCAGCAAATCAGCATATTAGAATGATTTCTGAAGGATCATGTGACACTGAAGACTGGAGTAATGATGCTGAAAATGCAGCTTTGATCACAAAAAAATCACAGATCACATAGAAAACAGTTATTTTAAATTGTAATAATATTTCACAATTTTACTGTTTTTACTGTATTTCTAATCAAATAAATGTAGCCTTCATAGGCATTAGAGACAATTTTAGCTTTTTTGTATATTTTTAGTGGTCATTCAGAGCAGGGTTTTGATTAATTCGGTGGCTGCAAAATGGCCAATATCACGGTTGACTTCCTGAAGAGTGTAAACACTGTGACTCCGTAACTCTATAAAAACATCGCTCTGTTTGTTTGCCCAACATGTCAAGCGTGCAACCAATGCTGATCATGTTTATCATATTGCACAAAACAAACAATGTCTTCATGTTAGCATGGATATGTCAACATCAAATGACAGAACATTCTTAGAGCTAATCAAAGAGAACATCATTTAGGTCTGTATGTGTGCATGTCCTTACAAGAGACACTCACTGTAAGTTTGCATACCACTCGTGTTTCTACATTATTATGTGCACAGATATTTTATTTCCACTGAACATAAGGAAACGAACGAAAATACAATACTTTGCAAGGAATTCGCCTTTAAGCAAGGTGTGAGCCGTCACTGTGACAACACAGAATCACAGGATTAGAAGAACTTCGTCTTACATTTCAACAAAGATATTCTGTAGAAATGCAGAAAAAGGTTACACTTTATTTCGATGGTCAGCTTTTGACATTCTACTAACTTGTCAACTAAATGTCAACTAACTCTCAGAGTATTAGCAGACTGTTAGGTTAGGGTTACAGTAGGTGTTAGGGTTCGGGTTAGTAGAATAAGTTGATATGTAGGTGCTTATAGTCAGTTGAATGTCTGTTGGGGAGCATCAAAATAAAGTGTTTGCAGATATTAAACAGACAGTCTACTAATATTCTACTGACTGTTAGTTGACATGTAGTTGCAAAGTTACTCATAGTTTGTATAATGTCTAAATATCGAAATATCGTGTTAAAGTGTAAAACGTCGTGTTAAACCATCGAAATAAAGTGTTACCGTTTACATAAACATTTCCAGGTCACATTTCACCCATAACATCAAAATAAAAGAAGAAATTATATTTTGCATAAAGAAAATTAAGCCTATTTATGACCGCAAAGATATTACCCTTTGTGATATTACCCTTCATTATCACATTTAAGCACATATTAGATATTACCCTTCATTCACATTTAAGCACATTTAATCCCCAAATTCTCATTACTGTAATGCAAAATTTGAATGTTTTACTTGTGAGATTTCATTTCCTTATTGTGTTCAAAATATTCAAATGTTATTTTATTTATCTGTTTATAAATCTCAATGCAGTAAAATATAGGAGGAGTTTAAGCAATTTTTTTTTTCTTTAGAATTTGGGATGAAGTATGATCTGGACATGACAGGTTTCGTGAGATTCACCCATTAAGTCTTTGTGAAGTGTTTGAGATAACAGAAAGTGTAAACCAGACTTCCCAAAGGATTCAAACCTCTGACAGGTTAGACAGAAAATGTACTTAGTAAGAAGCCTGAGAAGACATGAAACAGAACAAGTCTTCTCAGACTGAACTGGTTTCACCTTCCATTCCTCTGACCTAACCGAGACAGCTTCCCATACGACAGAAAAACAACAAAGAAATCTCTTTAATTCCTCAGCTGTTTTTCCTATCCAGCAATAAGAGAAAATTAAGGGTTTTGTTTTAGTGAAAAGTCAGATCTCAATAATAAACACAAACATTTCTCATCAAATTTTTCCAATGCCAAACGATCTGCTATCCACATTCATTTTATAGCTCTATACACTTACTGCATGTCAACTATTGACTCATTTGTGACTATTTCTATTTCTCCTAAGGAATTTTAAGAGAAACACCTGAGACAAAGTTGGTAGTTTATTGAGACCTTTATTAAGATTAAGCTATGAAAGAGGAACTTCTGAGCAAAGCAGCCCTTCACATCTGAAACAGTTTGGTAAAGATCCACAAGCTTCTGTCTGCTACAGAGAATCAGCTACATTATATGGCTTGCAACACAGCTTTTGGTACACTTTTTGACAACGTATAATTTTGAAATTGCTCACATCTATCACCAAGTGTTGATGGCTTCATTTTACTGTGGGGTACGGACGAAAAGTCTCCAATTTTAATGACAGGCTTTGCAACAACGTTAAAAGTGGATGAGGCTTGTAAATTGAAGTGAAGCATACTGTAGTTAAAATGAGGAGGTTGTCTCTAGAGATAAGTATCTCAATAACTATAAGACTGAGTCAAAAGTGCAATTACATGTGTTTGTTTTCTCTAACAGTGTTTTGTATGTTAAATTCGGTCCCTTAAAATGGTCCTAAATTAGGATCATATGTGACCCGTGCTGGCAAAATTAGTCGCAATGAGCAAATTTTCAAAAATGAGTTATTGTTATTCTCACATTCTCTATTAAAAACCTTCAAAGTGATGTATGATTTGTTGGAATCCGACAAAAAATGACTGAGCTACACCTGTTTGAATTCAATACAGTCAGCAAAGTCAATTTTGAGTAATATAGGCTAATGTTACACATCATGAGTTTGAAAATCACATTTCATTGGTTCAGACTCATGCCATCAAGAATTCGCTATGTATATTCACAAAGTTGGAATGCTGCGCTTTACAACAATACCAAACTTGTGCTGAGGGAAGCGCCAGTCATCCAGAAGCGAGCAGAGAAAAAGGGCATTTTTCATGGTCAAAGGAAAGGTACTCCTCTCAGAAAACGTACAAATAAAGATAATTTTAGATGTTTAATTGTTATTTGGAGCATTGGGATCGCTAGACGAGGGCTTAATGAACACATTTTTGTGAAAACTTCAATTTTGACCAAAATTGACATTTTTCACTTGTTTTGCCTGTAGCTCAAAATTAGCCTGTGCGCATTTCGACTCATTTTGCCAGCACGGGTCACATATTTGTGAATTCTGTCCATTGGTTTAAAAGACAATGTTCAGTAATATTATCGATTTAACTGCACTGACATTATCGAATGAGAAAAAATTTGAACTGAATTGGGCTGAATAATGATACTAACTTTGCAACATCACTGCTGTTATTGAACTGAACTGAATCAACATTGAACTGACCTGAGCTGAATAATGATAATATTATCTTCTGTAGAGCTGCTTTACAGCTGAAATTAAATGTTTCATAATTGATGAATTTTACAACATTAACACTGTTATTTTCCTGTTTATTAATGTAAAGCTGCTTTGAAACAATCTGTATTATATAAAGTGCTATATAAAAAACTTATTTCTTCTCTGCATTTCTCCTCTTTTCTAGCTTGCTTCCTAATCTAGTTAGTAAGTAAACTAGTAAGTACACCTGCCATTTTATATTATGAATATTGTTGCTTATATAAGTAAGTCGCTATAATAATATAAGTCACTTTGGCTAAAAGCATCTGCTAAATGCATAAATGTTAAGGTAAATAAAAATAAATGTTTTTGTAGCCAAGACTTTAAATATTCATCATTTAAAAATGAACCTGCTTTGAGAATTCATTCACTTAAAGAGGTGGTTGATTATGATTTCACTTTTTTTAACTTCAGTTAGTGTGTAATGTTGCTGTTTGAGCATAAACAACATCTGCAAAGTTACGATGTTCAAAGTTCAAAGCAAAGCGAGATATTTTCTTTTAAAGAATTCTCTGTTTAAGGACTACAACAAACGGCTGGTAGGGACTACAACGAGCTTCTTCCCGGGTTGGTGACATCACTAACCCTAAAATTTACATAAACCCTGCCCCCGAGAACACGCAACAAAGGGCGTGAGGCCATGTTATTGCAATACAGTATGTAACACAAATGCAATAGCATGTCATAAAGGCAAGATGACAACATGACAAGTTATAACCATAATTAAACTGAACTATACCTGTTCTATCTTCATGCAGCATATATTCTCTGGCTCTGTAGTATTCTTACAACAGTTCCCACACGAGCAATTTATAGATTATCATGACAGAATATGCTAATAAATGACTTTAAGTCCTGTTGCATTCTACATGTTGTCAACATGTTGTCACTTCTTCTTGAGTCTCTCCATCATTGTCCGACTCTGTTTTGAACATAAAAGGCTGAACAGTTCCTGACATTTTCAGTGAGTCTGCATGAGGTAATTGGCGCTGCTAACACAAGCTCTTGAAACTCCGCCCTCTTCTTGAGAGCAGCAGCTCATTTGCATTTAAAGGGACACACAAAAATGGAGCGTTTTTGCTCACACCTAAAAAGTGACAAATTTAACATGCTATAAAAAATTATCCGTGGGGTATTTTGAGCTAAAACTTCACATACACACTCTGCATTATATGACCCCTTTCAGTAGAAAGCGTGACAACTAGACCCGGTTTCCCATTCACCGTCTATAGTGTACTGACCATGCAATCCTGCCCATGATGCTCTGCTCTGTCTCTCATCTAGGTCTTTCTGCAGTCCTGGACGTTCTGGATGGTTTGAAAAGGTTCTCAGTTTGCTAGGACGGGGTTCTTCTGTCTCCTCCTGCAGGAAATGTCCATCAACCAGAACCAGAAAACATACAAACACCAGCAGCATCACCTACAGGAAGAACAAATGATGTCAGCATTAAAACTGGTACAGCGTGTATGAACTTAAAGCCAATAACACGTACAAAAACAAGAAATAATCACTAGTAGGCAATAAAATGACATGAATCCCCAGGGTTAATCTCCCCGCGCTGTCACAACCTGCCCATTACTCTTCTGTGTTATATAAACCCTGAGTAAACTGATCCGTGATGTCTGATCGGCCCATTCACATGGATACACTTCCCACCCCCAAACCTGAACTACAGCAGACCTGCACCCTGCCGCGAAAGATCTTACACAGCCAACACTTCAACCTCTTTAATTACTTAAGTAACACCCAACACCGCTGTAGATCCCGATGAGTAAATATTTTAGGATGACTTTAATGAATGGGTGTCTGTGGAGTGTCTGGCTGAAAAGATCTGATGAACCGGAGTGAAAATCAACCGCAATTGACACACAAACAAGTCCAAACCGACAAGCTTCTGACACACTAAAGCCAAGACTAAACAGAGATTGAGATTATATGTCAGACAGCATCAAAGTGTGTGTTTATTTATTAGGCGACATCCCAAATGATATGAGGAATGCTCACCTTCCAGTTTCTCAGGTGACATCGGGCAGGTGCGGCCATGCAATTCTCCGGACATCTCCACCCTTTGCCATCTAGAAAACAAAAGAAAGGATATTTCATTTGATATGCATGCAAATACATGGACACTAAAGAAGAGGTTCTTAAAGAAACAGTTCTTTACATGTTCTCTCAACTGCATTTCTGAATGTGACAACGATGAAACAACAGGATGTGATGAAAGTAGCGAAAATAGATCCCTGGAAACACTCCTTGTACAGAAAAGAGCCATATAAGAGCTGTCCAAAATTTTACGGGGGGGAAAAACAGCATATATTTGACACATGATGGTGTTGAATGAATGATGAGAGAATTTTAATTTTGGGGGAAAAATTGCTTTAATGTGTCACAAAATAAAGTTATTTAGCCATTTTCTATCTTGTTAAATTTCCTCTGCAGAAGGCATAATGTGTAAAGAGATACAATATAGATGCACAAATAATATCAATCAGATTTTATTACAAATAGATGTATAGATGTTAATTTGTGCAATGGACATTCATTAAATTATGTAGCCTAATGAGGAGACTTTAGAAAATTACCTTTCTAATCCAGGCATTTTTAAACTTTTAAAAATATGATCAAATGTGATGATCCCCAAAGGACAACCTTCAATCTAAAGACTATATATTTTAATACATATTTTATACGATATTCGGGTCAATGACATGACGAGTCATTTTTTTTTTTGTCAAAAGGCCTTAATAATAATAAAAAACAAAGATATGACATTCAAAGTATGTAAGGTAGTACAACTAGATCTTTTTTATTGAATCCAAAAGGTTTTAATTATATTTTGCTACATATAAAGGTATTTTAAAGATTTTAAAGTGTCAAAAGGTCATTCAGTTTAGCCGTCCAAAGGCCAATACAGCCATTTCATTTGTGATTAAAATATCTTAAAATGTAATAAATGTATATATTTTTTTATTCTGGCATGATTTTATAACATCATATATTAACATAGTGCAAAACAGCATTAAAATTAAGTGTAGAAGTCGTTGCTTTGTTATGAGAAAGAATATCCGGAAAAATGAATTTCATTGATCATTCGGAGTAACCAATATAAAGGGACCATTTTGGATCAAGTCATGCGGTCATTATCATGTGACAGGATGTGACATCATTCAAAAACCTGCAAAGGACTACATGGTCATGAAGCAAAGTAACTAACTCTCTCTTAACTATTTGAAAAATTCATGTTTTCACTCACTCGTACGCATGTCCCGAAACATCAGGTCATTCGGTACAACCACTATAAAACATGGAAAATGATGTAATATTTTAAAAACTTGTATTAAATATGAAATGTTTAATTGTCCTTTTGTTAGCTAGCTAGCTAGCAAGCTAACTAGCTAGCTAGCTAGATATCAGCCTGTTAGCATTGTTTGAAAAATAACATCATTCGGTATAACCAAAAGTGTCATTCGGTAAAACCGAAATTTTGGTTAAACCGAATGACTTTTTTTGTGACAAATTTTGTCCATCTTGTAAAAAATGACAAAGCAGTGTTAACTGATTATAAAAACCACATAATCTCATTGTTAACACTGAATAAAATTTCAAAATTAATTATATCTCCATTATGTTTTTTTACTTTTAAAAACCTTATTCGTCCATGACCCATTCACATTTATACCTTTTTAAAAAATATAAAACATAAAAAAAACATAATAATTAAATTAAATAATTAAATAAATTCATTTAGTCAGTTTACTTAAGTAAAAAAAATGATACTAATATTATATGGAAATTATTATAAATTCAAAATAATTATTAATATGCTTGTCACACTAAACATTGATCCAAAGCAACCATTGGTCTTTACACTTTCTTATCTCTGAAATGTGTTGCAGATTCCTGAAAACTCCTTAACTAAGCGATAAGATGATTTTCACCTAGCAACACCCTAGCAACCACACACACCCTAGCAACTACCTAGTACACCTGGCAATGCCGTGGAAACCACTTGGAACAGAATGTGTGGCACTATGTCTGTTCTAACAACGGATTCCACCTAAATTCACATTATATCATCAATCACATCGCTTAGAGGGTGTCCTTGACAACAAGTATAAACACGCAGACAGTGAAATGCTCTCTCGTGCTGCACATAAACTGCACACATTTAAATGTGGCTGCTATAAAATGACTAAACAACAGGATGTGATGAAAGTAGCAACATAATTCAGAGCTGACCTAGAGAGATGTTTTTATCTGCAGCCTTAAATATCTGTTTTACAGCACTCTGTTGCTATGAATAACCCGCCATCGCCGAAGGCTGCAAGCTGTTGTGTGCACTGACACAGTCTGCACAGTTTAGCAGGTTCAATGAGTGACATAAAAGTTAGAAGATTTAAAGCACTCACTGCAGCTGACACTGATAACACTCTTCAATTATAAACTACAAGCATATACAACAATTAAAGCTGAAGTGTGTAATGTCTGCACACTAATGTCACCAAATAGAACTGCAAAAATAATGGCATAAGATAATCCTGCCCCAATATCACGCCACTGGTTGAGCAAATGTTTCAAAGGATTTAAATGATAAAACAATAGATCTAGTACTTAAAAAATGAAGACAAACAGTATTGTGTCACTTTGAGTTTGTGAAGCTTTAGTAGAACATGTCCATAGTTACAGTGATTCTCTACACCTTCTGAGGAGGACTGACTTCATACATCCATTAAAAATCACAAAAAAACACCAGCTGATTTAAAGACATTGCACGAAAATAATGAAGAAAAGTGGCATTAGTCCTGCAGCATTTGATACAGACACTTGTTTTTACATTTTATCATCAAATGCATTGACATTCAGACATTTTTAAGTGTCAAGCCTCAGTCCAAATAGTTTCGGGGCCACCGTTTAGGTCTAAGAAGGTCATAGGTATGTATGTATGTATGTATCTATCTTTAAAAAGGTCATAGGTATGTATTCATGCATGCATGTAATGTATGTATGTGTGTATCTATCTATCTATCTAAAATTTATGACCCGAGGACAGAAAAGCAAGGTCCACAGCTAAACATTTGTGATAAAGCAGCAAATCACAAACACACACACCTACACCCGATCAAAAGTTGTAAATAAGTTTGAGATGATTCACTGTTGAGCAACTTCCTTTAACTTCAAATTAAGAAAGAGCATCATTCATCACTGCAGACGGTTGTCAAAACATGCAGTAACCCAATGAGGGTTTTGATGTGGCAAAATGATGATGACACAGGAATATTCTTTTAAAAAACAAATATGTCATGAAAATCAAATGATAAGAAACCTAAGTCAACATCCTCCTGGCATACATCAGAGAGAACATGTATAAAGACGGACTGTGAAACTGATATGATAGTGTCTGGTTTCAAACAGTCACACTGAGCTGCTAATGCTGTGCTGCACATGCCAACCAATCAGATTCTTCCAACAGAAATAATTGGAATATAATGCTGCATTCATTTATCTCAGAGGACTAATGTCATAGCTGGGAATGTCCAGGCAAACCTTTGTTGTGCTTGCTCTTTCAGAATACAAACACACAAGCGTTATTTTGCACAGATAATGCCGAAGTATCATGTCCACAAATAGAGGCTGGAGAGGACTGTGTGCACCACTGACTTTAAGTCAAGTCAAGTCACCTTTATTTATATAGCGCTTTATACAATACAGATTGTTTCAAAGCAGCTTTACAGTGATAACAGGAAAAAGATGCGTTTCGGCTGTTATTTGAAATATATCAGCTGAAATATTATCAATTATTAAATTAGTTCATTTCATCTATAAAGCAGTTCTGCAAAAAATGTCAACATCCAGCTCAGTCTAGTTCTCATACAATAGCGTCAGTAGAGTCAGATCAATTATGGCCAGTGTCATATAACATGATTATTGGTTTGCTCCATTTGTCCTCGGTAGTGGGAAAGTCCTAGTTCCCAGTAGGAACTTTTAACTGGAACTTTTCCACCGCAGGGACTTGGTGTGTTTCGACTGCAAGGACCATGGTCTAAATGAAGTTCAAGGTAAAAAAATTCCCCCTCAGAAAGTCCCTGCTTGCCAGGTAGTACTTTTTCAAAGTTCAGGAACTTTCGGGGGTGGGACTTGGGTGCTGAACATGCTGATTGGTTGAGTTCACGCAGCATTTTGATTGGTTAACTCCATGCAGCATTTTGTTTCAACCACTATTTTTTAAAGTCTGTTGCGGTGCGTGCAGTAAGAGTTGTTTGCTATTCGAATCAATAATGGCGTTTAAAAATTACAACCGATGGACCGACAACGAGGTTCAGGCTTTATTAAGCTTATCTGCGGAGGACGAAATTCAGCGGGAACTGGAAAGTTGCACGCAGTCCTACGTCACCGGACTGATCTTCACGGTACTTTAGCCCGCAACAGAAACGCAGACAGCAACAGGTCTAGGGGGAAAAAATTTCCTGGAACAAATTGTTCTAGGTAATTTCGGTGGAAACGAGGCTATTGATAATAATCAGAAATGTTTCTTGAGCAGCAAATCAGCGTATTAGAATGATTTCTGAAGGATCATGTGACACTGAAGACTGGAGTAATGATGCTGAAAATTCAGCTTTGATCACAGGAATAAATTACATTTTACAATATATTCAAATAAAAAGCAGTTATTTTCAATTATAATAATATTTTACAGTATTACTGTTTTTACAATAAATGTAGCCTTGGTGAGCAGAAGAGACTTCTTTCATAAATATTAAAAAATCTTACCAACTCCAAACTTTTGAATGGTAGTGCAAGTCTACATGAAAATGTACTGTATGTGTGGTGCAGTGTATTGCCATTCCTTTATTACTCTGAGCATTATTAGTGTTGTTTGCTAAAGTGAGCATCACTATCACTATTGCTCACAGTTAAATCTCTAGCCTTAAGTGTTACATTTTGGCATGTAACTCGTCTTGCGCTGTCTGTGATTCAGACATGAAAGACACTTTTAAATCGTGCAACTTGTTGAGGGGCAGAGTCCTTTTTTTTTTCTAAAATTTTTTTTAAAAAATTGTGAATTTTGCCTTAAAATAAACATTACAAATGCTACTGTGGCTTGGAGGAGAGACCCAAGGCATATAAAGACCAGACCAACCACCTAGCAACTGCCCAGAACACCCTAGCAACCACCCAGAATGCCCTATCTACTGCATAGCAATGGCCTTGCATCATGGCAGGGAGATATTTTACAGTCAGTTGTCTTCAGAAGTATCTACTGTTGTGAATAAGACAGACAGAGAGATGATCAGAGATGTAGACATTTTATACAAGCCTGTCTGTGAACTAAGAGACATGAGCTGCTCTGGAAGAACAATTTTGACAGAATTTAAACATGTTTCAGTTTCTGTAAATGAAGAGGCGTCTGTTTGGATTCTCTACTGAGAAACTTCTGTGTGAGCGTGACAGTGGAGAACCAGATGTCCAGTTATGAGCCCTACTCAAACACACACACACACACACACAACGATCTAGCTCTCATCTCCTTGTTTCTCTGTGGTGTATACAGATACACACATCTGTCCGCTCCATTAAGATAAATGAACCTGCTCGCTGACATGATGAATCAATAACATTTTGCAAATAATAAAATCCAGCATGTGTGTGTGTGTGTGTGTGTGAAACAAATCAGATACACTTCTCAGCAGTGTGTGTTCATTCTCTGTGGGGTCCAAGCTGTCATTTGGAGAAATGGGAGCCAAAGGAGTAAACTGGGGTGGGTAACGTGTGTTACTGGGAATAATGAAGACCGATTTTGATAGCTCAACTGAAGTGACAGAATGGACAGAGAAGGGGAGAAAGAGATGTATTTCTGAAAAGTGTTTGTATTTGTTTACCCAGATGACATTACAGAACATTCCACATGGCTGAGTTTGCTGAGTGAACCCAATGCATTTTCACTCCTTTAGTCTCAAACTATCCCGCATACAAGCACAAACTGGTGCACTGTTCAATGCTTCTCAAAAATTGCAGCATATTGTTTCAAAGCCTTACCCAGAGGAAAATTTTATTGCAATAAAATGTTGCTCTTTCATAGTTCAGTAGACAAAGTCATCACTGAATCAAAATGACAAATCTTGTTTTTTTTTATGGAATATTTCCGTATTTATTATAAAAGATTTATCAGTGCACAACCTGTCACTCACATGAGATCCACCAATAGCAAACCACAACCATCCCATCAATTCCCCATGGACAAAATCCAGTCCAGCCCTACATTTTTCTTGTTTGAGAAGCCGCCTCACTCGGACATACGTCACAATAGGGAAGAAAAGACTATCGCAACTTCTGTTTATATCACTCTGCTGCTCTCGCCTGGTTGCCCACTGAAGCTAAGCTGGGTTGACCCTGGTCAGTACTTGGATGGGAGACCTCATGGGAAAAACTAGGTTGCTGCTGGAAGAGGTGTTAATGAAGCCAGCAGAGGGTGCTCACCCTATGGTCTGTGGGTCCTAACGCCCCAGTATAGTGATGGGGACACTATACTGTTAAAAAGCACAGTCCTTTGCATGAGACGTTAAAGCGAGGTCCTGACTTTCTGTGGTCATTAAAAATCCCACGATGTCCTTCGAATAAGAGTAGGGGTTTAACCCTGACATCCTGGCCAAATTTGCCCATTGGCCTCTGTCCATCATCATGGTCTCCTAATCATCCCCATATATATACAGATTGGATTCATCACTCGTCTCCTCTCCACCAATAAGCTGGTGTGTGGTGGGCGTTCTGGCACAATATGGCTACCGTCGCATCTTCCAGGTGGATGCTGCACATTGGTGGTGGTTGAGGAGTTTCCCCCTTCCATATGTAAAGCACTTTGAGTGCCGAGAAAAGCACTATATAAATGTAACAAATTAAATTGTTATTAATTCATGCCGACTTTAATGAAGCATCCGTTTTTATTTCTTAAAATGAGGAGAAATACATAAATAAAAATAGATAAAATTAGTCCATAGTTGCTTTAAAAAAGTATAGAGATTATAATTTCTTTTAAAGTATTGTGTAAGCAGCTCAGATCATTTGGTCTTGGAAGAATTTGATGAAAAATGTTTCAGTTCATATTGAGATCTCTGACGTTTGACTGGTATCATGTTAAAATCTGAGAATCTGATTTTCTGTCTGAAACCCTACAGAGGACACGTGAGATAATTGAGGTATTTTTGTCAGGAAAAAGAAAGTCTGTTTTCATTGTTGTCCAAAACAAACAATAATTGCATTAAAGTTCTCTCATTTGGATTTTTTAAGACTTTTTTTTTAGAAAGTAATTAATGACTGAGAAAGCAAATTCAAAGCAGCTAAGAATCCATTGTATATTAAAGGGTTAGTTCACCCAAAAATGAAAATTCTGTCATTAATTACTCACCCTCATGTTGTTCCACACCCGTAAGACCTTCGTTCATCTTCGGAACACAAATTAAGATATTTCTGATGAAATCCGATGGCTCAGTGAGGCCTCTATTGCCAGCAAGACAATTAACACTTTTAATGCCCAGAAAGGTACTAAAAACATATTTAAAACAGTTCATGTGACTACAGTGGTTCAACCTTAATGTTCTGAAGGGACGAGAATACTTTTTGTGCGCCAAAAAAACAAAATAACGACTTTTCAACAATATCTAGTGATGGCCGATTTCAAAACACTGCTTCGAAGCTTTACAAATCTTTTGTTTCGAATCAGTGATTCGGATCGCGCATCAAACTGCCAAAGTTACGTGAAATATTGAAATTTCGAAACACTTATGACATAACGAAGCCTCGTTTACTAAAATCACATGACTTTGACGCTCTGAACCACTGATTCGAAACAAAAGCTTTGAAGCAGTGTTTTGAAATCGGCCATCACTATATATTGTTGAAAAGTCGTTATTTTGGGGTTTTTTTTGGTGCACAAAAAGCTTTCTCTATTCAATAGAGGCCTCACTGAGCCATCGGATTTCATCAAAAATATCTTAATTTGTGTTCCGAAGATGAACAAAGGTCTTACGGGTGTAGAACGACATGAGGGTGAATAATTAATTTTCATTTTTGGGTGACTAACCCTTTAATACTGATAACCAATTCATCCAGGCAAGATTTGAAAAGAAAAAAAAAAATCATGAAGATGCTTTTCACATGAAGATGTGAAAAAATAGATGTTTATAAGTCAGAATGCACTTGGAGTGTTTAACGCTATTGCGTTCACATTGGTCTCTACACCCCCTCCAAACAGTTAGTATTTAATTAGTTTAGACTCACACAGCTCAGAGTTTGTTGCATATCATACACAAAACTGGAAAGCACTTCTTGATCTGGAAAGCTCTACCTTTAGCTACTTTATCTGACTTCTGGGAGGAAGGACACACAGATTCCTTTTATAAGTCCTCCTGGTTTTGAGGATGAAATAATCACCAAACTGCCAAAAACTGCCAAACTGCCAGGTAAGTAGCATCAAATCTTGATGGGTTTTGTTTGAGGTGATTAGTAGCAATTGTATAATGATAATGAGCAAAACTTTTGATGGACATCATTTTTGATCACAAAATGTATAAACATTTTCTGCTACTTTTTCTTATGGCGTTTTATGTTTGTGTTTTCTGCTGTGCAATTACTTGTTAATTTCTCCATCATGGTCTAAACCTAAACAAATGAACCTATCAGTCTCTTCCTGTCTATGTGGGCTGTTCTTGTCCAAAACAATCTGTATAGCGTGCACCAGACTTTATATCAAAAACTTGGCTATACAAAACTAGTATTTAACTTTATGTAAGAATCTGACCCTCTCTCCATGGGCTCTAGTGTCCCTCTGCCCTGCTCTGACCCTGGATAAGGTGTTTCTCATTATTGCACAACTAGGCTGTTCATTAGTGGAGCCTGTAATAAATTATCCAGCGGTGGACTGCCACACGGTGACTGCGCCCCATAATTCTTACTAACACCAAGGCGCTCCAGTGTCCCGTGTGATCGTCTGACACTCATGTTCTGCCCCGTTTCCATGCACTCAAGAGTCGTGAAACCTACACTTGCTATGTAGTCGCTTCATCAAAATTAAATGGACACTGAAAACACACCTGAGCAATTCAAACAACAGTTTACATGGAAAAATCTTGTGGGTCAAAAATTGATGCAAAATGTGAAACTAAAGTAAAATGCATCTAACCATATAATTGTGCATATCACTCTTAGAAAAAAAAAAATGGTTCAGTGAGGTTCTATATAGAACCCTAGGGTTCTTGACTTAATTTTAAAGAACGCTTTATGCCTGAAAAGTTCTATATAAGGTGAAATAATATTTTCATGTTTAATGGATTATTTAACTAAAATTAAAAATCAATCAAAATATAAGTAATTCATTAAAACAAAATCCATAAAATGATGCCATGATAGGAGCCCCTAAAAGGTTCTATATGAAGCGTCTGACAGAATATAGAACCTTTTCTTCTAAGAGTGTAGTTAGGATAGCAAAATATTTATTTAGCTTTAAAAAAAGGAAGAGAAAACACTTCCTGTGTCTCAGTTTCTTTAGTTGTCAATGTCAAAGGCTTGTGTGTCCAATCAAACTCTGTATTTTGCACATTATTATTAACAAAATTTAAATAATTTATTTTATAATATCATTTTGAATTATTTTATAATATTAACTGTTTTATATTATTATATTTAGAACTATTTTATACAAATTATAAAATAATTAACTATATTGTTTTAACAATTCAGTTCGGTTTGTTTTTTTACATTTAACAAAAAAACAAAACATGTAAAATCTGGTTCCTGGAGCAAAACAGTTGAGAACAACTATATGACCCACTATAAGACAGTATTAAAGCAATTAAAAGCAATTCTCCAAAAATAGACAGTTTAGAAGTGATTAAATGGTATTACTGCTTTCAACAGACAGTAAAACTGAAAAGGGCTGGGTGCTTGCATTAGTGTCTCTTAAAGCAGGTGTGATTCAGGCACTTGAGCATTAAGTGCCAGCACACCCAATCTATCACAGCAACAGGAAAACGGAGCACATTAAAGACATTTCATCATGGATACATGGCAGGTCATAAACTAAAGAGACCCACCTATGATAATAAAGAGTTCCACAAAACTCCATCAAACTCTATCACCGTAAAGCACATCATGTGCCCTGTGAAAACACACCAGATACTGTACATCTTAAAAAAGAGCAAACCAATGACTCATCATTGCTACTTAATCTTTAAACATGACATAACAAATAACCCAAGAGAAAGGAATTGCCTTAGTCACATAAAACCATGCCAACAGACAAATAAATGAATAATTTTGATCCAAGGATTACAGGATACCAGGGAGTAGCCTGCAGTCAGTTTGGAAGTGTATGCGATCTGATACTGAAATGCAATATTACCTGCTCAACAAACACGACGACCAACTCATCCGGATGGGTGGATAGGTACATATGGAACTGGTTCTGTGTAAGAATATCTGAGCATTCCAATCAAAATCTTTTAAAAAGATACTTACAAGGCGGCATTGCTGTGGTGTGCTGTTCATTTGTTCCAGCATAGAACATATGCAATGAAAAACAATGCACCTGGACCAGAAGTGAGATCAAATTCATTGAATTTAGAACTGAGAATTTGTAATTACAGTTCAGCTAAGAAGAAGATCTCATAGCAGACAAGACTTCATAGCCAGATATAAGACTTGAAAAATCACGAATGACCATAATAAGACCATAGAGTGGAGAAAACAGTCCTGGGATTCTCTTCTAACTGTATCCAGATTTCATCCCTTCCAGACAGGAAAACAGCTCTTTCAGGCGCACACTTACTGTCAGTCCCATAATCAATCATCAGCTCAGTCAGCAGAGAAAAAGCTTGTCAAATAAGCAAAGGAATACACTTAATTAAGTATTTTGAGGTACATTTTCAACATGTTTGTATGAGATTGAGTCGTTAAGCAGCTTTTATTTTGCTTTAATTTTCTGGGATCAACCACCTTTCAACAGATCCAAGAATAACTGATGTATATTTATATGGTTTTATAAAGGAAATATTAAAGGAAAAAGAAAATTAAATTTTACTCCTGCTATTTTAAAAAACAAGTTACACGTTATACTTAAAGTGAAAAATGAGACAAAAATATAATTTGAATCGAATATCCTGTGATGACAAATTATTTCTGATTCTTATTCTTTTGGGGCTTAGCAACACTTAAAGCAAGAACATTACATACGTGAGTTTATTAGATTATTATATAAAAATTAATATATTTTAAATTTATATCGGAAATTGCCTGACATGGCAAAAATGACATGCATTTTCTCTGATAACAGCCACAATTAGCTAGTGAGAAAGGTTCTACCAACATAAATATATATAATATAAATATTTACAAATTATTATTTAAATATATTGTATGTAAATATAGCCTAATATAAATGTAGTCACAATTGTTCAAAGATGCGAACTTTATACCAATGCCCCACTATAACATGATTTAAATTAAATAGGAGAAAGAAAAGAAAAGAAAAGAAAAGAAAAGAAAAGAAAAGAAAAGAAAAGAAAAGAAGAAATATATAAGACTACCTTTTCTGTCCTGATCGACCTCTCCTGTCATGGACTTGAGTGAAATAAATTAAGAAACTGACAAGTGAAAATAATCCACAGATAATGAAAATGTATTCCTTAAAATGTTTCCTCTCGACCTCTCCTTGTAGTGAAGATGCATAATTCTGAACATCCACGTTTTTCACATAAAACTGTCCTGAGCGACCAGAAACTAGGGTTGTCTTGACTGACTCGGACGCGTCTTAAACGCAAGATCAGGCGCGTTCAGGTCCAGGACAGCCCGCGCGCGGTAGTTCCTCAGGAGACGCTCTCCACTCTAAACGCAGGAGCCTGTGCCAAAATCAAGTCCCATAAACACATGAAAGTTTTCAACCCCTGAGGTGTCAAATTCCAGCCCCTATCACATGATACACTACAAGCGAGCGACGCGACGCGATAAACTCCAGCGATCCCATGATAATCCACGAAGCTATAACGCGTCGCGCCCCGCAGATTATAACGAGAGCGTTCTGATTGGTCGATTGGCTGCCTACGTCAGAATTCCATCCCTTGCACTGGAGGCCGCTTCGTTGATTATAATGAGTTCTAATGGAGTGAAAGACTCAAGATCAGGTAACGCGCTCACCTGGTCGAGACACTGCAGTATTGGAGCAGTATTGCAGCATTCCTCTTGCCCCAGCCTCCATTATCAAATATTCTATTTTACTCCATTCTACGAGTTTACATAATAATATAAATACATTTTTACTATTTCAGAAGAAAATGTGAGTGGCTGCCACATAGTGCCGAGGATGTTTCCCAGTACGCTCTTAAAAATTAATTCTTTATTGGCATTTATGTTTCCATGAAGAACCTTTAACATCCACGGAAAATTTTCATTGCACAAAAGGTTCTTTAGATTTTTAGAAAGTTCTTCAAAGAAAGAAAAAATTGTTCTTTTTTAGAACTGTTCACTGAAAAGTTCTTTCTTTGTGGAATCAAAAATGTTTTTTATTTTGTAAATCTATTTTTCCTTATGTGCCACATTTTAATACTTGGGTTTATAGAGTTTGTTCAAAACACTAACAATTATGTGAAATTCTAATAATTAATAATACTAATAATTAGTAATAATAGTCTTTAATAGACCTATAAGGATTAAGATTGCATAAAGCTCTTATGGTTTCACCTCCATTCATTTTCAATAAATAAATAAAGTATATTTCAAATTGGCAAGTGTCATAGCAAAGATACGCAGCCAAAGAGCATTTAAGGACCAAGAAAATGAAAGAGAAATTAAAATCAGTGACATATTAAATAAACATTAATGAGACATTCTGATTTTAAGGTCAAATACCAACATTGTGCGACTTTCTGGCTCAATCAGAAAACTGCATTCTTATCTGTGATTGCGTCACTTTACGGCTCTAATATAAATCAGCACAGATATCAACACCAGATTTCTGACAAATAGAATTACTGACAGGTTAGCAAACAACACACTTTCCCACAATACAGAGGCGGGATTTCTGTACAGCTGAGTTTATCAAGATTGGCTGCAGCTCAAGCTCTTCTGCGCCGGATTTTGAGCTGCTCTCAGACGGTGTGTGTGTGTGTTTGTCTGTGAAGCAAATGCCCATGCCATCTGAAACAGACAGAGAAAGAGGATTAAAATACCTTCCTCGGGCAGTGCAGGTGGAGCTTGACCTGATGTCCCACTGGGTGCTGATGGAAAACCTGCGTCAGAGTGTAAACGAGGGGCTGTGGCTTAGTGGTTACAGATCTGGGTGGCTGCAAGGTTGCAGGTTCAAATCGTTGACGAGGTGATTTATGAACTACTACAGCTGGAATAAAAGGGATTTAAACTCTAATCTGGGCAAATGTCCTTTTAGTACAAATGTAAAATACATTGCTTTGGATAACAAAGTCTTTGATGAATGACAAAAATTAAATGTGTGATGGCTGCCCATGCAAAACTCCCACCATGATGCCAGGATGATCCTATGTGGTTGTTATTGTCTTCTGAGGGAGTCTAACACATATAGTAGATGTATCCACAAACAAATCTCCATGACTGAACCGTCACAACTATTTTTACCAGAAAAACATCGGCAACAGTTTCAAACTAGAAGACAGTCAGGAACCTGACAGACACATAGACACGTTCTTAAGATGGACACATTGTGTCCTGCGCCGTATGACACACAGTAGGGATTCTTGTTTTTCTCTCTCACACACACACACACCCTCAGCTTAAAGCAAACAAGAAAGAGCCCACCTGCTCTGACTAAAGCGACAAACCCTGCACACACACACACACACACACACACACACACACACACACACACACACACACACTATTATATCTGCATGTTTTGTTATGGTTACAGTACATGTGCAGTAGATAGTTTTTCACTGTGCATATTATGTAAATGGTCAACCTATAATATTTAATTGTATAATAATAGTATTATATATATATATATATATATATATATATAATATGTTTATAATAGTATATCTTTCTAATGCCCTGTATTTTATAAAATTAAATTAAACATTTTTGAACACTTTAGTCACACTTTAAAATGTCACTGTAAGACAATATCAAAGTAAGTGTCATTTGCGCTTATATGCTGCAGGATCTTCTCCTTTCTTCATAATATTTGCTCTTTTAACCAACTAGTGGTATTTTGTGATTTTTAGTGGATGTATGAAGTCATTTTTCTTCAAGTTCACACAATCACATTAATACTTTAATACACATCTTAATACTTACAAATCTACATGTTGAACAATACATCTATTTTTTTTATCATTTCAAAGCTAACAAACTTCTTTTCTAGAAATGATTTGCAGGAAGAGTTTTATGCTATTATTCTTTTAAATAAATGCAACTTGGTTTGATTTTGATATTGATATGTAATGACATTTATACTTTGTTAATTTCAGCATAACTTAAGCGATAATCAAGCGCAGTAATTCAAGTCACTTTGAATGAAAAGCAGCTGCTAAAATGCAACAAAGTTTCACACTGCATTTTTCCCAAGTGCTGTCTCTAACAATAAAGCAGGCCGTGAAAACTGACTAATGACGAATACGACTTTATTTCGATACTCATTTAATCCAGTCGGGTTCTGTCAAAGTGATATATATTCAGGGATACGTTCTTCAGCTGCGAAAACAAAGCACTTCGCTTGTAACATCTTACAGTGTGAGGGAAATTCGGTCCCCGTAGTGTGATCACAGAGCCGAAGCTGACCTGCGTTCAGACAGATGTGATGGAGTTCGCTCAGGAAGCCAGACTGCATGTTTTCAAAATTCCGGGTACACAAAGTTCTCCTAAAAAAAGTCTAGTCTGGATAACATCAAACTAATTAAAACAAAAAGCGTGCTGTTTTTCCACAAGAAAGTCCTTAGATTTGGTATATTTTGACAAAGTGTGCCAACATTAGGAGCCAGAATTTTACACTCTTTTTGCTCTTGTGACCTGATATTTAATCAGGGCAATGAAAGAATAATTTACATTAATAAATGGCTGGGGAAATAAATAACCTATGAAATATGCAGCGTCTGAGCCAGTATGAAATTGCATTTGTTGACCAACGCCATCAATCTAAAGCACACTGCACTCTTAGAAGAAAAGGTTCGATATAGAACCTTAAAGGTTCTGTCATATACTGTAGAACCTTTTAGCGGGTCCCATCATGAGATCATTTTATGGATTTAGTTAAACCCATTAAACATAAAAGCATGTTTATGCAGTCATTTAAGACATTTCTCCTTATAAAGAACCTTTTTGGCATAAAATTCATGTGAAAACTCATGAAATCTAGGATTCTATACAGAAACCCAATGAAACTTTTTTTCTAAGAGTGCGTGGCTTGAGCCCAAACAGTGGATCGAGGAGGTCTATGGTACCTGGAAAGAGTTTTCCGCTCTCATTCCCATCTCGATGCGTTGCTCGGCTGGCGCAGGACCTGTCGGAAGACATCAGAATGCAAAATTACGTTTGAGGGTGGCATTTAAGACAGCGCCTATGTTGGTGACCCCAGAGCCTGACCTTTGCCCCTAGTCCCTTTCTTCTTCATGTGTGTCCAGATGTCCCACTGAGATCTGCTCTCGCTCTGGTGTCTATTGTGAGGAAGTTCTTGAGCAGAACGAGAAAACAATGGTGTCCAACACGACTGCGATCATCACACGTTGACCTCTTGGACTCTGGATGCAGAAGAGTGCTGAAGGTGCCTGGGTGGTCACTGCAGGTCCATGGCTTCAGGATCAGACTCCTGTGGTTCAGGTCAAGCTGGTAAATAATTCTAAGCCTTACTATTTAGTCAGCCAAAAAATAGCACTTTTTTTCTGGTTAGTAAAGAAACAACACACCCCTCCTCAACAAGACACATGACTAATGCTGCAGAATGAGTTACATGCCAAAGTTTAAAACATTGGACTTAATACCAGGACTTATGGGTTTGATCCAGTGTTATTTTAGTATCACTAAGATACAATTATAATTTTTATTAATATTTTGAATTAGTTTTATATTTCCATTGTATTGTCAGGTAAAATTTTAGTCATTTTGCTTTGTTTTTGTCATTTTTATAATTTTTTAAAAATGTCTATATAGATTTTATTAATTTTTATTTTAGTTTCAGTTATTTTAGTACATCAAGATAAATTAAATGAAAATGAGAAATGTTGCAACTAACTGAAGTTTTGGGATTTTTATCTTTCATTTTATTTCAGTTAATTTTTTTTTTTTATTTAAGAATGAAATGAAAATGTTTTTTTTTTTTTTAATGGTTTAAGTTCTAGTCAACTATAATAACCCTGGATTGATCAAAGTACACTACTATTAAAAAGTTTTGGGTCAGTAAGATAGAATAAGAATATAATAATAATAATAAAATATAATAACCAGAAATGTTTCTTGAGCATCAAATTAGAATGATTTCTGAAGGATCATGTGACACTGAAGACTGGAGTATGATGCTGAAAATTCAGCTTTGACATCACAGGAATAAATTACATTTAAAAATATATTCACATAGAATGTATTCTTAATGTATTCTTTAATATTTCACAATATTACAGTTTTCACTGTATTTTTGATCAAATAAACACAGCCTTGGTGAGCAGAAGAGACTTCCATAAACATGAAAAATTCTTACCAACCCCAAACTTTTGAACAGTAGTGTGTCAAAATATGAGCAAACACCACTAATTATGGTAATAAAACCACAACTAAAAAATCTAGTTCATCATAGGCTGTGAATGAAATGTGAGGTTGAAATTATTACAAAAACATACAGACTGTAAACCACCATTAGAAAGTGAAATATTCAAGGAATAGACATTCACATTGGAAAACAGCACACGCTGACCTCTTTAAGACAAAATGTAAACTAACACGATATAGCAAACAAAGCTGGAGTTTATATTTAGTGCGTCCAGCCAGAGAATGTACCAGCACATAGAGAGGATGCTTGACGCTGAGGTAAACACACACATGCTTGGCTTCCCAGAAGGGCCTCAAACTCTACCTTTATCTTCTCACATCTTCCAGATCAGATCCTTCCCTCTCTCAAGGTACAAGTTAGTGGCATGGTGTAGTTTTGCAGGGAACATTCTGAGACAATTAAACACTATTAAGATGCATGTGATCACCAAACACAAGGACTGGTACAGGACGTGAGCCCTGAAAATGAAATTAAATGAATTTGAGTGACATGAGGTCACTCAAATTCATTTTTGAAGATCTTGAGATCTGGGGGATTTGGAGGCCAAGTCAACACCTCAAACTCGTTGTTGTGCTCCTTAAACCATTCCTGAACCATTTTTACTTTGTGGCAGGGCGCATTATCCTGCTGAAAGAGGCCACAGCCACCAGGGAATACCGTTTCCATGAAAGGGTGTACATGGTTTGCAACAATGCTTAGGTAGGTGGTACGTGTCAAAGTAACATCCACATGGATGGCAGGACCCAAGGTTTCCCAGCAGAACATTGCCCAAAGCATCACACTGCCTCCGCCGGCTTGCCTTCTTCCCATAGTGCATCCTGGTGCCATGTGTTCCCCAGGTAAGCGACACACACGCAATCAGCCATCCACGTGATGTAAAAGAAAACATGATTCACCAGACCAGGCCACCTTCTTCCATTGCTCCATGGTCCAGTTCTGATGCTCATGTGCCCACTGTTGGCGCTTTCGGCGGTGGACAGGGGTCAGCATGGGCACCCTGACTGGTCTGCGGCTATGCAGCCCCATACGCAACAAACTGCGATGCACTGTTTATTCTGACCCTTTCTATCAGAACCAGCATTAACTTCTTGCGCAATTTGAGCTACAGTAGCTCGTCTGTTGGATCGGACCACATGGGCCAGCCTTCACTCCCCAAGTTGTGGATGGGGTCCATCAACTGTTTGGTTACCGACATTCTTCAAAATATCTTCTTTTGTGTTCAGCAGAAGAAATTTATACAGGTTTGGAACAACTTGAGGGTGAGTAAATGATGACAGAATTTTCATTTTTGGGTGAACTATCCCTTTAAGTTAATTTAAGTAAATAAAAATCTTAAATTATCTGCAAACCCCAGTTAGAAAACAACTTCTCTAGGAAACAAAATCCACATCCAAACTCTGTGTCGCTTAAACTCTCATCGAGCGAGAGGGCATTAAAATGCTCCATTTAACTCTGCGAAAGCTGCTGTAGGTGTGTTTTCTGGTTGAGTTTTAAAAGAGAGGGTGAGAGTCGATGACCTGTCGGAAAGAATAAAGTCAAAGCAGAGTGATTCTTCACAGGCAGAGCTCAAAAAAACAGCACACACTGGCCTTCAGTCAAACTTCACATGTAAAATACTCATGTAACCAAAACCTGCTCAACTCTGCTCCGTGGAGTGTGAAGCTGTCAGGATGTGACCTCTCCATCGCAGCCGTGTCACGAAGGCCCACCTACATGGACAGACACACCTGTCAGAGCCAATTCCAGCCCTCCATTCACTTCTTCAGCTCTGAAACCTGCCTCCCCCTCGCTGCACCCTCCGTCCGGAGGCGTATGAACAGGTCAAGGATTGTCTTTAAATAGGAGACACCTGCCTGTTATGTCCATAGCTCAACTGTCTGTGATCTCACACTACTTTCTAAATCTGTGTGCTATTTACTGCACTGCAAGCACATTAAATGTTTGAGCGCAGCAGAGAGACGCGACACAGGTTGAAGGCAAGGCCACGAGGAACATGGCATCTTAGAAGCGCGGCCCTGAACGTCACATAGCCGCAGAATCCATGTTTAAATGCCTGTTTGAAAGATTTACATTCCAGATTTCACTGTTAACATGGCAATTAAAAAACATCTGGTAACCCTTAACAATGTTCATTAATAACATAAACAAACATTAAAAAGTGCTGTTTTTACAGTGGATTTCTGGCTACAGCTGCCAGTTCTTTACTGTAAATTTAACAGGACTTTTTCCAGTGTACATTCAGCTATGAAGTATCCGGTACTCTGGTCAGTGTATCAATCAAAATGTTACAAGCTTGAAAGAATCTCAAGGACTGAAGGAGTGTTCAAAGAGCGCTTCAGGATTTTAGGGAGTACTTTGGGTTGCTTCATTTCAAAGACAGTAGCCTCAAAACTACAAGTTGTAATTCACTAGAATCCATCTGAATTTGCTATTGAAGGATTAGTTCACTTTCAAATGAAAATTACCCCAAGCTTTACTCACCCTCAAGCCATCCTAGGTGTATATGACTTTCTTCTTTCTGATAAACACTCTTGGAGATATTTTAATAAATATCCTGACGCATCCGAGCTTTATAATGGCAGTGAGTGGGATCGACGAGAATGAGCTGCTGAAAGTGCTTCCATCCACATCCATCCATCATAAACGTGTACTCCACACGGCTCCGGGGGGTTAATAAATGCCTTCTGAAACGAAGCGATTGTGTAAAAAATATCCATATTTAACAAGTTATGAAGTAAAATATCTAGCTTCCGCCAGACCGCCTTCCGTATTCAACTTACGAAGAAAGTGTAAAATGGCGTCGCGTCAGTTACACTTTTTCCGTAAGTTGAATAGGGAAGGTGTAGCGTAAGCTTTATGAACTGCAAAAGTTTTACACTTTCTATGTGTGGAGTACACATTTATGATGGATGGATGTGGATGGAACTGAAGCACTTTCAGCATCTCATACTTGTGGGTCCCGTTCACTGCCATTATAAAGCTCGGATGCATCAGGATATTTATTAAAATATCTCAGAGAGTGTTTATCAGAACAAGAAAGTCATATACACCTAGGATGGCTTGAGGGTGAGTAAAGCTTGGGCTAATTTTAATTTGAAAGTGAACTAATCCTTCATCCTAAAGTCTTTTAACACAGGATTTCATTACCCTTTTTTTTTTTTTGCATGTTTTACACTGTCAGAAAAATGCCACCAAAAGTCACAGTAATAAACGCGTGGGCAAAAATAGAATAAATAGAATAAAATGTTTGTTTTTTTTTCTGACATGCACCACCATTCAAAAGTTTTGCAAAAAAAAAAAAATAAATAAAATTGTAAGAAAATAATACATTTATACAGCAAGGACACATTACATTTATCAAAAGAGACAGTAAAGACATTTATAATGTTACAAAAGATTTCTATTTCAAATAAATTCTGTTCTTTTGAACTTTCTATTCATCAAAGAATCCTGAAAAAAAATGTTTCACGGTTTCCACAAAAATATGAAACTGTTTTTAACATTGATAATAATGAGAAATGTTTGTTGAGCAGCAAATCATCATATTAGAATGATTTCTGAAGAATCATGTGACACTGAAGACTGGAGTAATGATGCTGAAAATTCAGCTTGGATCACAGGAATAAATTAGTCAAGTCAAGTCACCTTTATTTATTTAGCGCTTTTTACAATGTAGATTGTGTCAAAGCAGCTTTACATTGATAACTGGTACATTATTTGGCTGCACAGCAGCTCTTAAAGAATAGTGTCAATGCAGGCAGATCAAAGCACTGTTGAATATCAAATGTCAAGTCAAATGTCAAAGATGTAATATATTTAAATTACACTTTAAATATATTACAACAGAAAACAGTTGTAATAATATTTCACAATGTTACTGTATTGACTGTATTTTGGATCAAATAAATGCAGCCCAGGTGAGCAGAAGAGATTTCTTTCAAAAACAAAACTAAAAAAATCCAAGCAACATCAAACTTATGATCGGTAGAGTAAATTACTCTTAAAACACTTTCAATTATATGGATTAGAGTTAACAAATTCTAATAATGCAATTATTCATATACTGAATTTATAAAAGATAACTGATTAAAAATACTCTACATTACAGGATGAACTTTTGTGTTAGTTATAAAAATAAATATACCCTTTAAAAAAAAATGTAAAGAAAAAAAAATTGAAAATCAAATCCAGACAGCCAATGCTGCCTCTAAACATAAAAGCTAATTTCTGCAACTGACCTAAAGTAATCTTCTGTAACTAGGTTGCAGGTACAATCCTGGCTGTATTACATAAACTTCCTATCTTAATTTATGAAAAGTTCTATTTCCTAAGTGAAGTTATGGTTGCTAAACATAGGATTCTGAGTTTGGTTGTTTCTGTCCAAGTGTTTTTAGATTCAAAGCCTCAGTTAAATACATACAGCCTGACAGAAACAAAACCAGCAGGTGAACACAGAATGAACAGTAAACACACAGTAGACAAGCCATTACCCACCAGCCCCACATCTGATGAACCACACATGAATAACTATAATCACATTCTGATATGTCGCTACATGATTCTCAATAGCCTTGAGCAGAACTTCATGCCAAAGGAAGACTAACACACAAAAAAAGGAAAGGAGGTGGATTCCGCTTTCAGATCGTCTGGGTGGGTGTCGGGAGACGGGAACAGTACTGATCTCGGAAACCAAACAGAATGATTTCCAGGAACAGCGTCTGACAGAAAGGACCCTTAAAAAATTCCTAATACTTCCATTAACCTTTTGGCACAAGGACCCCGAAAAACCCCTCCACGCACCGTGAGTCAAGAGACAAGCAGCCATAGTGTTTGCTTCCGCCACACACACAAACATCCAGCTGTTTGTTTGAAAAAATGGGGCAGGTGGATCAGGTGGAAGTTAAAATGCTAAACATGAGCTGTCCATAAACATGTGATGTTTTCCAATCATGTAACAGTAGAATGAACATGAGTCAATGACAAATGTGTTTACATGAGTAATAGACTGTTATGTAGTTAGTTCTGCTTCTCCAATTTGATTGGTTGAGCAGCAAACACAGATATATCCTAGCTAACAGGGAACATTCTCAGAACTTTGGCCAATGTTCTGGCAAGGTTCTTTCAAAGTTATGAACAAATGTTCTTCCAGTAACATTAACAGGATGTTTGTTCAAAGTTATCTGGTCTCTAAAGGGTTAGTTCAGCCAAAAATGAAAATTATGTAATTAATTACTCACCCGCATGTCGTTCTACACCCGTAAGACCTTCGTTCATCTTCGAAAGATATTTTTGATGAAATCCGATGGCTAAGTGAGGCCTCTATTGCTAGCAAGTTAATTTACACTTTCATATTTTCATACTTTCATAAAACCATATTTAAAACCGTTCATGTGAATACAGTGGTTCTACCTTAATATTATAAAGCGACAAGAATACTTTTTGTGCACTAAAAAAAACCAACAACAAAATAACGACTTTTCAACAATATCTAGTGATGGCAGATTTCAAAACACTGCTTTGAATCTTTTGTTTCGAATCAGCGTTCGGAGCGCCAAAGTCACGTGATTTCAGCAGTTTGGCAGTTTGACACGCGATCCGAATCGCCAATTCGAAACAAAAGATTCGAAGCAGTGTTTTGAAATCGGCCATCATCACTAGATATTGTTGAAAAGTCGTTATTTTGTTGTTGTTGTTTTTTTGGTGCAAAAAAGTATTCTTGTCGCTTTATAATATTAAGGTTGAACCACTGTACTCACATGAACTGTTTTAAATATAACTTTAGTAGCTTTCTGGGCACTGAAAGTGTTAATTGTCTTGCTGGCAATAGAGGCCTCACTGAGCCATCGGATTTCATCAAAAATATCTTAATTTGTGTTCCGAAGATGAACGAAGGGCTTACGGTGGAACGACATGAGGGTGAGTAATTAATGACAGAATTCTCATTTTTTGGTGAACTAACCCTTTAATAATGTTCTCAAAACATTAGCACAAAAACATTATTTATATATCATTCATGGAATGGTTTAGTTGTTAATGTTAGAATAAAAGAACCAAGAAACGTTTTATAAAACATTTAAAAAACTGGACATTTTGAACGTTCAGAGAACATTCAGAAATAACATTTCATGGAAATGTTAGCAAAATGTTCTTTGTACTATCCCAGCTAACAAAAATATGTTCTATCAGTGGCAGGGCTCGCCTTTTCAATATGTCAGCAGCCTTGGTTACAACGTTTATTTTTTCATTCATTGTTCATATAGGGATTTTAAAAAAGTCTTTGTTAAAGAGTTATAAGCCATGAACCAAACTAACCGAACCAGCTATGTAGTGAATCACAACATTACAAACTTTGATTTAAAGAAAAAAATAATAATAATAAAAAATAAATAAATAAATAAATTCACACAAAAACAAAGGTACAAGACAAGAGAACACAACAGCTTTAATGAGGGAAAGAACTACATCTCCATAATAGTGCAATGCAAATTTGATAATCAAATTGACTTTTTGAACTGTATTGAGCGGGATAATGACACTAACTTTGTTATTGAACTGAACTGAATCAACACTGAACTGACTTGAGCTGAATAATGACACTATTGTCTTCTACAGAGCTGCTTTATAGCTGAAATTTATTTTTTAACAGATGAATTTTACATTCACACTGATTTCTTTTGATTTACTAATGTGAAGCTGCTTTGAAACAATTTGTATTGTATAAAGTGCTATATAAATAAATGATAAAAAAGATGTTATGTTAGTTTTTACCAGGAATTCCACTGTTAAACGTGATTATTTAAAAAAATAAGTTGAAATAATTCAGGCTGACAGTTTTAACAACCTTGTAGCTCACAGTAGGTCTGTTAAAAATTAATACCCCTATGGATTTTTCTTCTGGAACCTGTCTGTTGCACTCTAGTATGTGAAATAAAATTAAACTTATTGAGAAATACTTGAAGGCTACATGACATTCTTTTAAATTTAATTATTAAAATATTTATTTTATAGGTTGCATCATCATTGGTATCAAGGATCATGAAATTTGACTGACTACTGTAAATTTCGTACTCTACAAACGTATGCAATACCATACAATTCTTATGCGTTATTACACAGTCAACAATTCAAATTAAAACCCCTTTTCAGACTGAATGTATAAAGCTTGATAATACTTTATTTGCCACAGAGATGGATATACATGTGGAAGGTACAGGAACAAGTGGATACTGATTTGTTTAAAGGATTAGTTCACTTTCAAATGAAAATTACCCCAAGCTTTACTCACCCTCAAGCCATCTTAGGTGTACATGACTTTCTTCTTTCTGATGAACACAATCGGAGATATATTAATAAATATCCTGACGCATCCGAGCTTTATAATGGCGATACCAACGAGTATGAGCTGAAGCACGTGCCTCCATCCACATCCATCCATCATAAAAAGTACTTCACACGGCTCGGGGGGGTGGGGGGTTTAATAAAGTCCTTCTGAAGCAAAGCGATGCATTTGTGTAAAAAAAAAAAAAAAAAAAAAAAAAAATCCATATTTAGCAAGTTATGAAGTAAAATATCGGAAGGCGGTCTGGCGGAAGCTAGATATTTTACTTCATAACTTGTTAAATATCAATTTTTTTTTTTACACAACCACATCGCTTCTCTTCAGAAGGACTTTATTACCCCCCCCCGGAGCCGTGGGAAGTACGTTTATGATAGATGGACATGGATGGAAGCACTTTCTTCAGCTCATACTCATTGATCCCGTTCACTGCCATTATAAAGCCCGGATGCGTCAGGATATTTATTAATATATCTCCAATGGTGTTCATCAGAAAGAAGAAAGTCTTATACGCCTAGGATGGCTTGAGGGTGAGTAAAGCTTGGGGTAATTTTCATCTGAAAGTGAACTAATCCTTTAATGGCACATGTCAGAAGAGCAGCAGAAAGTCATTAGTGACAATCATCTGTTGTGTGTGGTTGTGCACTGTGCTGTTGTACATAGCCTGAGATTTAAGAGAACAGTATTAAAACATTAAAGCTGTCTTGGCTTAGAAAATAAAGCATCTTAATGACAGTGATTAAAATACTGTCTAAAATAAATACTGAATCCAGTTCACAACAGCTGCTATAGAGTAAAAAACGAGAAAGCAGCATGTTTCCAGTCTTTGTCAGGCGCTATGGCGCGTAGGGACGGACTCTGGCCTACGTGGCATCCTAAAACAAGCATTACCATGATTGAGGTGAAGTTGCCATGTATACCGTCCAGCATATGAGGTGAGGTCACTTCCTCCGGCGGCATCATGCGATTGTACCTGTGACGGCTCGCATTAGTGAGAGTCCGTCAGCTGGGATGGCTGTCACCACTTTGATATGGTGAATACTAACTATCAGCTGTATGATGCGGATTTAATCTCAGATCCCATTGGTCAGGTCCTGAATAACGCCCCCCATCACCAGCTTCCGGAGAAACTCCTTCTCTTTGGATATGTTGTGTGTCCATGACTGGGCGTGTGTGAGAGAAAAAGAGAAACAGAAAGAGCACAATGGAGTAAACATCAATGGAGTCATCAAAAGTTTGTCACATGCTGCGCTCAAAAGAGCCATGACGTCTGCACATGCAGGTTTGCTTTTGTTTTCACAAGCCACAAAAGCAGTATGGATGGTCCATCTCCAGTACACATGTAAAAACAACAGTCTGTCATACCACACTACACAACAATCACAATGAAAGTACATACACAACACACTGCTGTGAGCAAGTAAGACATGCTGCTGCTGTACAGTATAGCGTACATGAATTACCCATAGCAGATCTATACAGGTGGAGCTGGGGAAGGTGGAGGGTTTCTGAAAGTGCGCTGCAACTGTTACAGCAATGCTGACCAAGTATTTGAAGGTTGAGCAGTGAGCTCATTGGCTACTGATACAGCAGGAACCAATCAGCTGTGCTCTATAGAGAATGACATGACTGCTGGCAGACTGAGTTAAGGGTCTATCAGCCTGTTCCATCTAGAGTTTCATGACAGAACTTTGTACATATATTTTTTTTTAGCAAAAACATAAAATATAAAAATATGTTGCCATCAATAAAAACTGATGATTCTTTTGTTGTGGGGCAAGTAAAACTACTGGCCTGGACTAGCAGAAATCCTTATTGTTGATCACTGGTTAGTATCCTGTAGTATCTGACGACTACACTTTATGAGTTGCTTGGTAAGCTAGAGTTTGCTCAACCTGCCAATGCTGGCTCATTACTCTGACCTCTCGGGTTTCTGCATGTTCCTGGAACAGAGAGCACCGTCAGCCATGAGGTCATGTGACTGTTTGTGGATGTGACTCAACGGACGGGATATTCCCAAAGACCATCGATCAGCCACATTTACTTTTATATTCTACTCTACTTAGATGCCAAAACTAGGACATTTCTGTTAACTATGATAAGACAGGGGACAGAAATTAACCAGGGTTCAAGCTAAAAATGCCCCTGGAAGTGACAAACATCTGAGGGGAAAGCAGTGAATTCCTCTTTTTTTTAATCTTATCAAATATTCCATAATATCTAATAATGGGGTTGAAAGGTAAAATTTTCCCTAAATACCAGTTCCAAATATTGCTCTTTAATACGATTAGTGAAGCGGCTAGTTTTGGAACAGAGTAAGGCAGAAATCATTAAGATCAAGTCAGTGTGGTGACGTTACCTCTTTGATTGCAGACATCTTGAGCTTCTCGTAATAGTGCAGAGGTGCATGAGGTGAATTCATGTCATATCCGAATCCAGCCACCGCCACCTCGTCGCAGTTATGGAGGGCCATTGTGATTGCAACAGTCCCCAGTGTGGGAATATTCTGGAGAAAATAAAACACTTATTAGTATTACATGTTGATTAGTGTTCAGTGACTGCGTATAAAGTACCCAGTAGTCATACAGGTACTTGTGTATGTAGGCAAAGATACCTTTATAGAAAATGACTAAAGTTAAAAGATTCATTAAGAAAAAGAGGTTTTTGAGACTGAACTGAAATTACATCAAAAATGATCAACTGAATGAGTAAGTGTATGAGTGAATGTTTCAGAGAATTCATTTTGTAAATGAATCACTCAGACCAATTTATGAACCAATTTCACTGATTCACTGAAAAGAATCGCACAAATAAAAATGATTAATTCGCGAACAGGTCATCACTATCCACCTTATTTATAATTTAAGAACAGGTGCGGCCATTTGGAAATTGAATGTCTGGCTTCCGGGCTATTCCAGATATTGCAAACTGGTATTTCTTACCATATTATTTTAATGTATTATCATAATTATAACACACTGGTTTGTAGTAAAAATAGGTTTTATTTTTGCACTTTGTTATTCTTCTAGTTATTTACCTAATGCAGCTCATGAATCGGAAGTCTTGCACGTTCACAGAAAATAGCTTACTTCCATGTTGCAAAATAAGGTGGATAACTTGTAACTATATAGTTTATGCAAAATTAATGCATCAGAGTAAAAGTATTCAAAAAGTAAACAGGAAAAACATCAAACATTTATACTCAAGTAGTGATTTTCTATTAGTAATGAAACAATCAAGTTTTAATTTATTACTATACATTATAATTCATAATATACAGTACGATGAAATGCATGACTCAAGATGGAAGTGCAACACTGAATGGACAATGGATGAACTGGATGCTACTGTCGAGTGCACTGCTCACACACTTCAGTGCAGATAATACAGCGTGTGACTGACTTTATCAGAGACACAGAGAGAGCAGGAGATGTGTGTGTCTGTGTGTTTATCAGCAGAGAGGGATCATCCAGTCACCACCTGATCCATCGGGGATACGAGTCTCATGGTGAAAGCCTTATCACCACAGTGAGACACTCTCTAGGCTAATCCTGCTCCAGACACTCCGCCTGCATGCTGATAACAGGAAACGCATCACAGCTAGAGCCCCTCAAACACTTGTCTCCATGGCAGCAAAGGGCAAACAGACTCTGGATCAGGCAGGGTTTATATAGTCAAAAATAATGATGACCAGCTACAGGGCGGAGCCGAGAGCCTGGGACATTTTATGTTGCCGTTTTATTATGCTTATATGCCGCAGTCGGCCACTCCATTCGTTTTGTTGCTTATGTTTATTTTATGATTAAAGTGTCCACCTCCTTCTTCTTTGAACTTATGTTTGAACTGAAGTTATGTTTGATCACTTAAATATACATTATTTTATTTCAGCCACAAGAATTACTACTCATACAGGTCACTTTATTTTGTTTTAATTGGTCAAAATAATCATACTAAAAATACGTTTAAGTGTGTTGAAAATTATGTTATAATGTTACTCTGCTGGTATGAGACACTTGTTGCACATCGCAGTAAGCTAGATCGATTTTAGAATATCATATTAATAAAAGCTGGATGACTTGTGTTGCTAAATGGCATGCAATTCATTTTAAAACACTGTATGGTGAAGAAATAAAGGTGTCCAAACAGTTGCCCACATGTTTAATAAAACACATAGGTCTGGTTTTCCAAACAGGGCTTAGATTAAGCCAGGATTAGACCTTAGTTCAATTAGGGCATTTAAGTAGCTTTTATCAATGTGCCTTAGAAAAAAACATTACTGGTGTTCATCAGGTGATTTCTCTGGATTTAAACATAAGTACACAAGTCAACAAAATATATAACACTTTTTTAGTGGTTTTGGATATTTTAATAAAAAAATCTTACATATTATGCCTTAATTTAACGCCATCTCTCGTAACGCTTTGCAGACTCTGCTCAGGCTGTGCGCGTTCATGTGTTTTTGAGGAGGCGTAGCTTTGGAGAACGATCTGAAGGGAAGGCGGGATCTTATGCTTTCAAAGCTAGCTTGCTATTGCCCTAGCTTTAATAGCAATGACTGCTGGATTTCTCATGAACTGACTGCTTTAATGATTATTATGTTTGCTCCTCACCCCTCTTCCCATGAGGCCTTTGTTAAGTGGAAGCCCAATGAATTTGAAGGCCGCTTCCTGGATGAAATACGGGTTCAGGATCCGCATGTCTTCTGGATCTCTGGGAACGGCACGTGCCACGGACTTCCAGAATCCCTCCATACTCCGCTGGAAGACATCAAGAACACAACACACATCAGAAGACACATTGCTGAATGAACACTTGAAACAAATGCAATGAATAAACCTGCGTGACTTCTCTGATGGTAAGCAGAAGCAGCTTTTCTTTTCAAACACTCCCTTGACTCCTGCTCTGTGAATACGCTATTATAACTCCAGAAAGGCCTTAAGTAAAAATGACACAGAACAGTCACTCGCGGCTGCTGAATAACGCTTTCAGCTGAGTAAATATGCTGCTCGCTTTGATATTCAGAATAAAAAGGGTGATGCTGCATTCGAGCCAAGAGCGTGCCCGAACACGGACCTCTCGCTCTCCTCGTGGGACGCCCACTTCACCTGCAGCCAATATCAAGGACCTTACGGACACACCTGGGAGAGTGTGACTGTTAGAAGCCATAACTACACTTGACATTCTGGAGTAACAACTCCGGTGGGATTTCATCAAACGGGATCCCACTCCTGAAAGTCATGGTACTACAAATAAACACACAGTGTAATTACGTCCTGCACAAAGCTTGTTTTCTTTTCAAGGAAAGGACAGGCTTTATACAGGAACACATAACTACACAAAAATTACAAGTGCTTTGACCCAGGGAGCCTTGTGGTTTTCTGGTTTGTCACAAAGCATGTGATACAAGGTGTAATACAAACAATGTGTGGCATAACACGTACACAACAATCAGTCGCCATCAGCCTCATTTAAGATGTGCACAAACTCCTCTCTTACAACCATCTACACCAATCAACTTTGCGGCATTCGCTATGTAGTAGATATTGAATGAAGCCATTGTATTTACAAAGATTTTGTGATTTATTTCTACACTACCATTCAAAAGTTTGGAGTCAGTAAGATGTTTTGAATTGTTTTGAAAGTCTCTTCACTCACCAAGGCTGCATTTATTTGATCAAAAATACAGTAAAAACAGTAATTGTGGAAAAACTCTTTTTTATCTGAATTGTTAAAAATGTAATTCCTGTGATCAAAACTGAATTTTCAGCATCATTACTCCAGTCTTCAGTGTCACAGGATCCTTCAGAAATTACTCTAATATGATGATTTGCTGCTCAAAAAAACAAAACAAACATTTATTATTATTAACATCAATGTTGTGAACAGTGGCTGCTTAATATTTTTGTATAAACGGTGGTACATTTTCTTCAGGACTTAAATAGAAAGTTCAAAAGAACAGCATTTATTTGAAATAAAAATCTTTTGTAACATTATAAATGTCTTTGCTCTCACTTTTGATTAATTTATTGCCTCCTTGCTGAATTAAATATTAAAACTTACTGACCCCAAACTTTTAAGTGGTAGTGTTCACAAGCAATGCTATTTCAAAGCATTTTTGTACCAAACTTTGCATTAATCTCTTAAACCATAAAAAAATATCAATAACATTCAGAATTCAGCACTACAGTAATAAGTCATGATGTAAAAGTCTGAAATGTTTAAGTCTGACCAGCATTACTAAGAATGCAGAAAGCAGGTGCAGGTAAAAATCTGTTTTTCTACCCTGCCACAGTAAAGTTCTAGATAAAGTGGCAAACATTCAGAGCGCTCAAGCACAGGTGAATCGGGCAACGGTTCAGACTCACAGGCCGAGAGTCATAAACACACAGGTGGAAAATGTGACGTGGCTCAGGCAGAGAGAGATGAACACAATACCCTGCAGTGGAGAGGAGAGGGGCCATTTAAAAGCCCCATGAAAAACAAGAAGCGCAAACAAAGCCACAAAGGCAAGGAAGACCCTGTATCAATCACCCCATGGCAGGATCCACCTCCTACATTGCAGAAGGCCTTTGTACGCAGAGTTTCTCTGATACCCGTCACCGAGCTGCTTGAAACAGACCTGCAGGTAAAAAAAAAAGAAAAAAAGAGCTGACTAATGATTACAAACTCTGAGCTGATGTGCGTCCGCCTGATAGTGCCGTCCAAATGGCTCATTGTGCTGTATCACAGACACGGTCACTCAACACTGCCGTAGCAACAAACGGAAAACTAATCTGACCACAGTGTTTTCTACACTGCTGCTGCTGAATGTACAGACCTATTGTGAGAGCTTAGTGGTCTAATGCAAAATTATATATATAATATATATATATATATATATATATATATATATATATATATATATATATATACACACACACACATATACATATATATACATACATATATATATGTGTGTGTATATTATATATATATATATATATATATATATATATATATATATGTGTGTGTGTGTGTGTGTGTGTGTGTGTGTGTGTATATATATATATATATATATATATGTATATGTATATGTGTATATATGTATATATATATATATATATATATATATATATATATATATATATATATATATATATATACACACACACACACATATATACGTGTATCTCTCACACTTTTTCAGCAAACTTAGTTCCTGAAGTATTACTCACAATTATACAATTTTTTTTTAAAAAAAGTCTTAAATATAGTTAAAAAAGATGAGTGTTTAACGCAATCCCAGTATATGATAAAGTGTACTTCTTTAAAATATATATTTCTTTCCAATTTAGTCATTAATTATAAGTATAAAAATACAGGTTATTTTAGGTCTTATCGTAAAATCACATATAAGGGATAAACGTACAGTTAGCCTGTCACTGTCTCTAAATAAATAAACAAACATTTAATCTGTAATAATGACTGGTTATCTACATAACTAAATAAATAAATAAATCTTATGTAAGGGATAAATGTACAGTTTGCTGCTCATTATCACAACACAAAAAAAACAAAAAACAAAAAAAAACTACATCTGTAATAGTAACTGGTTAACTGAATGAATAATTTAATAAATGAATGTATGAATCTTATATAAAAGGATAAATATATAGTTAGCTGGCCATTATCACAAAACAAACAAATAAATCTGCAATAATAACTGGTTAACCAACTACTTAACCAACTTGAATAAATAATATAGTGAATAAACAAATCAATAAAGAATGAATTTATCTAGAGTATGCTTTAATTGAAATAATTTAATTGCCATAATGTCTCTTTCTAGTATTTTCAATGTGGTTGATGAAATAAAAATATATATGTTAGTTATCGTGCCCTTTTGGCAACTGCCCTCACACAGTCGTAACCTATCCAGCACCCCATGTAAGCCTGAGGAGGGTAGTCCTCCATACCAAAACGGATGGAAGGGACCGGGTTTACTCGGGAAGGGTTGTAGCTGCTGTTCCTTTATGAACCGTATGCCCCAGGAGCCTCGGAAATTGCTTCAGTGGAACCACTGTCTTCCGTCTGAACTTATTCAGGCAGTTCAACGCCTACTGTGTGTGCTCACTGGTGAGACAAGCCGTCATACTGACTGATTCTAACCCCACATCAAGAAAAGAGATGCGCTGCACGAGGGAGAGCTTGCTCTTTTCCCAGTAGACCCGAAGCCCCAGATGGCTGAGGTGTCTGAGCACCAGGTCCCTGTGTTCACATAACTGATCCCGAGACTGGGCCAGAACGAGCCAGTCGTCGAGATAGTTCAAGACGCGAATGCTACCCCTGAGCGGGGTAAGGGCAGCCTCCGCGACTTTGGTAAAGACGCAGGGAGACAGGGACAGCCCAAAGGGGAGGACCTTGAACTGATATGCTCGACCCTCAAAAGCAAAACATAGGAAAGGTCTGTGTCGAGGTAAGATCGAGACATGAAAGTACATGTCCTTCAGGTCGATCGCTGCAAACCAATCCTGAGGGCAAACGCACATGAGGATGTGTTTCTGCGTAAGCATCTTGAACGGGAGCTTGTGAAGGGCCGGATTCAAGACATGCAGATCCAAGATTGTCTGCCTTTCTTGGGTACAATGAAGTATGGACTGTAAAATCCTGACTTCATCTCGGCTGGAGGGACAGGGTTTATTGCGTCCTTCGCCAGGAGGACCTCAATTTCCTCATGCAGGACAGGGTCATGCCTGTCACCGAGGTAAACAGGACGCCGCTGAACCTGGGGGACGCCTGGCGAACTGAATCGCATGGCCGAGTCTGACTGTCCGAATGAGCCAACAAGATGGGCTGGGAAGCGGCTCCATGCTCCGTACAGAGGGGGTGGGGTGGGGTGGGGGGCAATGAGGAGTGCTGGGAAGCACAGCATCCCAAAGTAGAGGCAGTGAGTGTGGTGCACTTACCTGACTCCGTGGGTCCGTGAGGAAGCGGAGCGTTGCTCACTGTCGGCACAGACCCAGTATGGCCTAGTGGTTGAAGGAGGAAACTGCTCTTTTATTGAGAAAGTAGGTAATGCTGGTCATATTTATACCCGTATGTCCGGGTAGGTGTGACTCGGCACGCAAATCTCACTGGCCAATGTTGATTGGCTCGTTTAGTTAACACTTGGAGGTGATTGGGCTCCCAGGCAAGACCCCATTACGTCAGTCTGATGTAACATCGAACGTGACTGACTAAACGGGAACTCAATTTCTCTTTTGAGAAAATGACTACTTGATTACTTCCAGAACATTTGACTTGTTTCAGAAGTAAACCTCTCTATTAATTTACTCAAATATATACATTTTTAAATGAATCGAAAAAGACTGTGCTGAATCAATGTAACAATTCGGTCACAGACTGAACTGAATCACAAGTCATTACTTTCAGTCATATCCGATGTACACATGCTCAATTATCCACACACTCACATACTTTCCCTGATGGGTAATCCTCAAAACCCTTAGTTTTTAGCTCCAAACTTCCCTTTCTTTGGTTAAAAGAGCTCCTGACACATTTTTGAGTGATGATGCTGGCCTGTAACCTGTGGGCGTGGAGTGGGCGCTGTGTTTCCCTGCTCTTCAGAGGGGCCGTGGAAGCCATTACGGCTCATACACTACAATGGCCGCTCTCAGACGCACTGGAACTCTGGAGGTGCGAGTAGCAGACTTTATCACAGAAACCATCAGTTTCCAGTGGGCTGACACACACTGTGGCATTCATAAACCACTGTGGCTTTCTGCAGCAGTCTGTGGAGTAGTAGAGGGCGCTGACCCTGACCTTGACCCCCGACCCTCTGTCTCCTCATGTCTGAATCACCAGACTCTGAAGACACTTGACACTCATAAACACCATTGTGCCGCAGTGTGTAAGCTGAACATGTCATACAAGGCATCTAATGATTCATAGACATGAGCTCTGTTCCCTAGTGAGCTGCCTTTCTAGGCAGCATGTTTAGTAAGGCTTTGGATGACAGAATAGAAGAGCTCACCAGAGTTTGGAAGAGTTATATTATGTCCTCAGAAAAGAAGGATCCACTAATGAGTATTCAAATTTTGCATGTCGAACATGCAAACATTATAGTCACATTGGATCTTCTTGAGTTGAATCAAATCTTCTTGAATTATCTCAAACTTTGAATGTTCTCAAATTTGACTCACATAAAGTCATCTTAGTCTAAATAAATCTTATCTTTCAAATTCAATCTTTCTCTTAATCATCTAGTGAAATATTCCTTCTCTTCTCACGTCAAAACAAATCTCAAATTTTCTCTAATCTGTTCTTAAATGTTCTCAAATGATCTCAAACATTCTTAAATGTTCTCAAATTTGAGTCACGTCAAGTCATCTTAGTCACATTAAACTATCTTTTCAAATGCAATCTTTTTTAAACTTATGAAATGTTCTTGCAATGTTCCTTTTGTTTGAGTCAAATCAAATCTCAAATTTTCTCTAATCTATTCTTTTTAAATGTTCTCAAATGATCTTAAACCTTATTTAATGTTCTTAAATTGGAGTCACATCAAGTCATCTTAGTCAAATTGAATCTTATGTTTTCAAATTCAGTCATTATTTAAACTTCTGAAATCTTCTTACAATGTTCCTTCTCTTCTATTCTTGAGTCAAATCAATTTCCCTAATATATTCTTCTTATAAGTTCTCAAATGATCTCAAACCCTCTTGAATGTTCTCAAATTTGAGTCACATCAAGTCATCTTAGTACAATTAAATCTTATCTTTCAAATTCAATCTTTCTCTTAATCTTCTTGTGAAATGTTCCTTCTCTTCTTGTATAAAATCAAATCTCAAATTTTCTCTAATCTATTCTTCCTAAATGTTCTCTTTTTAAATTTGAGTCACATCAAATCATCTTAGGTCAAATTAAATCTTATATTTGCAAATTCAATCTTTTCTTCTCTATTTTTACTTTTTTAATCTTCTCATGAAATGTTCTTTCAATGGTCCTTCTCTTCTCTTCTCTTCATCCAAAGCAGCTCGACGTGACTCATTGCACTAACAGTGGAAACAACAGCAGCTAGTTTTTTGACCCCTTGTCCACCTGCTCATGTTTACTTTTCTGTTTGGCCATGTTTGAAGCTGATTTCAAAGAGGAGACAAAAGCAAAAGGACAGCTACTACTACCCGTCCACAACTATGACAGCTGACACAACCAAAACCTCCTCGGCAGATCTTTGGCTGGGCTAACATCTCACATATGGTGGCATTAGTCTAAAAAGGCCATGCAAAGACTACAGATGATTTAGCTGTTTTGACGCATCATTTACGACAAGATATCTTGGCCGTTCTTTTGCTTTCAGAAGACATAGCTGCAATTTAATTCCAAATCAACAGAGATTCAAGTCAAAGAAACACAAGCTAAGATTACAGCCAATAAACACACACAAATGAAAAACATCTACTTCATCTCTGACCCCTCAATTATCCTCATCAGTATTCCTGACTGAATGTTTTGAACGTAAGAATATTTACAAGACAGTCTGCACACTTCAAAACCTTCACCGAATTAACACGTTCCGCTCAATTTCATGTGTAAATTAGAGCTGTGATTGTAGCATGCAGTAGGACGTGAATGAATGCTTCACTTGGACGGGTCAGTGACAGATAATGCTCTCAAAGTGGAAGAGACATTTAAACTGAAAACAATTATCTGAAGAATTTATTTCACTGGTCTTAGCCGTGAAGTTTTCGGTTTAAGTCTGTTTATCATTATGCAAAATTACACATAAATTCGTCTTAAATTGGTTCATTTATTGTTCAGTTTGTTCAGTAAATCACTGTTTTGGCAGTAAAAGGTAATGGATCTACTTAAAACGCACGCTATGGCATGAAACAATCTATCTTCACTCTCAGAGTAGCTGTACATTTAAAATAACTTTTTAATGCAAATTAAAGAATAAAAGACCAATTTTGCAAAGACTAAAATACAATAAAAATATAGTTCAATGTTTTTTCACTAAATACCCCAAAATGTAATATGGTAAATAGTTTCCACCAAAATATCATAGTTACTGTAGTATATTCCTTGCATAAAAATTACAACCATAAATTATGAATATTTAGTCTACAGCTTTCTTTACACTGCAGTCTGAAGCAGCATTTACACCGTAAAAATAGTAATTTAAAACCTTTTTAACGCAGTGGTCAGTATGATTTTTAAAAAGACTTATTTTTAAAAAATGTTTTGTTTTTTCCCTCAGCAAGACTGCATTAAAATGATCAACTGTGCCAGTAAAAAAAAAAAAAAATTACAAGAAATTTCTATTTCGAATAAATGCTGTTCTTTTGAACTTTCTATTCATCAAAGATTCCTGAAAAAAAAATGTGTCACAATTTCCACAAAAATATGAAGCAACACAACTTTTTCAACATTGATAATAATAAGGAATGTTTCAAATTAACATATTAGAATGATTTCTGAAGGATCATGTCACACTGAAGACTGGCGTAATGATGCTAAAAATTCAGCTTTGATCACAGGAATAAATTACATTCTAAAATATATTCAAATAGAAAAGTTATTTTGAATTGTATTTATATTTCACAATATTACTGTTTTACTGTATTTTTTAACAAATAAATGCAGCATTGGTGAGCAGAAGAGACTCCTTTTAAAAACATTTATAAAATTTACAGATTCCAAACTTTTGAACAGTAGTGTATATTCACAGTTAATGACAAATTCTTCCAGAAAGATATCAGAAAAACAAAGCGTGCACTTACTGACAAAAGCAAAAGTTGCGTTTAATTTACATTCATGAGATACTTCATCTTTATCTCAGAGCTGCCTTATTAAAAGACTCTCATATCTGCCAGAATGCCACCATTTTTAGGACCTCTACACATGACAAGCAAGACTTTAGACTTCAGGATCTTTTTGATTTTTTTTTTTAAATTTAAGCCATATTAATTCTTTTTCAGGACCCCTTTCACAAAAGAACACTCACGATACCATATTTAAGAGATTCATTTCTTGCTCTTCTTGGAAACTACAGTTCTCTCTCTAATGGCTTTTCGGCTGGCAGTGGGAATTCTAATGGAGTAGGATATAGAAGGCACGTTATCTGTGTTTTTAGAAAGAGAACGAGTAAGTCAAGCTGCTGCCCATGGGAAAGGGTGCTGTATGGAGACTTTCTAAAGACACACCAACAAATCTCAGCCACTAACCCTATCAGGATACAGTCAGGCACAGAACAGATCTCCCACAATCACTTCAAAACCATGGAGTCAAAATGTGATTCAAAATCAAAAGCACTGGATTGCAAAGATGGCTTATCAAGTTTTGTTAAGTTTCAGCATAAAAAAAGAGGGAGAGAGAGAGGGGGAGAGATTCACTGAAAAATAGCCTGTGCTAAAAGTGTGGCAAAAGAAATATTACAAGCAACTCCTCACCTCACGACCAGCTACACGTCAGTGACTTTTATTACAGTGCTGTGACCTGCGGATCCAAATAATGCTGAAATGTCCTTGAGCTGAGTGAACTAGAGTCAGCTTTCATCATGGGAGAAGGTCCTCTAGCAGAACAGAGACCAGATGTGCACGCCATTTTTATTAGCATTCTGGAGATAACGCAGAGAAAGAGCTGCTTGACTGAACACAAACCCAGGAGATAAGGTGCCCATTCTGCAGCCCAGACCACACAATTAAGCACATCATTGAGTTCCCGTCAGTCACCTGAGGAAATGCTACACTGGCCGTCTCACAAAGACATCAGCCTCGCACACAGCTGCATATCAAAGAGGTAGGAAACACAAAGCCTCATCCGGCTCTACTCACCAAATGCCAAAGCAGTTTCATAGGTACCTGTGGTGATAAACCTCTGCTCCACATTTCATAAACTGAGTTTCAGGAGTGGTCTGCTTTCGACTTAGATTAGATTCAGCACTGCCTTGGGAATTTTCATTCATTCATCGATCTTGTAAATCCAGCCTTCTTCCTTACATTGAAACATTGTTATGACAAATTCTGCTGATTTGTCACCAAGATAATGTTGTTTATCTGCCTAACACAGAGCAAAACTGCAAAGATAACGGTGTAGTTTCAAAACCATCAGTAAGAATGTGTTCGAAACCAACAAAAAACTGCTTTGTATGTCATCGCTTTGTTCCAGCAAAAGTGCTTAATATTTATGGTTACATTATAGCTGTATAATTTCCTTTTTTTTTTTGGTAATAAAAAACTATGTGAACAAAAAACAAAACAGTGTTTTTTAATTTTAAATGTTTCAAAATATGTAGCTAAAAATTAAAAATGCTCAGTCTTTTTTGGTGGGGCCAGTGAGAATCTTGGTGGGGCAAGTAAAAAACAACTGGGCCAGCAATAAAACAAAATTCTTATTGTCACTGTCACTCATATTTAATATTAGAGTACAGAGCACACACTATGCTGCCCCCTACTGGTACATGTATTGCCTGTTCATATCTAATAATCATCTTTTAAAATACTGATTTTTTTTTTATCAGCAGACTTTTTTTTTGTTTTTCTGAGCTGATTTTAAAGGAAAAACTGTGGAATAGATTTAAACATGTTATAAATGGAATTAAGAATACTGAGAATATGGATGCAAATAAAATCAAATTAGTCACAATATTTGATGAATACATTTAATAAATAAAAAAAAGAAAATGCAAATTTTTGTGAGCTTGTTTATGTACTGTATGAGTGATCATATTTGTGCATGTCTTACAAGCTTGTCCTTGAACACCATGTGACGCAGCCATTTGAAGTCCATGGGTTTAAAGGCAGAGACGACGAAAAGCGAGCTCTTCTCGTAGCTATCTAGTTTCTGGATGGCTCCTTCAGGGTAGGTGATGCGCATGGTGGTCTTCGAGCCCACGTCCTTCTCGAAACCGGCGACTGGAGCCTCATTTAGTCTGAACCCAGAGGACAAATATCAACATGAAATCCAAACGGTCTCTATTTGTGTTCCTGTGATTAATGTGCTAGACTCATCAGTGAACATTATTAAATGTTAATGCTTATTTTCATAAATACTCATCATATGTAATAACTTGTTACCCTTCTGAAACAACAACTTCTTTCTGTTAATCTGCCAAATATCAAGTGGTGAATTTGGAGAATGCTTGTTGAACTCTGCTTTTATTATCCAAAAAAAAAAAAAAAAAGGAGGAAAAAATGATTTTTTTATATTAACTTACCGTACAACAACATCATATTGATCAATTTTGGAGCCCAAGGACTTATTGTAGAGAATGCCTCCGTTGCCAATAATAATACACTTCTTACAACTAAGGCTGCAGGAGAAAAATATAAAACGTGATTACTGATCAACTGTACAGCATTACAAGCTGAAAGCATGAAAAAGTTTTAATATATAAGATATGGTTTATCATGTAATAAACAAATGACGTGTTTGTTGGATAGTTCTTGTAAAAGAAAAGGAGTGATTTTGGTGTTTATGTGGAAGTTAACTACCTGTCCAGTTCTGAACCCAGCGAATAGCTCTTTGTAGCTAATAAAATATGATCGATGATCTTTTCTGTGGACAGAGAAAACAAGTATTTACTCATTTAGAGAGAAAAACTATTGAAAATGCATTAGAGGTCTGAACCTCATTTCAACAGAAATATATTGTGACATATCCATGCTGAAGATTACTGGAAAGTTGCTCAATTTGTGGCGTGATGAGCTGTTTGCAAACTACAGTGTATTGAGACATATTTTCTACTAAAATTATGCATAATGATTCAATATTAGTCATACTCCCATTCCTTCTTACTGAGCACCTTTTGCATGCTATGTTTAAGTAGTATTATTTAACCCTCAGGTTGTGTTCTGGTCATTTTGACCCGGAGAGGATTTTCTTTTCCCCAAAAATGCTAGTTAACGTTATCGCATTGGACTAAAACTTTACTCACCCAGGGTATAACTACTTCCCCCAAATTTTTTTTGAGAATAGCCTATTTGTAATTTTTTGTGGGTTTTTTTCCCCCCACCTAACCACCAAACACTTGTGGTGTTCCTGGTCAAAAATGACCAGCCTACAAAAAAAATTGCTTATAAATCTCTCATTACTCTATACTATCACCAAATATTGGATTTTGAACTTTTTGTCAAGTTTTCTTTCACTTAGCACAGGTTTTGTATTTCTTTTTGGATCTGATTGATCGTAGGCCTCCTTTATCTGAGCTTCTGTACCTCAATTTCTGACCAAAAAAAAGCATTATTTGTGGGTAATTTTGGCAATATTGAATAAAATTTTTTGTACAATTTATCACACTAGTGTGCTTTAATGTTCAACCAGGTAGTTTTGAAATGCTTTTTTTCCTTGTACAAAATGGCATAAAGTCACACTTGTGGGGTTCAAAACCTGTCCTAATTGACAGAAAACAAGTTGACAAAAAGATTGAATCCAATATTTTGATAATATAGGATAATGAGAGAATATAAGCTTTTTTTTTTATTGTGTAGGCTGGTCATTTTTGATGCGACTTTCTTCCATTTTGTATCAAATAAAAGTATTTCACAACAAACTTCCTGGTTAATCATTAAAGCACACTAGTGTGATATACAGTGCATTTTTTTTTTTCATATTTTTCCATATTTTTATGAAAAAATTTATCCACAAATAATGTTTATTTCACTCAAAAACTGAGGCGCATGAGCTCAGATCAATGGGGCCTACGATCAATCAGTTCAAAAAAGAAACACAAAACCTGTGCTAATCGAAAGAAAACAAGTTGACAAAAAAAGATTGAATCCAATATTTGGTTATAATACAGCATAACAAGCGATTTACAATTTTTAAAAGGCCGGTCATTATGACCAGGAACACCAAAGGCGTTAAAGGGTTTTCAACACAGCCCAAGGGTTAAGACAATCTTACTCTAGTCGTACATGCTATTTAGGGTTGATGATCTATGTGAATGATCTATGTGTGAATGTCGGATTACGTTAAAGGGACATTTCTAAAGCATCACAGTCTCACGCTACCATGAACAATGCTGTAGCCTCCTGGGAAAGAACCTGCATCACATCCTCAAGCACACTCAAGAATGAGAAAAAACCCTAAGTTTAGAAAGCCATTTATCCTCTACACAATCCATTGTGCTATTTTTAGTAAAACCGAAAGGCTTTCCACTGGGAAACAAGCTCTTTATGCTAAAGATAATAGAACAGGATTTGAATGTCAAGTCCACAACAACAAAACCACTGATCTGCATCACTTTTTGTCCATTTTATTAGTCTGCCTGCCAAAAAAAGTAAGCTAGATCACTTGAAAAAGTAATACTACACCTTTCCTTAAAAAGCCATACTATTTAAGTTATCATTCATGTCTGCAGCACAAAACGTTTAAGGGGTCTGTTCAAAAGCAGTATTTTAAGTGCGTTTTCATCTCAACATCACATTAGAGCACATTAGGCAGCAGTAATTCCCACACACACGTAATTCATGCACAAGTGTTTCTGCTGAAAGGCGCAGCTTGAGAAATGTCAGCAGGACGGATGCAGAGATGCCGACAGTTCTGTTCTTAACATCCCACACCACCTGCCAAAGCAGCTAAACTGAGTCAGATGAAAACTCATCACTTAACATGCACATTTGTGATTTAATCAGGCTGGAAGGTAATTACACACAACCCCTCAAGAGCAGAGATGAATGAAGGTGAGTGGAAAGGTTTCTGGTTTAAACGCATGTAGGCTCACCGGGTGAAGGAACCACTAAAGACGAAAATGGCTTCCACCTGACCTAGTTTAACATCTACCTAATTTTTTTTTTCTCATTTGTACTGTAAGTCTCGTGCAAATTTTAATCTACACGAAAATACAGACTTTTTTTGTAAATCTACATGAATTCATCTTGACTGAACATACACTACCAGTCAAAAGTTGGGAATAATTAAGACTTTTTAATGCTTTGCTCACCAAGACTGCATATATTTGTTTAGAAATACATTAAAAACAGTAATATTGTGAAATACAGTATTATTACAACTGTTCTCTATTTAAATATATTTTAAAATGTCATTTCTTTCTTTTAACATAATGATAAGGAACAATAATGACTTTATTCAATAATTTTTTCTCTTCCCTGTAAGTCTCCTACGCTGATCATGCAGTGCAGCGCTTCCGTGTTTATGCCCGAATACCGGCTCAGTATTAGCCGACGCTGTTCATGTGAGCAGCACAACGCATTCGTGTGATGCTGACGCAGGAGCTGGCCAGTAATGATTCGGTGTTCTGATGTAGAACCCGGAAGTGCTACACTGCGTTCACTACAGTCAACAGCGTAGGAGACTGACATAGAAGAGAAGAAATTGTTAAATAAAGTTGGTATTTTCGTTTTGTTTTTGAACACAAAACATATTCTTGTTGCTTCATAACATTAAAGTTGAACCACTGTAGTCACGTTGACTATTTTAGTGATGTCTTTACTACCTTTCTGGACCTCAAAAGGTGCAATGACGTTGCTGCCTATGTGTGATTCAGAAACTCGAATTTCATCAAAAATATCTTAATTTGTGTTCCAAAGATGAACGAATGACTTACAGGTTTGGGACAACATGAGGGTGAGTACTTAATGGCAGAAACTGAATTGTTTTTGGGTGAACTAACCCTTTAAATAGCCCACCGGTGGTATAATAAACTATAATATAATAAATGGCTTCAAGTTCAGAACAATGATGAACAGCAGAAGTGTAAAAGACATCCCAATAAATGAAGGATCATGGTCATAACCCTTATCATAAAACTCAGAATGAAAGAAATACCTTGTGTTTTTACTCCAAAAGGAGGTGGGTAACTGCTGATCTTTGATAGCCGCTTAAAATTCGGATCAAGGAACATGGGAGCTGGTTTTGAAAACCTAAAAGAATAAATAAAAGACAAAGAGAGAGAAAACAAGTTAAAACAAGCACAAGTCTCACACTAATCACTGCACAGCCCACATGAGAAAAGGGGTGTGATACCTTGATAACCGGTGGAATATTTGATAGGATTATGCGGTTCGCATTACCCATAATCCACTGGCTACCAGTGTGTTTATCAGTTCGTAAGAGATGAGCCCTGGAATGTCCAGCCTAAACCTGACCTTTTCTCAAAACAAGCAGAGAGACTTATAAGGAGCTGAGCTCGCCAAGATACTCATCATCTACAGACGTTAGACTACAGTCAAGCTACACTTCTGAAAAAGTAGTTATACACAATATACAAGAAGTTATTTAAGGGGCAATATCTTTTAAAAGCACACTATGTAACTTTTCTTGTTCAAAATTTACAAAAATTATATAATGAGTGAGTACATCATGAATCTATCTTCCAAACAGTGTTTTTGTCTTAACCTGGATCACTATGGTATGCCTATAATAAGTGTTTATATTCCGACTATTTAGGCGGGATGACAGCGAAGGAGCCCAGTACCTGCGTGACTTGTCATATTCATAAACAGAGAGAAGTTCTTCATCTGCAAGACACATGCAGTTTTGTTTATTAACCGCTAGAGCGCCAAAAGTTACATAGTGTACCTTTAAATATACAACTATGTAATGGCATAATTTATTTTTACAATTAGAACAGTATTTTTGCCTCAAAAACTACAGATGCACTGAAATTGTGAACAGAAACCATTACTTCCAATAACATCCAACCAAAACCCAATAACATTATTTTTGAAATGGATATAAAGCAGCATGCATTTGAAATTATCTACATTTAATTATATTTAATGCAAATGTAAATGAGTTTAAAAGAAAAGAAACTTGACTCACAGAGATTGATGTGTTGTTTTTTTGAACAGTTTCATTTGCATGAGGGCCGTAACCACCATAGATATTGAGGAGGACAAGTCCCCCCCAAAAATTAGAAATGGGCAAATTGCCCCCCCCAATATTTGATATTCTTGAAGCTGCTGTGCTGTCCATTACGCACCGCTCTGTTTGTTATTAGGATGACAAAAAGTGTTAAAAGTAACATTTTTAGGCTGGTTTGCCTCAGCAGTCTAACAAAGCTTGTCAATGACGGAGATGGCCAATCAAATCAAAGGAGGCAGGCTTTACTGTTCGCAGAAGACGAGTGCAAATTCCAACACAACGCTTTAGTTTTAGCAGTGAAAGAATAAGTAGCAAGATGCAAGTAGCTAAACATTTAATATTTCATCAGCACTGGTAAGATCATTTAGTCTCATTACTTTTAATAAAGACGATTGTGTTTTGAGCGTCTGTGATGGCAAACTATCAGTTTAATTTGTGGCAGTTTGCATGTCACCTTGATGAAGAAATACTCAGCTAGTCATCTGTGGAGATGCGTGTTGCAGTAGCGCTGTCATATCTGGCAACATGTCAGCTCTCACACGTTTTTTTTTTTTTACTATTTTTTTTTTACTATCGGATAGCTATCCGATCATGAAAAGACCAGGTGTAAATGCCCTCCGAAATGCTTTCGAGACAGATTTAAATCCGATCACCCTAACCACTTCAGTTGGTTAGAGACACATTCCAGACAAAATTGGACAAGTGTATGGATCTGCTTGTTGAAGCCACATATGTAAATTTACTCCTCTCAAAATGTTATAAAATTAATGTGTGAGAGTGCGTTATAGGCTAAATGACATGTTATAGCCAGATAAGACAGCGCTACTGCAACATACATCAGCGGAGATGAGTAGCTGAGTATCTTTTCAGCAAGCCAACACACAAACTGCCGCAAATGAAACTGAAAGTAAGCTGCACTCCTATTGTGGTCTTTGATCTTAATGTTAGTTGATGATGAATAAAATGCAGCTCATACATGTTGCTTTTGTTGACGTGAACTATAAATTTGCAGATAGCGTGAGAATTGAAGATCGGATTTATATTTGTTTTGCGGAGACACATTTATGTGGCTTAGTGTAAATGGAACCATTTTAACAAATCAGACAGCTATGTACAGCTATGTATTTTTTTCTTATATTTTGTATATATTAGGGAAATATAATATTGCTTCAGTAACCTATCTAGCTTTGGAAGATCACATTAATCATAGGGCCTGTTTACACCTGGTCACTTTGTGTGTTTTTACTGATGATAAGAAAAAAAAAAATACACTGATCAGGCGTAATCTTATGACCACTGACAGGTGAAGTGAATAACACTGATTATCTCTTCATCACGGCACCTGTTAGTGGGTGGGATATATTAGGCAGCAAGTGAACATTTTGTCCTCAAAGTTTATGTGTTAGAAGCAGGAAAAATGTCTTGTGGAGTGTTCCCGGTCTGCAGTGGTCAGTATCTATCAAAAGTGGTCCAAGGAAGGAACAGTGGTGAACTGGCGACAGGGTCATGGGTGGCCAAGGCTCATTGATGCACGTGGGGAGCGAAGGCTGGCCCATGAGGTCCGATCCAACAGATGAGCTACTGTAGCTCAAATTGCTCAAGAAGTTAATGCTGGTTCTGAAAGAAAGGTGTCAGAACACACAGTGCATCGCAGTTTGTTGTGTATGGGGCTGCATAGCCGCAGACCAGTCAGGGTGCCTATGCTGACCCCTGTCCACCACGTGGATGGCCGGGTACGTGTGCGTCTCTTACCTAGGGAACACATGGCACCAGGATGCACTATGGGAAGAAGGCAAGCTGGTGGAGGCAGTGTGATGCTTTGGGCAATGCTCTGCTGGGAAACCTTGAGTCCTGCCATCCATGTGGATGTTACTTTGACACGTACCACCTACCTAAGCATTGTTGCAGACCATGTACACCCTTTCATGGAAACGGTATTCCCTGGTGACTTGGCCTCCAAATTTCCCAGATCTCAGTCCAATCGAGCATCTGTGGGATGTGCTGAACAATCAAGTCCGATCCATGGAGGCCCCACCTCGCAACTTACAGGACTTAAAGGATCTGCTGCTAACATCTTGGTGCCAGATACCACAGCACACATTCAGGGGTCTATTGGAGTCCATGCCTCTACGGGTCAGGGCTGTTTTGGCAGCAAAAGGGGGACCAACACAATATTAGGAAGGTGGTCATAATGTTATGCCTGATCGGTGTACATAAGCAATAAGAAAAAAAACATCATGAGACCAACAGACTGTAACGGGTCTTGAGCAATTCTTTACAAAAAGAAATGGCTTTATTGTTCTGTGCTATGTAGCACCAATACCTAACATGTTATACAAACAATAGGGGCACCAGGTAGTTCTAGGAACTTAGTCCTAGGAACTTAGTTCTAGGAACTAGCCACCAGGGCGTTTCCCTGAGAACTAATTTTTCCCCCAGGCCATGTTCCTGGTTGCCTTTTGCACTGGCAATAGGAACTCTAAAGCAGCTGACAGCGATGTCTTCAAGCGTGGCACTTACAAACGCTAAAAACCAGTGGATGGAGAATGCCGTGATCGGAGCTATGTTTGTTGTGCGTCGTGGGTTTTGTGATAACGGAGATGGAATGTAAAAGCATAATTTACGAGACTGAGAGACGAAATCTCCTATGACGGTGCGAACATGGCAAAATCCTTCAGCAAGCAGTTCTAGGAACTATGAAAATGTTCCTCCGGTGTGAAAGCCCTTAATCATTTATACTGCTGATCTCCCTTTCCAGCCACAAATACCACCTGGCAAAGCTGCATTTCATAAAGAAACGTCCAGATTTCTGTTTCATCATCCACCCAACATGCACCTGATACAACTATCCACAACCCAAACTACGCTGAACATTTCACTGGCTGACAAAACAACACCTGAACACTTCCGTCATGTCATTCACAGCTGCCTGACCCCTGGTGTAATGTACTAATGACACAGGTGGTCCGCTGTATTCAAGTTCCCATGACCACAATACTCTGCGCTTCTTCACATCCCAGCAGTTTAAGTGAAGGTGACACACACTCCCGCTGTTTCTCACCAGCTCTAACTTCCAAACATGTACACTTGTGAGAAAAGTTTGTGAACCCTTCATAAGTATCAGGATTAGCGCATACATGACTCCCAAACTATTCATTTCATAATAACACCAATTTTTAAAGGGACATATTTTCACATATTTTGAGAATGAAGGTTTCAGCAGGTGTTTCAATTAATTTAGATGTAGTTTTGACATGCTCACTACATAAAACAAAGCAGACAGAAAGTGTTCCTTTAGGGCTTGACGCTTACTTGAAAACAAGTTGAAAACTTTAGGAGTACAATGAAAATGTATCAAATAATGTGTTTGTCCTTAAAGGGTTAGTTCACCCAAAAATGAAAATTCTGTCATTAATTACTCACCCTCATGTCGTTCCAAACCCATAAGACCTTTGTTCATCTTCGGAACACAAATTAAGAAATTTTTGATGAAATCCGAGAGCTCTCTGACCCCTCCATAGACAGAAATTTAATTACCACATTCAAGGCCCAGAAAGGTAGTAAAGACATCGTTAAAATAGTCCATGTGACTACAGTGGTTCAATGGGTTTGGAACGAAATGAGGGTGAGTAATTAATGACAGAATTTTCATTTTTGGGTTAACTAACCCTTTAATAAAAGGGATACAAGGCGACATTTACCAGCAAAATATTTCTATACACATATTTTTTTAAAAAGTATATATAAACTTTAATAAACAGATTATTGTGCCGATACTAGTAAAATCTACATGATGAATAATGCGTGTTAAATAATGTTCATGAGTCTTTCCCTCCTGTGGCGGGGCAGGAAAAAAAATAAGAAGAACTGGCAGGACTTTTATTTATAAACAAGCTCGGACTCTTATTTTGAAATGTCTATGCTTTACTATTGCATGCTGCTCATTCCAAAAGATGGAGATAAAATATGCACTCTTACAACCAGGATCTCACTGTCATAGTGTTGTTACATATGACAATTAAGCATTACAATAACTGTAAATAAGAAAAAGAATACAACTGTATAAAAATGATGGTAGGGTACAACGGGCCAAAAGGTGCCTTTGATTTTATTTTCCTCTCTAAACCACTAGATAGCACAAAAACTTTTCAAGATCCACCTACAAATTTGTCCGATCCTTGACGCGATGGCAGGCAGCAGCGCAAAGATGATTCTGAGGTAGTTTGATCTAATATTTGATGTTTTTTTAAAATGTTGTTGATTTAAGTAGCAAATGAGAATTGATTAAATTAATCTTTATATTTTCAGACAAAGGTCTTCTTAATGATTTTCAGTTTTGTTCAAGGTAATTAAGGCAACAGTTTTTCAATAACGGAAGAATATGTAAAAGTATGGTATTTGGGGCAAAAGGCACAATTATTAACATGATAATAAACAGCTGGCTGACTTTTCCATTTGTTGATATGACATGCTTTGATTCAGATGGTAAATATCATTTATCAAATTGGATTGGGTATCCACCTTAGAGATAATACCCATATTTATAATGAAATAATCATATTTAAAAATATGATTTTAATCATATCATAATAAAATATCATTTATTGTTACTACTGTAAATCTATATTAAATAATATGGGATCTCCTTCAATGCTTTCAGAATCTTTACTTTTTAAAATACATTTATTTCTGTATTTGTTTTATATTAACATTTTAATGACAGCATACTTATTGAACAAAAATGAATTCTTTTATTTATCAAAATAAACAGAAAATAGTACAAACTTTGCTAAAGTGATTCTTTTGAACAAGTATTAACCTAAACATTATTAAAAACATTAACATTATTTTAGCTAAAGTATTGGTATCAATACTGTGTGCCCTTTGCCCCATGCTGAGGCCTCCCTCACCACCTCCTACGTTTATTAGATTTTTAAACAAAATTAACCACTTTTATGATTTTCACACAGAATCTGTTGCTCCATCAATGTTCAATACAAACGTATATTATATATATATATATATTTTTTTTTTTTTTTTTTTTGCAATCATACACTTTGAGTAGGGAAAAGCACATTTTTTTGCCTTTTACCCTATTAAATGAGAATTACAAAAAAACTTTTTTTTTTGTAAAATGTCCAGACACATTATAGAAAATGTTCCATGAAAATGTCACAAATCAAAAAATGGTTCTAAAAATCATGACCTGGACCAGAAAGCAAATAAGGTCAATTCAGACTGGATTCAGACTCTAACTGCAGAACCAACAGAACACCCAAACATTTCCTTTCAGGTTCTGACACCTAGTTCTTCTGCTCTCAAATCCAACTTTATGACAGCACATTAACATCTCCCAAAGGAGCTTACACAAACTCAAATGTGTAGATGCAGCCCACAGTGATGAATCCTGAAAGGATTCTGATGATCCATAAACTGCGGTTTATATGTTCTTGCGGCTAAACGAAACCTTTGCGTGTCATTCGTGTGAATCAGAAGCGCATCTCTCTCACGCACTGGGAGCCCAGAGGAGCACAACAGACCCAAAAAAAGATCTGTGGACGCATTTTTGAAACATTCCTTAAATCAACACACAAAGGATAAAGAGCATTCACTGTGGGGAATCTTGTCAGACGCTAAATTATTGAAAAGGTAAAAGAAATATTTCTTTTTATGCCACTCTGAGCTCCTCCCAAGAGCATTTCGTGGTAAAACATCCTCACTGTATAATGGGTTTACGAGAAACTACACACATACGCAGTAATGCATGATTCTTAGAAAAGAAAAGGACAGGCCAAGTCTTATGCAGCCAACAAAACTGTGATAAATGTCTTTGTTCTCACTCCTGAAAAACATGCAAACCTGCAAGGCTAATTAAAACCAGTTAAAACTATTGCATTGGTGGTTACCAGTATAAGGCTTGTTTTTTTTTTATTTTTTATCCTCTTTCAAGATGATTTCATCAGGTCAAGCTAGTTTATCTGCAACAATAACCAGCACTGCCGGTGCAGAACCGTGCAATGTCTCAAAAAGGTCAACATGAAATCAAAATGGACTCTTTTTACTTTCATGTTCCGGATTTTAATGTCAAAGTTATTCATCTGAAATATTTCTGAAATATTTCATCTTAATTATTTTGTAAATAGCAGAATAATGAGGTGCTTGTCTGCATGTGTATTTATAAATCTGATATTGTGAACTTTTTGTATTTCAATGTATGGTGAGATCTGCTTACTTTGGATAGATTAATGTCATCTTGGCCTCTGTATAACCCGGTTTACACTCTCCTTTACTGAGGTTACCATATTTATACTGCAGCTCCAGGGGCCTGTGAACCAATGACAGAAGAACAATTTGAATGCAAAAGACATGATGAGAGGATGAAACTGCAAATCCTTGAACCTTTAGGGTCAGGCATATGGTGGCCCCAAAAATACTTGGACTCCTCACTCACCTTTAAAATGTGCGAGTATCATTGCATAACAAAATGTCATAGGAAGTAGCAACTAGAAAGAAATGGTGCACACCAACTAGTCTTGTAATGGATGCATGTGTGAAGGCAGTTTTTCATAAGTTCACACAAATGTTTTAGCAGTGTAACCACATGTGTAATTCATCACATTTACTATGAACACATTCCACTAATGGTTTCACAGAGTGTCACAATACTTCTTCTTTTCCAACACCATGTTCATTGCTTTGCCACTTTAAATCTAACAAACTAAACTTCCTTTTGTGAAATGTGCTTGACCTTGTGCTGTCTTTCTTCACAGTAAATGCATGATTTAAGTGTCCAAATATTTTTGTGGCCTTCATAATATCCAAAGTGACAGGAGGGTTGTGCTGCCCAACTCAAAAAAAAAAAAAAAAAAAAAAGTACTACAGTACTATTCAAAAGTTTAGGGCCTTAAGATTTTTTTTATTTATATTTTCTAAAGAAACTGTTTGTATTCGGCAAGGGTGCATTACATTAAAGACTTTATATTCATCAAAAAAAACTATTACAGTTTCCACAAAAAAATATGAAGCAGCATGACTGTTTTCAACATTGATAATAATAAGAAATGTTTCAAATCAGCATATTAATATGATTTCTGAAGGACCATGAAAGACTGGAGTAATGATGCTGAAAATTACTGTGTAAAATGATGTAAAAGTCATTTTACAATATATTCAAATAGAAAACAGTTAATTTAAATTGTAAAAATATTTCACAATATTTCTGTTTTTACTGTATTTTTGATCAAATAAATGCAGCCCTGATGAGCATAAGAATTTTTCAAAAACATTAAAAATCTTACCGAACCAAGACTTTTGAACAGTAGTGTACCTTTAAAACTCAACTTAAATTAGCCTAGTTATCAAAACCAAGTAATTTTGTGAAATATAAATAATGCACAATATAAATTTTGCTCCAAAGATGGTTGCAAGTTAAATGAACATAACACTTAATTTCTGATAAATCAGGGGAAGTCATTTAAAATGCTCCAGACCACATTTATTTGAAGATAATTAATTTGCCTGGGAATAATTCAAATTCATATTCGTCAGATTAACATCCATAAAGTGGAGCTCTGAGACGAATCTTGCTATATGCTTTGGGGTCTGGAGAGAAGGAAAAGCAACTGTAAGGGGGATGTACAACGATAAAGCCTGCTCAATGAGATGACAACCTGTTTGATGAGTAGTTTATTTTATAAAAACGCCAGTATAAACCCACTAATTCATGGGCTGGCAAATGGAAACTTTCTAGTAGGTTTACATCAATACTGTGAGTGCTGGACATATAAAGATGACCTGTTGACAGTGCCATTTATACAGGTGGGCGTTAATGGTAATAAGAGAGGTTGAGCCATGTTTTATTTCGGGTAAACGGACCTCCCATATAGATACAATTAGGACTGTTAAATCAGACAACGCTGGGTGAGAGCCAAGACATCATTCTTTAGAAATGCTTTAGGGCGCCATTAATTATCCTTCCATAGTAAAGCTCAAATAAACAACAAGCCAAGTTATTAAGAGAGACAAATTGCTGGACAGTACAGGCCAAAGTGAAATCACACATACATGCATACATTGAAGCTCTGTTGCAAAACCTAGTGAGCAGCCTTGCCCTACATAGTCAGCTGCTTTCTAAAGGCCAATTCACACCGCACAGACAGACGCCAACAAACACCGACAGACACGTTCGTTGGGATTTGTTGGATCAGTGTGTTACCCGACGGCGTTTGTTGGTGTTGGTCGGGGTTTGTTTTCACCCGACTGAACATGTTCAATCGGCGTTTGTCGGGTCTTGGAATGTCTAAGCAGTGTGATATGATTTACCAACAAACGCCAACAATCTCTGACGTAGGCTACTCTAATGTAAACATCCTTTATTGATATGAAAATACCCCAAACCAAAAAAAAAAATAAAATCATATACTATTTCAATCGTGTATTTAGCTTCATGTTTCATGTGTAGAAAACAATTCTCTGGGAAGTGAAAACACAAACAGATAGCGCAGGAAGCCGCCAATGGTCATCAGAACGCATAAATCAGTGGATAACGAATAGAAATGATGATTCTGTCTAATAAATGTTAAACTAGCTTGTTTAAATATATCAATATTTCTCCAAGTATGCACTTTTGGACTAAAAGCCCTAATGGGCGATGTTCAGTGCAGCTGTGTGAACACAAATAAACCACAGCAGACGTGACTGAATGTGAATGCGTTTCAAAATATCTTAAGTTCCCAATTGATTATTTTGCACTCCTGACAAAAATTAAGAAACTACTGTCACTGCAACTTAATTTTATCATAAACAGTGAACCAATATCGAAGCTGGAGTATTTAATCTTTCTAATGAAACAGTTTGTCCAGATCAACTGCAGTTCTCAACTGCATAAAGGCGGGTGCACACTGTGCGATTTTGGCCACGATTTGGTCGTCTGAGACAAATTTTGAGAATCCTAAAAGTTTCCTATAATCCTAGGCTAAAATCTGTAGTCTTTGATCGGTAGTTTGACATGTTCACCGACAGCCAATTAATGACCGTTGCGATCAAATTTTACCTCAGACGAAATTGTGGCAGTGTCAGAAGATCTGGCGCACAGTCCTGCAGCGTGACTTCTCCTACGACAAACGTCAAATTGTCTTCGTTTTTCAAGACAAGCAGTGATCAAAATTAATGATAAAGATTTGTTTGTTAGCCACCATTTCAGTCCCGCATGTAATGCATCTCAATGTCACCGAAAGTGTGTGGGTTGATGATGTAAAACTCCGGACAAGTTTTCAAGCGCGCGTCCGTTTTTAACACGTCTTGACTGTCGTACAGTCTGACATATAGGACAGCTGAGATCCCACAGTGTGACATGAGGATCATGTTCGTACAGTCTGACAAGCAATAATTGTAAAGGACTATTATAAATCGCACAGTGTGCACCCGGCTTAAATTCAAGTACGCGCCCTGTCTTTCCCGCCGCAGCTACCTCGGCTTCACCCACAACTTCTTTCGTTTTGTACGCCCTCTTTTCAGGCGAGAAAAAGACTTGTAAAGACAATCTGACTCAAAGTTTGTCGGTGTCTGTAGGGGCAATGTGAACATGACAGTTATCTTTCATAAAATTCTAAATCCAACAGCCAACTTGATTGTCTGTGTTTGTTGGTGTCTGTCTGTGCGGTATGAATTGGCCTCAAGACAACATCCTAACTGAAATGGAACGTTTGGAAGACTCTTCAGACAACAGTTCTGTGTGTCATACAAAAATAGCGCATCTTCATGAATTCCACTGTATGTTAAAACACACAGGCTTGTATTACTTGTCATTACTCTGTAAACTGAACTCCATAGATGATTATATGGGTAACACTTTACAATAAGGTCTCATTTGTTAAAGGATTAGTTCACTTTATTGTTATAAGCTTTATTGTTCATTCTTAATTCTTAATTTCAATGTTAACTAATGAAACCTTATTGTAAAGTGTTACAATTATATGAAACATAAAATCAAAGATCATTTATGCACATGCAATGGAATGATTTTTTTTTTTTTTTTTTAACCAAAGCTAAAGTTTATTTAATAATCAATTAATTAACCACATTTATTTAATAATCAACACTCAAGTAAAAACTGAGTTGGAAATAACATTTAAATTGCACATAAGGCAGTTTTATATCAACCTTTTAATTACAAGTTTCTACTCCAATTTGTTGTTGAAATATAAACATTTAAACTGTGGCTGTGATTAAAAAAAAATAAGAAGCATAAAAATATATACATTTCATACAAATGTTGGGTGAAGTAGTCCATTTAAATTAGACTGAACATTTTTTTCATCGCTTTTTGGTATTTAATAAATTATATGTAAAACCAGTGGGTTTTCTGTTTCAGTAGAATTTCTGGGATTGCCTTCTTTGCAAAATATGTGATGCTGTCTTAGAATTTGCCTGAAAACAATGCAAAAAGGCAGCATAATTTTACTAACAACTTTTCTCGTTAGGTGTGTGCGTTACAATGCTGCCTACGTAGAAACCTCACTAGGTTTTGGATCAGAACCTTATATAGAACCCACACGATCAAGGTGATACTTACAGTTTTCTGTCAAACTTGGTAAGGAATCCCTGCTTGTCGTACTCTAAAGAGAGAGAAACACAATAAATCAACAGAGTTTATGACCCTGCAAGAAAAAGGAGAGAGAGAGAGAGAGAGAGAGAGAGAGAGAGAGAGAGAGAGAGAGAGAGAGAGAGAGAGAGAGAGAGAGAGAGATACAGTATGTTAATGTCAATGTGCCAACAGGAAGGGATGAAAATATTTCAGCAGAAAAGAGTATCTTCTGTTAAAGAAAGGGAGAGATTATTCTTGTAGTTAAACAGAAAGAAATGTGAGAGGCTGCTTACTCTTTATAGACCAACATAGGTGGTACATATGTAACAGTTAGTAGCAGCACAAAAACAATTTTGCACAAACAATTAAGCACAAAAATTAATATGGATCTTCAGCTAAACCGCATTCAATGCCTATCTGCATTTACTCTGAATAGCCAGGAAGCAAAATGCTGAAACATACTCTACGCAAAAACGTAAATGCAAACACTGCAGAGCACAACTGATTATACAATGCAAATACGCATAGCATTCTCGCTTTAGTAGAGCAATAGTTTGAAAAGAATCTTGATTAGATAGCACATAGTCAATGTGTTTATTTATAGAATTTGGTCTTTTAACATCAGTGTCTTACTATGTTAGTACTTAGTACAAACCTGGTAAAAATGACTGGTGATCAATGAATGAAGGAAAGCCCTGTTTTCCCCTCCAGGTGGTCATTCCTATAAGGGTGTGACGTCACTTAAAAACTATGAATTAAGTAACTACACCAGGAACGTGCACTTGAAATGCATTGGTATTAAAGGGATAGTTCACCCAAAAATGAAAATTACCCCATAATTTACAAACCCTCAAGCCATCATAGGTGTATATGACTTTCTTCTTTCAGCCAAACACAATCAGAGTTATATTAAAAATATCCTGGCTCTTCCAAGCTTTATGGGAGTGAATGGAGGGTTAATAAAGCCTTCTGAAGCAAATTGATGCGTTTGTGTAAGACTTTATAAAGTAAAATAATGTGAGCTTCCAGCGCAACAGCCATACGCATTTGACTTGCGTCTAAAAAACGTTAACTTCTGCGACGTAGTACACAATGCCATGATGTTCTACGCTACGCCATGATGTACATCGTGTTATAACATAGGACATAGCGTAGTACGTCATGTCATTGTGTACTACGTAGCGGAACTTAACGCTTTTTAGATGCAAGTTGAACGCATATGGCTGTCGTGCTGGAAGCTCGTTATTTTACTTTATAAAGTTTTAAATAAAAATATTTGTTTTACACAAACACATCGGTTTGCTTCAGAAGGCCTTTATTAACCCCTGGAGCCATGTGGAGTACGATTTATGATTGATGAAAGCACTTTTTTGGACTTTGGACAAAATCTCAACCTCCAATCACTGCCATTATAAAGCTTGGACGAGCTAGGATATTTTTTAATATAACTCTGATTGTGTTTGGCTGAAAGAATAAAGTCATATACACCTATGATGGCTTGAGGGCGAGTAAATTATGGGGTAATTTTCATTTTTTGGTTAACTATCCCTTTAAGTATGTTTCTGGCCGAACACTTCACAAGCTTTAAATGAAACTTTGTAGAGTCAGACAATCATTAAAAAGACATGAAATATTAATTTGTGTTGAAATTTAATGTGTGAGAATAAAAAGAGCATGGAAAATATGAGGGATATGAAACTAGCACAGTGATGTAAGTCAGTTAGCTTCATTACACAACAATATTTGACAACAGAATGATAAGAATGACATGCAAACAGAACTAATGAACATTTTTATGAGTTTGCGTAAGCTGATAAAATGAAAAAAAGATTAAAAATCATGTTTATAAAGTTTAAAGTTTAGAAAAGGAGGAATGACTGCTATCAAGCACAAGATCAACAATTATTGGTGTCGTGGACAAGCAACATTAAACTGCACAGTTCACTGAACCAACTAAGTAATGTTTTATAACCCATGAAGAACAGTGACGTGACGTCATCATGTTGAGAGTTCAAAATAGAAGGATAGAACAAAAGGAAACAGATAAACATAAGAAGAGAACCCTGAAAAAACAAGTCAAGACCACTTTTGATAAAATAACCTCAGAAAGAAAGAGTCAATGGAGAGCTCAGGGTTTCTGGGGCAAGTAAATGCACAGGACACTCGTACAAACGTGGTGTCCGAGTGCTGCATTAGTGTGCTTGCAGTAGCAGCGGTGTTGCATTAGAGGTTGCAGGAGCTGCAGCAGGTGTTAGTTCACAGCAGAAATCACTGCGCAGGGAGCCTTACAAAGATCACAGTGCTTCTGTCAGCTACCTGCAACCTGTTATCATTGCGTAACTGAAGAAATATTCTGGGTCAAATGCAGCTTAAGCTCTACAGACAGCATCTGTGACATGCTGACACATCTAATGGCTATGCCTTTGAAAAAATGCAATTGCTGTATATTTTAAACATTTATACTTCAGGGATGCAAACACATCAGGGATAAAAAAGGTGAGAAAGATGCGAGACCGTCGTGCACTCTTTCCCAGGAGCGTTGCACGTGGTGTGAAGCCAGGAGGTCGGAGTTTTTTTTTTTTTTTTGGACAACGGAGAAGGCGTGATTCTCATGATTTCATTCACCATGACCCTGTCCAAAGACTGTCCTCTCAGACCCCCCCTCCCCTCCCCTCCCCTCCCCTCCCCTACCCTACCCTCCCCTCCCCTCCCCTACCCTACCCTACCCTACCCTACCCTACCCTCCCCTCCCCTCCCCTCCCCTACCCTACCCTACCCTACCCTACCCTACCCTACCCTCCCCTCCCCTCCCCTACCCTACCCTCCCCTCCCCTCCCCTCCCCTCCCCTCCCCTACCCTCCCCTCCCCTCCCCTACCCTCCCCTACCCTCCCCTCCCCTCCCCTCCCCTCCCCTACCCTACCCTACCCTCCCCTACCCTCCCCTCCCCTCCCCTCCCCTACCCTCCCCTCCCCTACCCTCCCCTACCCTCCCCTCCCCTCCCCTCCCCTCCCCTACCCTCCCCTCCCCTCCCCAAAACACTTTCTCATCGGATCTACGCGAATCTCGTAGGTGACCTATTTTGATCTCAAAAAGGTGAATTCTCACCTAAAGGTGAGGAGTTTGCATCTATGATACTTGTACTACTGTGAACACTTTTGTTTTTATAAACAGCAAGAAAGTATTTGCAGGTCACAGATATTGTTGATAGACCTTAAGTTGTATCCTACTGGAAACATACCTTTGTTAATGATTAAATCATGATTACATCATTACCAGCACATTATCCTTCTTTCAACATTATTATCTGTAGTAGTATCATTACTGTAAACTTTATTAGATTTTAACATGGGTAAACGTTGTAATACTGGTATTTACCCCATATTAATAGATTAATGTTTAGTACAGAACAGAAAACATTCCAGTTCTATGACTTTCAAAAGGGTTTTTCACCATTGCTTGATCTGGCAAAAAAAATCTGCAAAGCAGAAAAATCTTTATTAACTTCATCATATAGTCAGACAGAAGCACGACGGATGACTTTGTATTGAATTAGCATCGGGGATTCTCCTCAAGTAAATGCAATGGAGAAGATTCATAATGTTGGGAGATTGAATGTGCAATTTAATTATTTTCGTAATTTATTTGAACTAGGTTGCTTGAGAAAATAAGTATTTGTTTAAAAAATGCAAAGTTTCATATATAGTTTTATATAAATGTTTAAAAGTTTGGGGTCAGTAAGATTTTTTTAAAAAGAAATTCATACTTTTATTCAGTAAGGATGCATTAAATTGATCAAAAATGACAGTTTGTGACATTTAATGTTACAAACCATTTCAATTTCAAATAAATGTTGTTCTTTTTAACTTTCTATTCAAAGAATCCTGGAAAAAAAAGTATCAGTTTACACAAAAATATGAAGCAGCACAACTGTTTTCAACACTGACAATAAGAAATGTTTCTTGAGAAAAAATAAAATTGTAAAATATATTAAACTGGTAAGTGGTTATTTTAAATAATGTCTCCCAATATTCCTGTTTTTGAATGAATTTTGTTCAAATAAATACATATACTGACCCCAAACTACTGAACACTTATGTGTATATAAAAATTAGGGCTGGGTAAAAAAATATTGATTTCTCGATTTTAATTGATTCTCATTTTGATAAACCAATATTAATTCTTAAATTCCAAGAATCTATCTTTTAGTGTGGTTTCAGTGTTTTCCCACTCTACTGCGCCTCCCATCCAGTAAATTACAATAAGCTTTGAGCTTTGTTACTTTTGATTTGAAACAAAGTCACAGACTTCCAATTTTCTCCGTTTGGAGCGCTTTAATGTGGCATGACAGATCGCTGTAGTGCCTTAGTTAAAGTGAAGCACACATGAACTGATCGTCTCTTTAGCTTTATTACTAGTTACAGCATGGAATAAACCTGAATGAACATCAGAAGGTATGTTGAAAGTTACAGTACAACTTGCTGAAGTCCATATCATGTGTCATATAATCACTCAAACAGTATTTCAACCGCGGAAAGACGTCAATAAAACAGCTTGTAAACAATGTGTCATGTAACGTTACATTTACCTCAGAAAAGTAATTCAATAACCACAAACTCATTGTAGTCAGATATTTAGAGAGGAGCATTTTGCTAAATATATGCACCATATTACATATTCATTTTTTTTTACTGTTCTTCAAGATATGTTTGAATAAGTCAAGTTTTTATGACAGCCAACATTAAAATGTTTATATTTCAAAAAACGAACTGGAGTAGAAACAATTATTTAGTTATAAAGTTAGTATTATAACTTTATTATTATAAAAACTTCCTGTTGTGTAATTTAAATATTTGTAAACAAATCAGTCAATTTTAACCTTCAATATTATAGTATAGTAATGTACCAGCTGACTCCCTGTATAGTTTACAGCATTAGTTGAGAGATTTTTTTTCTGAGAAAATTTGACATGTAATGTACCTGATATATATCCAGATTAATTGATATTGAATCAAAAGCTTGTGAATCGAAATCGAATAGTGAAATCTGTGTCAATACCCAGCCCTAATAAAAATATATACAATATGTATACACACACACACACACACACACACACACAACCATTCAAAAAGTTTTATACACTGTGACAACTAATCCCGGTCTTCCTCATAATGCGATTATACAGAGTAAACTCAATCTCCCAACATTAATGTAGGGTATGGTATAGGGTGAACCTCTACCTGAAGCTACTACACGTCCCACGGAGTGTAAACTATCCAAACGAGCCTCTGAAACAAAAGAGTGTGAGTTCAGCATACAGAAGGCATGTCATCACCTCTGTTTGAGTGTGATCAGATGCTTTTGTCACTGTAAACAGTATTCAACAGGAGCACCCGGACTAGAGTGATGACAGCAGATCTGGGCCGTGACTTCACTCAACATCCGACACACGGGTTAGCAGTTCAAACAACGGATGACACTGTATAATGCAACTAAACCAGACAAACAGGCCTACAAAGAGTGCAATACAGTAGACTCGTGTTCATTTGTAATGCAATCAGGTCCATAAATGAGAGAAACTGGACAACAAACAAAAGTTACTATGAAACTATGAAAATGCAAAATGCATACATTTAAATTCACAAATTTACTAATAAACCAATTTAGTTGTAACATGATTTATACTTAACCTATGATACATGACTTTAACAAGCTTCTGATTTGTAGACACATAAATTGTGCTTAAAAGCATTTCTATACAAAAAAAAAAAAAAAAAAGTAAGGACAACAGCTGAAATTGATGAGTTGGATCGGACATGTGAACTCCTCAAAAAAAAAAAAAACTCATGAACCTCAAGGCCCTGTTTCCACCTGGTATTAGGATGCATTTTGGTCGATCGGATCACAAGTGGACAACGCTAAATACAGGTGTAAACGGGGAGTAAAAAGTTTTGAACTTGTCCACTTTCGACCATTTCCTGAGGTAGTTGAAAACACATTTGACTGGATTGCTTTTGTAGTATAAACGCTCATGTGGTCGAATGTGTTCGAACAGCCACAAAAGACCTCCTACTCTCTACCTACTGACTAATGCGTAAACATTATGGGAAGTGCGCTAGCCAGACGGGATTTAAACTTTGTCAGCTGAAGACCCAAGTTCGGTTTGAAGACGAAAAACCTACCAAGCACAATGTTCTCTCACCATTTCACAGCATTTGGCTGGTCACCCTCAAAGAGATCAGGACAGAAGTGGTTGAAAGTGGAAAAAAGAGACAGATTAAAATACCAGGTGAAAACGGGTATGTGTCTCCCTCGTCCACTTGTGATCCAATTGACCAAAACGCATCTTAAAGGGATAGTTCACCCAAAAATGAAAATTCTATCATCATTTACTCACCCTCAAGTTGTTCCAAATCTGTATAAATTTCTTTGTTCTGTTGAACACAAAGGAAGATATTTTGAAGAAAGTTTGCAACCAGGCCACTTTGGGGCACCATTGACTTCCATAGTAGGAAAAAAAAACTACTATGGAAGTCAATGGTGCCCCAAAACTGTTCAGTTTAACACATTCTTCAAAATATCTTCCTTCATGTACAGCAGAACAAAGAAATTTATACAGATTTGGAACAACTTGAGGGTGAGTAAATGATGATAGAATTTTCATTTTTGGGTGAACTATCCCTTTAATACCATGTGGAAACAGGACCCAGGAATGTCAAAGGACAAAGAAGCAGCTCAAATATAAAGAAGTTTTGATTTGATTATTATTCTAAAATATGGAAAATAGTAATAATCATAAATGTGTTCAAACACTTGATCTGCAGAGTAGGTGATTGACAGACTACAAGAATAAACAGTTTTATCTGTTAGACTCCATGTAATCTAATAAAACAGTTTGAAAGTTGAGCCAAACATTCAGAATAAAACAGGCTAACAGCAAGGCCAAATTGATTTCTAATGTACAGTCAAGTGTTTTTGCAAGGTGGACTTGGAAAGGAAGCAAGAACATTCTCAGAAAAACACACTACATCCGGATGAGGAACATACAAAAGCTGGTTTCCTGTTCTTGCACAAAAAACAATGTTTCTAACATTGATAAGAAATGTTTCTTGAGCATCAAATCAGCATATTAGAATGATTTCTGAAGGATCATGTGACACTGAAGACTGGAGTAAAGATGCTGAAAATTCAGCTTTTATCAGGGAAAAAAAAAAAATAAAATTAAAATAGAAGACTTATTTTAAATAAATAATGTCAAATAATTCGGCAAAACTTTACAATAAGGTTCATTAATTAACATTAGTTAATTACATTAGTTAACATGAACTAATAATGAACTGCACTTCTACAGCATTTATTGATATTTGTTCATGTTAATTTCAACTTTTACTAATACATTATTAAAATCTTGTTAACATTAGTTAATGCACAGAGAACTAACATGAACAAACAACTGTATTTTCATTAACTTAACGAAGATTAGTAAATTCAGTAACAAATGTATTGCTCATGGTTAGTTCATGTTAGTTAATACATTAACTAATGTTTAACTAATGAACCTTATTGTAAAGTGTTATCAATAATTCTTACAAACCCCAAAATGGATGGTAGTGTACTTTTCTGTTAATTATTAATATAATTACAGGATTTTCTTTTAGTTATATGAATTCCATTAGTTATATAATGAATTCTCTTACTCATGTCATTTGAATTTTGAGGTAGAGATGACATCCAATACCACAGATTCTATATTTACACTGTGACATTTGATCATGGTAGTGCTGCATTAAGCCTGTGAAACTACACTGTGGCACCTAAAATCTGTAGTGGGACAAAACCGTTTCCCACACAGATTTACAAAACAGTTAACAGCTGCAAATCTACAAGGTGCCTTTGTGAAATACAAAATATTTGAAGATTCAAAAACAGATGATCTTCTTTCTAAACAAACACACGTGCTGGGTAATATTAAGCATGTCAGCGATAATCAGTTTGTGTATCATTTTGCCTTCAAAGCTGACCATTTTTTGGCTTGCGGGCTATTTTTTGACTGATTCCAGGAGGTGAATATGGTCAGTGATGATGGGGTCTTTAGCTCCCTCCTCTGGCCATCAGAGCAAACCATTTTATTTTTCAGGATCTCATCAGTTTAAGATATTGACTTCACCAGTGATTTGATGCCAAACAGGAAGACTAAGCAAAATGTGTGAGAAGAGTTCATAAACTGACAGACTTAATTTTAGGCATGACGTATGGGGGAAATCCAGACATGACGAAACTACCCAATCTAGAGAAGCAAAATTTTATGACATTTCACAGTTCAGAGAAATGAAAAAAGCTATTGGCATTATGGAAACAACCTCAGAAAAACATTGCACAAAAGCATTTTCAGAGATCCCCATGCATTGTCAAACATTTACTCTAAATGACACCAAACACACATAAGGGGATTCAGCCATATGACTAACTAGAGCTGCTGAACTGCATCAAGATCCACTCATGAAAGTAAGGATCCATGCTGTAACCACTCGTACTCTGACACTCATTTTAATTAACCCAAAGGCATGCAGTTCCTGATGCACTGCAAGCCCGATTTAACACATCTAATCAGCTAATCAAGGTGTTCATGACTACTAGACACATCCAGGCAGGTGCATGAAGTTGCTTTATATTTCACCAAAAAAGAAAAAAATGACAACATTTATACTCACGAGATTTCTGCACTGAGGTCCGTAGGTGCAGTCTGCCAGAGGAATAGTAGAGGAATATCAGCACCATGATGGGACAAATTAAAAACATGAAGCTCCGTGTGAACTTCATCCTGATCATCTCACAGTAGGCTTCATCTGGTCTGAGTCACCTGAAAACACAAGCATGGACCGCTTTGGCAAATCGTGGACCTTTCGCAAGACAAATGTGAACTTGAAAAGTTTAGTCTTTCAATTCATGACATTATAAAACCTAAACTGGTTTAAAAAAAATCTTAAAACAAATAGAAAGACATTATGAAACACAACCGAAGAGTTCATCAAAAGACAGAAACGATAGAGAGGTATTACTTTAATGTGGGTGCGTCCAAACCTTCACAACATGCAGTGACAGGCCTGAAGGTGAAATGAAGCATGCTCACTTACCAGGGCTGCGTTTCTCAAAAGTATCGTAAGCAAATGGTCTTTACGATCAACTTAGCACACGATGCTTCTGACAAATCACAGCCCAGGGTAGTTTGTACCAAACCACCCTAGTTACTATAGTCCACTATTGTTCTGACCCTTTTAAATTATTTTGTTGACTTATTTTGAATGATTCTGAAAGCTGCATGACACTGTTTTTACCTGCTCTAACCATGCTGTCTGTATAACCTGTCACAAAATTTTTCTACAGTGTACAGCATCTGAAAGAGATCCCACATTATTATTATGAACTATGACATTTTTGTGAAAAGTGCAGATGCCATGGTAAATTCTTTTAAGTATGAATATTTCAACATTTTCATAATTTTTTTTTTTTTTTTTTTTTTTTTAAATACACCGAAGTCTATATCAACATCTAAAACTTTATAGGGTTGTGGTACAAAATTACTCAATTAAACCGTACATTCTGAATATTTAGTATATTTTTTGAAAGGTAATTTCATTAAGAAATGTTTGTAAACTCAGAAGGATCATGTCATAGAGTGCACTGTGTCTCACTTCAGCAGCTCTGAGCAAAACACCTATCCATTGTTGTACATCAAGTTTTTAATATGAAGATCCGTATATCAAGAGCAACCATGCAAATTACACTGTAAATCAAGCATTAAATAGAGTTTTTATTTGACGATAAACCAGGTGACGGCTCACCACTATTGGAAACGGATCCAAGAAAAGAGAAAATTGTGGAGAACAAGAAGGGGATAGGTTAATTAAAGATGACCTAACGAATTGCCAATGGTTGAAAAACCTTTGGGAGCAAAAGTGTAAGAGACTATAAAAATGAGTGTTTTGACTGAGCTTGATCAGCTGGCGTCTTGGCGTTGTTGTCTCCACCAATAAAGTCTATTCTTTTGGCACCTGGAACTCCGGACTCAAGAAGTTTCTTCAGAGAAAAAGACTTTTGCCACCACAAAATTCAGTTTATTTTGTGACTTACAAAAAAGTACTTTAGCAAGCAGTACTAGGTATCCCTAGTAAAATACTTCAACTGGGACTTTTAGAATAATTTAGAACCAATCCTAAAAGGATCCACATGGGAATTTTCAGATATAATATAATAATTATAATAAAATATAATTTTAAATATATTATTACATTTTATAATATATATAAATTTATATCATATAAAATAAAAACTGGATCTTATTTGACACATAGCTCCTAACAGAATAAAAAAAAAAAAAAAAAAAAAAAAGTTTGTTTTTCAGTGACTATCGTCAAAAAACAGTAATGTAGCAATATGGTACAGTGATTGTATAAGATAACAGGTATCCCTAGTAAAAAAAAAAAACGGAGGGAAAAACAAAAAAAAAACCTGGGACTATTATGATCATTGATCATTTTTGTATTTTACTACATTTTAATTACATTGTATAATTACATAAATTATATAATATATATTTTATAATAATTATAATAATATATTATATACAGTTGCAAGATAAAGTATGTGAACCCCTTGCAGATTCTGAGGAAATGTGAATAATTTTAACAAAATAAGAGAGATCATACAAAATGCATGTTATTTTTTTATTTAGTACTGTCCTGAGTAAGATATTTTACATAAAAGATGTTTACATATAATCCACAACACAAAAAAATTAGCTGAATTTATTAAAATAACCCCATTCATAAGTATGTGAACCATTGATTCTTAATACTGTGTGTGGTTACCTGGATGATCTACGTTTTTTTGTTTTGTGATGGTTGTTCATGAGTCCCTTGTTTGTTCTGAGCAGTTAAACTGAGCTCTGTTCTTCAGAAAAAATCTCCAGGTCCTGCAGATTCTTCAGTTTTCCAGCATTTTTTGCATATTTGAACCCTTTACAGCAGTGACTGAATGATTTTGAGATCCGTCTTTTCACACTGAGGACAACTGAGGGACTCAAACACAACTTTTAAAAAAGGTTCAAACATTCACTGATGCTCCAGAAAAAAACATGATGCATTAATAGATGGGGGGTGAAAACATTTGGAATTTGAAGAGCAAAGTAAATTGTATTTAATTTGTCTTCCGGGAAACATGCAAGTATCTTCTGTTGCTTCCGAAGGGCAGTACTAAATGAAAAAAAATGATATCCAAGCGAAATAAGAAAAATTTGGACCTCTTCATCCTGTTCAAAAGTTGTCACCCCCCGACTCTTAATGCATCGCATTTCCTTCTTGAGCATCAGTGAATGTTTGAACCTTTTTTAATAGTTATGTTTGAGTCCCTCAGTTGTCCTCAGTGTGAAAAGATGAATCTCAAAATCATACAGTCACTGCTGGAAATGGTTCAAATACACAAAAAATGCTTGAAAACTGAAGAATTTTCGGGACCTGGAGGATTTTTCTGAAGAACAGAGCTCAGTTTAACTGCTCAGAACAAACAAGGGACTCATGAACAACCATCACAAAACAAACAAACCGTCATAGATCATCCAGGAAATGACACACAGTATTAAGAACCAATGGTTCACAAACTTTTGAACGGGGTTATTTTAATAAATTCAGCTATTTTTTTGTCTTGTGGACTTTATGTAAACATCTTTTATGTAAAATATCTTACTCAAGACAGTACTAAATAAAAAATAACATGCATTTTGTATGATCTCTTATTTTGTTAAAATTATTCACATTTTCACAGATTCTGCAAGTGGTTCACATACTTTTTCTTACAACTGTAATAAAATAATAATACATTTTGTTTTTTAATTATAATAAAATATATATTATAGGCCTACAATTATATTCTATTGTAAATATATTTTTTTATAAATAATAATTATATATATATATATATATATATAAACATTTTATATTTTTACATTTTAAAATATATTTTGTATAACATAAAATAACTGGAACTTTTCTGACACCTAACGAAATAAAACCACGTTATTTACATGGCACTCCCAGATACTTCAAAGAATACGTGTCATTATCATGACGTATTTCCAAATACATAGTCCAACAATGCTAAAACACTGCATTACCAAAATACTTTTTGGGTCATTTTGTTAGTATACTCAGTTCATTTCTTCAAAGACTCAAAACTCCAAAACACACTATTTTAAAAACTAGTGATCGTTAAAAAACAATTTTAAGTTAGTCTGAATCAGACGTAACCAATGGAAACCGCACGGCGACCCTCACCCTTCTCTAGTGTGCTATAACGGTAACAGACACATCCGGTTAGCGCATTAGCTGCTGCTAACCTCAACCACCAAAGACTTATTACCTTTAGCCTAACAACTCTCGTTGAACACATATGAATTACACAATAACACGGTTCCACGCAGCCCTAATAAGAAACAGCTGACACCACCGCTGTTACAAGAGACAAATAGTAAATAAAACATTTAGCGTGTGTGTTGAGAAAGGCTGGCTAACTCCTACCTCACAGAAACGGAGCGATAATGGAAACATGTCCATAAACACACCGCTGTCTCACTCGTCGGTCTCTACGGCTCTTCTGGAGGAACGGAAAAAAACATTTCTTTTATCTCTCGGCTGCATTTATCAGCTCGGTTCCCAGGGTGAGAGCAGTGAAAGTGAAGGGAAACAAACAGAGTTCATGCCATAAGGGAGGAGGAGGAGGGTCCCTTCTGTGGGGCCTGAACAGCTATTGGCTTGAACACACCAGAACGCACACCATACACGTCCATAAAACATGATACTTAAATGTTATCACACTCATCGCAGATGGAAGCCGATTTCTACTGTCATTTTCGTAGAAACACAAGAAAAAAAAAAAGTTTGCTTTGGGAAATCATAAATTATCACATACTGTCATATTTATGAGATAAAAAGTGGAAATTAAGATTTAAGGAGATTAAAGGTTGATTTAGTATGTCATAATTTAGATTTAGATCACAATGACTTTTTAGTCATAATTTTGACTTAGTATGCCAATTTCGAGTTATGTCATAATTATGACTTTTTAAGTCATGATTTCTACTTTTTATCCTGTAATTATGACTTACAATGCCATAATTAAGCTATGATTTACCAATTTTTTTTCCTTGTGTGGCAGAAATGGGTTTCCATACATAGCTATCAGCACACAGTGTTGTGCTACCTAAAATAAAAATTATACAAATGAAACTAATATAATGATTACTATAGCCAGACAAGAGCAATAACACTAGATCTGCCATTAACAAGCAAGTACAGTTGCACCGTATTATATGATTATATGATATTTTGGAAATCTACCATACTAAAATGACGCATTCTTTAAAGTACTTCCATGGAACTACCATGGCGTATGAATATGATAATCATTGACTACCATGATAATCATTTGATACTATTAGTATGCCACAGTCCATTTTATAGGATTATGAATCACTCAGTTTTATTGGGCTATTAACACAGAAGTGGATTGTTTATAATTCTTGTTGTTAATCTGTCTTGTGGAAATCTGTGTTCACACAATGGTGACGACCATGTAGCAACAATCAATCAATCTTTTGAATTTTCTGATTGCCTAAAAATAAAACAAAAATCAATCTACTCACATATTTGTAGCTCTACATTGTGTCTTATTAAAGGTGCAATATGTAAGAATTTTGCAGTAAAATATCCAAAAACCACTAGGCCAGTGTTACATATTTTGTTCACTTGAGTACTTAAAATTAGTGATGGCTGATTTCGGAACACTGCTTCATGAAGCTCCGAAGCTTTATGAATATTTTGTTTCGAATCAGTGATTCGGAGCCTGTATGAAACTGCCAAAGTCACGTGATTTCAGTAAACGAGGCTTCATTACGTCATTACTGTTTCGAAACGTTTCAAAACAGTTCGAAATTTTAATGGTCCACCGGTAGAGGGCGATGATAAAGTGAACCCATGAATCATGCAGATTCACTCAGAACTATTGAACAAGTGTCTATTGGCTTTACCCTATGGTTTTACCTGATCTCTGATCAGTTTTATACATTTGTAGATGTTTTAATTAGACATTAGAATAATTAAAATGAATAATGGTAGTTATTAATCTCTTATTTGCCTGTTTAGCTTGAGCCATGGAACAGAGAAACAATATAAGCCCTGAAAATTGATAAAAGAACACATATTATACAGACACTCTATATTTAATCTTATTAGATGATTAGTTAATTGCATTTGATAGATTTTACTTTCAATAAAACTTTTGCAATACATTTGTAAAAGGTGTTTTATGCATATTTGGCCTGAGTTTTGTTGCATTTACACTGTTCTGACCACTAGGGGTCACCGTGGAGACGGATGTCAGATTGTTTCGAAGCCTCGACACATTACGGCACATTTGCTTCAACTGCTTCAGTGTTTTGCGAAGCCTCGATCTGCCCATCACTACTTACAATATCCCAAATGTTTGCAACTTTGTAAATCGTGAGAAAATTGCAATTTTAACCAAGGCTCCGGGACGTGTGAGTCGCCTGTCAATTGCGTCATACCCGCGTTACCCTCGGTTTCTGGTTTTATTTTGTAGAAACCATGGAAACACCAAAGACGCTTTAATATTTACATGTTTTAATCTATGGTCTTAATAGGCAAGGGAACAACTGTTTTGATATATTTATAGACAGAAAACTAATTGTTGTTATATAACTCAACATGTTTAGTCTTATTGTTTAAATCTAATTTTCTTGATTTTTTGCGAGTACCATGCTTTACCATGCCTCAGAGAAAAACACTATTTTGTGACGTAGCTAACATAGCATAATCAGATGCAGCTTTATTTTTAGTAACAGTAATACAGCATTTTCTCCATCATACAATACGTTTTAAAATTAATTGCATGCCATTTATCAACACAAGCCATCCAGCATTTAATATGATATTCTAATATCGATTTAGCTTACTGCAGTGTGCAAGTGTCTCACAGCAGCCGCCGAGCGAACGCACAGAGTAACGTTATAACATTTTCAACACACTCAAATGTATCTAATATGATAAACAGAGCTGTGTTACCTCATACTCATGACTGGAAAAGCGGAAGCGGCGCCGGCGACTGCGGCATAATAAAAGTTCCGCTGCTCGCGGCGTGTGTTGTGCAATCGCTCCAGCGGCCTCGTTCAGCTCCCACAACACTCAGTCCTGCTCTGCTTCATACTACAGTAACGTTAATAATCGCATCCATGAACATGATTTCTTCCCGAGTCCTATCCCTATTCTTTTCCACCGGCCGTTGAGGTGAAGACCACATGTCCCAAGATTCCGCGCTCAAACTTGGCGTCATCAAGCTACGCCTTTGTTTTGAATAGGCCTCTAGCGACCTCTAGCGGACAGAAAATATAACATATTGCACCTTTAAAATATGCACACAAAATAATACAAATATTTTCTACAGCCTTTTCAGGTGGAAAAGCCTTTTATGATGTCAGTCCAACTTCCAGAGAAGTCACTCTCAATGGACATGCACGTGAGATCTTTAGTCTTTCTTGCCTCATAATTGTTGACCACCACTGTTCCAAGGGCAGCTTTGAAAAGAGCATTATCTACACGGAAATGTGCACTTCACAATAACACAATGCTTTGTCTGTTCTCACGTATCTCTGAGCAAAGAAAGCAAAATTAATCCAAACAATTAAATAATAAAACAAACATGTTTTCCTATACCTAATCTTACATACATAACAAAGATATTTTTGTCGCTGTGCTTCACGAGCTTCAGTAAAGCTTCACCCCTGGATATAATTTTATAATGCTATATGTGTGTGCCTCTCAGATAAATGCATGTTTTAAGTGTTTGATACTACAAAGTGTACTTCATAGAGATGTCCTGTTGACATGTAGGTTGAGCTTGTAGGTTGAGCTTGTAGGCTACTGTATTGTGAAAACTTCAGGAAACACATTTAACCCACACTGATCTCTGAGCGACGACCTTATGTTAGTTTAGGCCACAATAAATACATTTTGCAACTTAGATCTCTATGACCTGCTTTATTAATAATAGATCCCTTTACCTTTCCGTTTTCTATTGCAGACAGATTGGCAAACTTTTTCTCTTTTGCATCACAACGAAACTTGCCTCATAAATAAATGAATAGACCTATTGTTGATAATGAACAGGCCTTAAATAAGGGCGTCACTTCACAAAGAGACAGCAACATTTATCTCAAGATAGTACTGACAGGCTTCCATTCGAAACCCTTCCTGTTTCTCAACCGTTGTGGTTTTATAATCATCACAGCAATAAACATCCACAACTGATGAAATATCTGACCACTGATACCATACAGTATCATTACGCATTTAACTGACTATTACTAGTTTGTCATATGGGAACTAATATTAGTAGGCTACAACAGAATAGTAGAGTTTGTAAGTGAAAGTTCAAAGGCTATGTAAGCATATTTGTAGCAATATTCAATTTGAAATGTAATATGCAAAATGGCAATGACATTTCGAGCTGATCATGTCCCTGCCCTGTCAATCATTGCATCAAGGTGGAGCCAGGTGTTGAAAACATGGCGGCAACAGAGTTATAAAGAGCAAGGCACATACTGGCAGATGAGGTAGAGCAAGTACAGAGAAATGTCAGTGTTCCTGAAGATTATGCGCGTCCGTCAGTGATAGAACCAGTACGTTATTAGAACCATAAATATTTATGGTTAGGGCGTAACACGCCTGGCGCTCGTGCACCTTATTGTGACCACGGCAGCGTCTTTGTGCTGAAACAGACGCGTTGAGTGAGCGGTGCTTAATTACAACAGGTTACATACTCGGAGAAATAATCTTAGACAAACTGTCCGAAATTATTGCTTGCTCTATCAGTTGTTTTTCTCTTTTTATCGTTCTGATCATTGTTTATGCATCAATTAATAAAACGATGTGTAGTCCATCTGGATGCTATTTATAATAACTCTGATGTTTAAACCCCTCTTTCACACACTAGAAAGCATTCCACCCATCCCAGACCGTCTCTAATGCTCCTAAAATTCACTCTGGTGATGTGTAAATTTCTCTCTTCTCTATTTTAGAAACATTTTGGACAGCTAGACAGAGTAGGGTCATTCTTCCGGGTCACAGCAATGAATTACAGTTGCATGAAAAAGTATGGGAACCACTTGCAGAATCTGTGAAAATGTGAATAATTTTAACAAAATAAGAGAGATTATACAAAATGTATGTTATTTTTTATTTAGTACTGTCCTGAGTAAGATATTTTACATAAAAGATGTTTACATTATAGTCCACAAGACAAAAAAATTAGCTGAATTTGTTAAAATAACCCCGTTCAAAAGTTTGGGAACCATTGATTCTTAATACTGTGTGCGGTTACCTAGATGATCTACGACTGTTTTTTTGTTTTGTGATGGTTGTTCATGAGTCCCTTGTTTGTTCTGAGCAGTTAAACTGCCCAATGTTCGTCAGAAAAATCCCCCAGGTCCTGCAGATTCTTCAGTTTTTAAGGATTTTTTGAATATTTGAACCCTTTCCAGTGACTATGATTTTGAGATCCATCTTTTCACACTGAGGACAACTGAGGGACTTGCAATGTAAACATATTTTATGTAAAATATCTTACTCAGGACAGTACTAAATAAAAAATAACATACGTTTTGTATGATCTCTCTTATTTTGTTAAAATTATTCACATTTTCACAGATTCTGCAAGTGGTTTCCATACTTTTTCATGCAACTGCCTATTTCATTTTCTTTTTTAAATCTTTTTTTCTTCTTCTATGAAACAATTTCTATTTACAAAATTTTATTTAAAACTTCTCAACTGCTAATGTTTTTCAACATCGTACAAAAGCCACTGTCTATCAATGCCACAAAACTCTAGTTCCAGCACATCCCAAAGGCGCTCTGCTGGACTGAGATCTGGGGCCGGTTGCACCAGCTGTGCGTAAGTTACAACGTAGCCTAGTTTTGACGTAAATGGGCACAAAGTTACAACTTACGCACTACTAAATATTTTTGTGTTGCACCATTAAACTTAGTTGAAGCGTAACTCTACGTATACACTAAATATTTACGGAAGCCTCCTATCAGGAGTAACGGTTGGAATAAAATAGCAGACTGACTGAACTGCATCAATAAGCTCTTGTTTTACCTGACAGACTTCATTCTTTACACATATATGATGCTGCTGACATTTACACTCTCTTACATTTTAAGAAAGAGAACATTATGTGAAAATATTACTTTGTTAGCCACTCTTCAACACGAACCCGTCCTAAACAGCGCGCCACTGTGTGCATCGGTCCCATCACTCCGTGTTGTGCATGTCAAATAAAATCAGTCATAATCAATAAATGTCATTTCTTATGTTTTTTTTTTGTATCAGTATTTATTTATTGATCCTTATTAATTTCGTTTCAAATACAGTTTCTGAATGATATTTACATATAAAAACATTCATGATTAAGTAGTAGGCTATTATATTTAATGGAAACTTATTTTTACTGTTAGCTACGTGAGGCAAAATAAGTCGGAATGAAGGATAAACTGAAATTCACGGAATTTCAACAACTTCTGCTCATGTTTTTTTTTTATATTAATATCATATAAACAAATGTACATACAAAGTAGGCATTGAACAAACAATATTAACAACATTCTCAAAGGCAGACATAGTTGCAGTTACAATATGTAACAGTAAAGTTTTACATAAAATGTACAATCTTAAAGGGCAATGAAGAACAAAAAATAATAATAAAATAAATAAATAAAATAAATTAAAATAAAGTAAAATTAATAACAGAAAGCATTTATAGAAAAGTAAGTTCTTACAAGGGGTAGCAAGGAGTTATAGGGCACTTAGCTCACTGAAGAAATTGGCAACTGTAGTAGCTTTTTCATTTGAAAGAGCATCAAGAGAAGCAGCAAAAATTTTAAGTTCGTTAGAAAAGTGAGGAAAGGACGGTGGGGTTTTCAGAAATCTACACTTATGAATGAAGTATTTAGCAACTTCGAAAAGGTTGTTAATCAAGTAATGTTGTGAACAATCTTTCTTAAGTACACCAAATTTAATTTGTTTGTATTCAAGGGGTTTTACACATGTAATTATACATGACATTTTACTGCACAATTGGGTCCAAAACAACTTTGAATAATTACAATAAAAAAAAAAAATATGTTCAGTGGTTTCAATATCAATTTCACAGAATTGACAAGAGTTTTCTCCAATATCAAATTTTGATTTGAGGAATTCTTTAGATGGGTATATGTCATTTATTATTTTAAGTTCTTTCATTTTAGGGAGACTTGGAAAGGTAAGATAATTCATTCTCATTTCCTTCACATCTTTAGGATTAAAATCTTTGAAAACATAATATCGTTTAATTCTATTTGGATGAAGTTTATCTATGAAAACACTTCTTATATGTTTGTTAGGGATCATAAATGCAACAACAAACAATTCACCCAGACAAGGAGATGGGAGAGAGAATGTCACAGAGTAATGTGAAAGAATCCCTTTTACTAATAATACCATGTTTTTTGGTATGGCATTTACAACATTGTAAAACTCTTTAGGATGACATACAAACCCATGTTTTAAACAAAAATCATTGTAATTGAGAACATTACCATAGTCGTCCATCATGTCCAATATGGAAAAAATGTTATATTGAAACCAGTTTTCATAAAATAAAGATTTGTTATGGTGCAAAATAAAACGATTGTTCCAAATACAAGTTTTGTGTGAACTAAAGTTGTGAGAAAATGCTAAACTTCTGCTCATGTATTTGAAGGATTACTGAGGGTAAACGTCATATTATGCGACTACGCATTACTTTACGGAGACCTTACGAGCTACTAGCTACGTTCTGCCTTAAGAACAAATGGTGCAATCGAATACTGGTGACTGGAGGCCATTTGAGTCTACTGAACTCATTGTCATGTTCAAGAAACCAGTTTGAGGTGATTTGAGCTTTGTGACATGGTGCATTATCCTGCTGGAAGTAGCCATCAGAAGATGGTACACTGCGGTCATAAAGGGATGGACATGGTCAGCATCAATACTCAGGTAGGCTGTGGTGTTTAAATGATGTTCAATTGGTACTAAAGGGCCCAAAGTGTGCCAAGAAAATATCCTCCACACCATTACACCACCAGCACCTGTTCACATCAGACCAATTGCAGATTTGAAAGATGGGTTAGACATCACCAGTTATTTTTGAGAACAAAAATTATTATTATTATTATTATTATTATAAATAGCACTAATTAGCATCCAGAAGGACTACAAATCGCTTTATTAATATAAAATGATACATAAACAACAACCAGAAAGATAAAAAGAGAGTAAAAACATGCAACCATACTGATAGAGCAAGCAATAGTCTCAGACAGCTTGTCTAAGATTATTTCTATGAGTAAGTAACAATGCAAAGTAATAAAGCACCGTCTATTTCAGCACTTCTACAGACACGCTACCGCATTCACTATAAAGTGCACGAGTGCCAGGCGCGTTCTCTACGAGGCGTTCTAACCATAAATATCTATGGTTCTAATAACGTGCTGGTTCTACACGCAAAACAGTGTTAGCGGTCAAAGCATCAGGAGAAACATCTGACTGTCTGCAGGTGGGACAGACATGTCCATCAGACTCCAGCAAACACATTCTGATACCTGATACCAAAAGATGGTGTTGGTTTTTGTCAAAAACAGCCCTGTTTCTGGCTGATGTTTGCTTGAACAGACACTCAAATTTATCACAGTAGCTGCTCCTGCAGCAGGATCAGACACAGCAGTGTCAGGCACTGGTGAGGATGAGGATGAAGGCTCATTCTTGGCCGAGAAGGTCGGTGTCTATTTCTTCCCAATAGCATAGGCCTCACTGAACAGATCAAGCACAAACAGACACAATGATGGTGACTGAGATTTTAGCAAACACTAGAACATGCATCAAAACCAGTGTACAGTATACTCACGCATCCAACGTATTTCCCACTGCGGTCCATCATGACTCCCTTTCTGTCAGGATCATCCACTTCCACCAGGAAACTACAAGGAATCCCTGCGCATTTCCGTATGTGTTTTCGAGGAGCAAAAACTTTGTCCTGTGAATTCATGAGTGACATTCAAACTCTGAGCAAACAAGCAGACTGTGATCTCTGAAAGCCCAATTACCCCAATGGTTAGGCAGTTTTTAATGTGATTTCCAGGGATCCCACAGCAGAAACAGAAGTAGTTTGGTGGAAGCAGTCCAAGCAGCTTCATCGCATCACTGATAAACGTCAGAATCATGAGCATCTCTCACAAATCTCATATATCAACTTTAAACTCTGTCAATGTGTGAACACTCACCTGCTGGAATAACAGCACAGACTGGACTGGTACATCACAGCTTTGATTTTGTCCTTCTCTGATACATTTGCCTCAGCCAGATTCTCAGTCTGTTTCACACTCATTTACATGTTTTAATGTTTAACACTGATATGCTGAAGAGCCCAGAGACACACAAACCTCCTGGTAGAAGCTGCTTGTGTGTGTTGTTGTGTGATTTCTGCTCAGTTTCAACTTCACTCTACATTGTGTTTTGATATTCTGCACAAAACATTTTTTTGTCTTCTTTATGACACTTATGACACAAACACTGAAGTTCAATACACTGCAGCAGAGAGTATTTCTCACTTATTTCAACACCTTTAAAAGCTGATCCAGTGAAGCTAGTGAAGAATCACCAATCTGCTGCTGAAATAAACATTTCAGCCACAGACGGAAACGGAAACCCAATCAAAATGAACACGAAGGTCTGGAGCGTCAGGGAATTAATAAGAGTTTTGTTGCATTAATTATACAGTGAATGTGGAAAATGTCATTTAAAATCGTACAGTAGTCCATATAAAATGAAAGTATTATTTAAAACAGTCTTACCTTTGTCTCACAACAAGCAAACGGCATTTCCTGACAGTTTGATCAAAAATAGTGTAACATTATAAAACAGTGAACATTTATCTGTCATGGACTGCAGGAGCCAGTCGCTAATATTCTGTACGTTAGAAATAAATTAGATACCAAAATGGAAAACAAGCAAAAGTGCAAAAATAACTATAAGTATTAAATATTTGATTAAAAACTTTTCCAAAGGGACTTATTAGACATAGCCTATTAAACATGAAGATCAAAGCAACAGCTTTTCTACATACTCTTTTTGAGGATCCACTTGATGAGGATCCCGATTTCTGCAAAACAAAACATCAAAGAGTTAAAATGACTAAAACACCAATGACAGACTGATGAATCTTCACATTACATCTAAATGATGAAAGTTGTGTTCGTGTCATGTGACTTACTTGACAAATGGGGATGAGGGCTTTATCATCAGTATATTCTGACAGCAAAAACACCAATATGACCATTAGTTTCACTCACACACTGACAGTCAATATGAAAATATAGAGATATTACTATCTGACACCATCACTATCATAATAACACTACAGTAGGCCTATACAGCACAGAGCTTCAATCTCTCACGCCTCATAATTTGGCGCTTGAACTCCTTTCAGAGTGACGTGAATGGTGCGGGGACTTTATGCTAAAGTGCATAACTCATATTAGACTGAAGTCATGGACCACTTTGGTGTTATTTGATCACTTTCTTAATGTAATGGCTATATTAACAGTTTGAATAACCATTTTGTTTTTCATGCTACTGAAATAACCAATGTTAAGTCTTTTTTTTTCTAATCCCAAAAGCTTTGTTGACTTAATAATCATCATCATTACAATTTCAAGAGCAATAATCAACCATAATGATTTTGTCATGATATTGCAGCTTCACCCTATAATACGGAGCCCCTAAAGCAGGGGTGTCCAAACTTGGTCCTGGAGGGCCACTGTCCTGCAGAGTTTAGCCAGAGATTGTATATTATAGGGAGATGAGAGGGTCTGTATCTCTTACCATTGGAGAAAGCGTAACGGCTAACTTAATCAGGTGCGGCACCTCTCAGCCTATTGTGTAATGGCAGTGACATCAGTCGCAACACTCCCTAGTCTGCCTTCTCTTAAAAAAATACATTTTTATCAAGCTAAAATCTACATATAGTTCCCAACGAAAGTATTGTTTAGTGTAAAACATGCTGAAGATTAGCAAATAGGCTATCGATTAATTAAATGATTAGCTATTTCCCCACAAAAGCTGTTTAATCAGCATAGTGAAGTCTCTCATCCATTGACATCCATTCAAAAAACAGCCTCTGGTCTCCTTCCCTGCGTACCACCAGAGGCGGAGCGTTAGCATTAGCCGTTACGCTTTTTTAGCTAAAGGTTGCATGCTTGCCTTCCAGTGGCTTTGGTTTAGCTCCAACCCTAATTAAACACACCTGAACCGACTAATCAAGGTCTAAGAGCTGGTTGGAGCAAAACTCTGCAGGACAGTGGCCCTCCAGGACCGAGTCTGGACACCTCTGCCCTAAAGGGACGTGGTGGTGTAAAAAAATTGGGATGGGAGGGAAATTTTTTTTCAAAACTTTTGCGTTCCCTTGCAAAACCTGTTTTGAGCTCGGACAAACACTTCCTGTTTAATGTCCCGCTGGCTGGCAGTGTTTCAGTCAGCTCCGGACGTTAACAATGCGGGTCAGTTACATCGGAACTCAGGGAGTTCAGAAAAGTTGGCAATATATTCACAGATTCGAACTTCCCGGATCAATAACTCGTGAGCAAAACGTTGTTAAAACACAAATGCAGCTATTTCCAATCATAGTAACGTAGACAACGAGATACAACCCAATTTTCCTCAAATGAGCTTTATAATATAAATTGCTCTCTATGAGCAGGCAGCGGAGAGATAAGTCCGAACCCAGATAGCACACGTACGTGTGGCCGACGTCGGCCCCTGAGCGGAACGTCGGTCTCATATCTATAACATCTAATAAGGATCGGCCAGGCATAGGCGCGTATCTTCAGTCAGTGCTCTATTTCCAGCTCATCGGCTTTGGGTCGGCTCACGACTGCAGGCCGATGCCGCGCTTATCTCTTTGCGCGTGACCATTCATCTCTGCAACCCACGAGAGAAAAGGCGACTACGGCAACATCTGTGGTTTTCAGTTAAGTTTTCACTTTAAGTAAATTAAAAAAATATTTTGTTAATTTTGTGACACTTAAAAGTTACTAAGGCACTCGGTTTACTACAGGCAGTTTGTAATCACAATTTCTCGGAGGCAAAGGGCCAGATGAGCAGCGGAATGCTAGGTCAGCCCAGCTTGTTTTTAGCTCAGAAATGTCCATACTGTTGTGCCGAAGTTTTTGTAATTATCCAAATTATCTGAACATATCTCGTCCTCTGCAAAATAAACGGATCAGGTCATTAAACTGGTAATGGTAGATGTTTATTTATGTAAATGCTGCGTAACTTTTACGTGTTTCAATGGGCGTGAGCTTTGAACATTCAAACACTGGAGAAGTTACCATGGAAACGGGCGGCACCACAGTAACGGTCAAGCTGCAAAATCTCCGTTTCTCGCTGTTTTCTCTGCTTTCGGGTGAGTTTAGTCACTAAAATCACATAAATAATATAAAACTGTTCTGGATACGTTTCTTACCTGTAATTGACACGCTTCTGTTGAATATTTACTTTATTGAAATAGTTTATTTTCTTCGAAAAAGTCCGTTAGCATAACCGTTTTCAGAACTGGTTGGCTAATATACTGAGCTATTATTAAAGTTTGCGTTTTTAATCACATCTTTTTGTGCAGAAGAGAGGCTTTGATAGTTTTGTTAAGGTTTTGCTGGTAATCTGTCAGTGGGTAATTGGAAGTGAGCTAATTTAAACTGCTGTACTGACATCACTTACAGGAAGCGCGAAAATCAAATGAAACGAAATGAAATGATCTTTCATGGTAAACAAATTACCTCGATTACATTTAATGTTTAATAATTTAATACCAATCACATTGAAGAAAAAATGTTCTGTGATTTCAGGAGTGAACAAATAATTCTACAACAACGGAGGGGGAAGGTCCAAGAGAGCTGCTGACAGAGAAGTGGGAAACTGAGAAAGCTCATTTAATAACTTCATACGCATTTTTTTCCACAAAAGGGTAACACTTTATTATGGGGAACAATTCTCACTTTAAACTAGTTGCTTATTAGCTTGCATATTGGCTGTTTATTAGTACTTAAGCAGATATTAATGCCTTAGGGGCCATTCACACAGAACGCGTCTTTGCGTCTAAAAACGCGAGACGCGGCGCTCAGGAATGGTTTTTAAAAAAGCGCAGCGTAAAACACGAGGGTCTCGAGACGCGCTTTTGAGACGTGATGCAATAACGACAATAACGGAAATAACAGAAATAGGCAAACATCAGAATTGATAGATACGAGTTTTGACATGGGGAAAAAAGGAAAATAAGATAATAATGAGCGCTTCCTCCGCCATGTTGCCGTCAAATAAAACAGTTGTCATGCCAACTTGCTACTGTAAACAGAAGCTCGCAACGCTTGCCCCGCCTCTGAGTTCTTCTGATTGGTCCACTGTTTTGGAACTGACATTGATGAGCGGCGCTGCGTGTAAAAGTTGAAATTCTTTTAAGGCCCTGTGTCCACCAAAGCGTTTTTAGCCAGCTAGGCGCTCTGCTGCAGCGCAGCGTTTTTTTTCCGTTGAGACGCTTTGTTGCTATGATACAGAATATCCGCGGCACTGTTACTTATAACTTATTTTGCAGGTAATTTGTTTCAGACTAAAAATGTCGACACAATGTGGAATACTTGCTATGTATGTTCGGAGACCAGCAATATTAAATTCTCATCCATTTTGTTCCGTTCTCTGCTTGTTGATGTTGTTGTACAGCAAGAATGTTGTGACAGTTGGCCGGTGTTGTATTTGTCCCGCCCCTCCTCCACTCTGATTGGACGGCTGGCTAAAAAGTGACAGTGATGAGCGCAGCGTTTTACTCAAAGTTGAACATTCTTCAACTCGAGGCGACCAGTTAAAAACGCCGAGCTCTCAGCGCTTGAGCGTGAAAAAGGCGCTCAGCGCCTCGTTACGCTCCTGGCGTTTAAAAAACGCGGCGTTCCCATTGAAAACAATTGAAAAAGTACGCTAGCAGCTGGAAAAAATGCTTTGGTGGACACACGGCCTAACTTGACACGGCGTCTTAAAAAGCGTTGTTTCAGTGAGAGTGTCTGAAAAGCCTTTAGGGTAAAATAATCAGCGAAATGAGATGAGGTGACAAATAATGTTATAGTGGTTGTAGTTATGATAAACTATTATGATAACAGGATGTTATGGTCATTAATATATTTTCTCTAGGACTTTTTTGAGTTATTTATTTGTATGTATTTTTACTGATACATTCTTAAATACTTTTTACTAAATATTTGGTAAGACTTTACAAGAAGGTTCATTAGTTAAACATTAGTTGTATTAACTAACATGAACTAGCCATAAGCAATACATTTGTTACTGTATTTACTAATCTTCATTAACGTTAATGAAAATACAGTTGTTCATTGTTTGTTCATGTTAGTTCACAGTGCATTAACTAATGTTAACAAGATTTTAATAATGTATTAGTAACTAATGTTAACTAATGAACCTTATTGTAAAGTGTTACCAAATAATTAAATACTTTAAATGCTGACTGTGGTTCAGGGGGTCAACAACTTTAGGCATTTAAGTTATTTTTCACATAAATCTGGCCATCTTACTCACTGCTCATACTCTTAGCCTCTAAAATGTTTGAATTATATCACCAATACAATATCAGGGGGTAAAGATAGCATTAGAGTTCTTACAGTTATGGCTATGCTCTTGTTACCAGATGTAATCCCCAGCGTTTGGTGCTGAGATTCTTCAGTACAAGGCCTTGATGCCATGAAGATGGTGAGTTTCCCAATAGCTGCCACTACCCAGATCAAGAGACTGAACACAACAGGCTTCAATCTGTATTAGTCTATTTTGATAGGTATATATGTTATGTGTCTTTTCTTTTCATTAAAGCCCATCACTGACATGCTTTCCTGTGTAAACCATCATATTTATCCAAATGAGGTTTGTAAATGCATGAATTCTTTATATTTTACATTAATCATTAATTTTGTATAAAAATTACATATAGAAGATATTGTGACAAGGGCCTCTCACAAAATGCCATATTAAAGGAATATTCAGAGTGCAAGTCAAAACTGTCTCTTTTGGGCAATATTATACTACAAATATCTATTGAGCTAAAGTTAAATTGAACCTGGAATGATAATTTGTGTTACCAGATGCGATACTTTGTAATGGGCATGTACAATGGATTTTGAACTGTACTATTTTTATTGCAGGGTCTCTGGGATCCCCAGCTGAAGGCATGAAGACATCAGATGTTGGCCTGGACAGATGTACCAACAGTACCACACTGACCTCTGCTTTTGCATGGATGGCTGATTACTACCATGTTCTGTGAGGGTATTACTATAGCAAAACTGAGCACCTGTGACACTGGGATTTGTAGTTGTAAAGAATAGTAACACATCAGTACACTTAAAGTCAGAGAAAATGTTTTTTTAGAAGTTGCAAACTTTTCTCTCTCTTTCTCTTACAAACAACACAACAGTTACACCTTTTCAAATTCTTTTCTGTTGGTGCACAAGTCCTATTCTACGAATCAGAAATTAAGATATTCATATGCTCACATTTAAGCTGTGGACACATGACTTTGAGCATGCGGAATTTCTTCGGACACTGTAACCGGTGTGATGTGAGTCTTTTTATAAACATGAATTCAACATTTAACAAATAGTATATTCAAAATATAAAAATATACAATCTACTCGACTTTACTATTTTTTTTTTTTTTTAAATTTAGCCAAGAGGTCACAGCTTCGTGTATTGATTTTGTACTCTTTACACATAGTCGTGTGATGCGAATTCGCAGGTTAGAGTTCCAAACCAAACTTTTTGCATGAGCTTGAGTTTGTGGTCTCCCGCATTTGTGTGCATATGAATGGAAGTCAATGGAATGAAAAGCGTAGTGTGACCGCACCTTTATTCTGCAGTTGCTGCACACCTGTATCAAAAGTGTGAAGTCATGGACAAATTTTATTTGTGAACTGATATGCGAGATCTCACATATGACATATCAGTATGTGACATCCCACTCACCCACGTGCTCTATCCAGTGATAAACATGCTCTTGTCGTTATTAATCAATTAGTAATCAACACAGCACCACCCCGAAATTGCCTTGCACTGTAGAATTACGGTTTTGGCAAGAAATGAAAAGTAGCCAATTATTTATTATAAATGCTACCATTTTACAATCAATATTTAAGACTATGTTAGAGAGGGATAGAAGTCATTTTTATGGATGATAGGATTTTTTCATTACAAACTTTATTTTATTTGAATGATCTACAAAAATTTGAGCCTATGAGTTTAATAATTTGAATTTGTAGAATAGGATTGTGTTTGTGAGAGAAAAGAAAACAACAAGTTTGCAAATCCTAATACATTTTCTCAGTGACTTTACTGAAATATTCTCTACAAATTCCACTGTCACAGGTGCTCAGTTTTGCTACAATAATACTATATATTATACAGCACATGCATAATTTGAGACAATTCTGATTACATTTCCAGTCTCATTTTACCAATGACAAACCACATCTATCTTATTAACTACTATTTTGTGTATAATCAATATATAAACGAGTAATATTTAATTTTTAACGAGGGATTGGCTGGACCCTGCTGACCCAATCAGTATTTCTCGTCCAATGGTCATACTTTAATTTTCCGGTTTCTCTAGTATTGCATCCTTCTCATGGGCATTTAATGACTTTTCAGTGTGGGTTAAACTCCTTTTTTGGCCCATAATATGTATTTTTTTTTTAAAAGTAATTAAAAATAGTTTTGTCTATACTATTGAAATTGTGGGTTACATCTTTGTCAACTTTTTCACCCAAGGAGTTTACATTCCTGATAATACAAGAGTGAGGAACTTACATTTTTAGTTGCAAAGGAAAACCAGTTCATCTGCTATATTCTTCTGTTCTCCATGTTCAAGGGTAAGATTTCTTTATAAACTATCTACTCACCCATATGTCTTTATTTTTGTGGAACACAAAAGGAGAGAGTCACTTTGTCTCAGTCACCATTAGAAAAGAAACTGCGATAGTTAATTGTGACTCAGGCTGTCAGTCTCTTGATGTTCTGCCTTACATCTCCTTTTGTGCTCCAATACAAATAACATGTTTGGTACAAAAGAACATGACCAGTTTTGTTCTTGAGTAAATATTGCTTTTAATTTTTTTAACTTGAGACTGTTTAGCCTGTAATTTTCTTGTATACCTCTGTGTGTATTTGAATGTAAATGCCTTTTATATTAGTCATATTGAAGATTTGTATATAGAAGGTTGTATGCTCTAAACATGTAGGCTATCTGTAACTGTATTTTGTAAATATTAAAACAGTGTTAACTGAATGTGATGTGTGATTACATAAACATGCTAATTTATCTATTAGTATTAAGTATTTGAGATTTTTAAAACAGAGAATGTGTTAACTGTATAAAACTTTAACCCAACTGAAATCAACATCGTTTCAACGTGAGGTAATCAAACCATCTGCGTCGATTTTCCGTTTGTTTTGAATGGTGTGTCTGACGTTGGTCTTTGATGCTGTGAGAAACATCGATTCTAGGTTGATTCTTTGTCAGTGTGCTCTCTGGGTGTAGATTGAAAGGTTCAGCCTAAATAAATAAAGGTCCTAGAAAGCCCCTGCAGAGCGGCCAGGATTTACATCTTTGCATCATCCTAACATCGGCCGGAGAGCATTCGCGATCAGAGGCCGACGTCTCGGCGACATTTTCCCAATTAGCAAACGCTCCCTGAGCTACGTCCCGGCGATGGAACTTTGTCCATCGGGTCAACATCGGCCCGACGTACGTGTGCTATCTGGGAAGGGACCGTCTGAAAAGTGCAAAACCCAAAACCCTTTTGCTCATTTTATATTATGAAAAATATTCACTAACTTCATGTAACACATTGTACTGTCACCAAATTCAGTTCACACGTCACTGCTCTCCTGCTGGTTGTACTACAACATTAGTTTGATTTAAGAAAAAAAAAAAATTCATAACTTTTATGATTTATTATGAAACAAAATCAATAATTTCACTGTTATTAGAAAAAAAAAAATAAATAAATTGTAATGCCTGTCTGTTATGATTGTAAGACTCTTGCCTTTTCATGAGATCTCTCGGCTTGATTTTCTCACAAATGTGTGCAGGCAGATTTTCTCACAAATGCAATAATAATAATTATAAAACTTTATTTTATAGCGCCTTTAAAACAAGAACATACAATACAATGGAATGGGGGAAATAAAAGATAGAAATATGCATCAAAACACATTTCAAGACATATATAGGCTATCTATCTATCTATCTATCTATATATATATATAAATCACATATAGGCTAGCCTGAAAAAAAGTTTACAAGAAGTTTTCAGCTGATGAAAATGAGAGGTGAACAGGATCATGTGACACTGAAGCCTGGAGTAATGATGCTGAAAATTCAGCTTTGATCACAGGAATAAATTATATTTTGAAATATACAAGAGAAACCAGTTACTTTAAAGGTGCAATATGTAATATTTTCTGTCCGCTAGAGGTCGCTAGAGGCCTATTCAAAACAAAGGCGTAGCTTGATGACGCCAAGTTTGAGCGCGGAATCTTGGGATGTGGTCTTCACCTCAACGGCCGGTGGAAAAGAATTGGGATAGGACTCGGGAAGAAATCATGTTCATGGATGCGATTATTAACGTTACTGTAGTATGAAGCAGAGCAGGACCGAGTGTTGTGGGAGCTGAACGAGGCCGCTGGAGCGATTGCACAACACACGCCGCGAGCAGCAGAACTTTTATTATGCCGCAGTCGCCGGCGCCGCTTCCGCTTTTCCGGTCATGAGTATGAGGTAACACAGCTCTGTTTATCATATTAGATACATTTGAGTGTGTTGAAAATGTTATAACGTTACTCTGTGCGTTCGCTCGGCGGCTGCTGTGAGACACTGTTGCACACTGCAGTAAGCTAGATCGATTTTAGAATATCATATTAAATGCTGGATGGCTTGTGTTGATAAATGGCATGCAATTAATTTTAAAACGTATTGTATGATGGAGAAAATGCTGTATTACTGTTACTAAAAATAAAGCTGCATCTGATTATGCTATGTTAGCTACGTCACAAAATAGTGTTTTTCTCTGAGGCATGGTAAAGCATGGTACTCGGAAAATCAAGAAAATTAGATTTAAACAATAAGACTAAACGTGTTGAGCTATATAACAACAATTAGTTTTCTGTCTATACATGTATCAAAACAGTTGTTCCCTTGCCTATAAAAACGTAAATATTAAAGCGTCTTTGGTGTTTCCATGGTTTCTACAAAATAAAACCGGAAACCGAGGGTAACGCGGGTATGACGCAATTGACAGGCGGCTCCTCACACGTCCCGGAGCCTTGGTTAAGGGTGTACTCACACTAGGGCTGTGTTCCACTCCAGTTTTAGACATGCACTCGCGAACTTCCCTAAGCACTTCCCCTCGGGGGAATCCCTGCCACCATTTTGAAGTGCGTTCCACTTGTGAAGTGGACGAGGTAAGTTTATATGGACAGACCTTGGTCAAAATCGAGGGAGCGAGTCTACTTCATATGTACACTTCAGGCAGCTCCATAACCAACAATGCAACACGATTGTGACGTCACCGCATATCGCGTTTAATTTACCCCACCACAAACAACTCTATGATATATTAATTATTTTTTTTAAATATTTAAAACACACATATATACATATAGAATGCTGCATTAAACAATTTTGTAAGGGGAAAAAATAAATAATAAATCAGCTCCATTGCGGATTCCAAGTGATCAAGCGCTTAGGACGTTCCAATTCAGCCCACTGCAAAGGTTCCGCCAGTAGTGGGCACTCATGCAACGTAAGTAATGATGTACATCCGAGTCAACGAGACTGAGGGAAGTTAGCGAGGGAAGGGCATTCAAAAAACGAATTGGAACGCAGCCGGTTGCCTTGAACCGAGCCCGAGCGCGATTGTCCCCCCTCCCCACTCCCCAGCTGGCCTGCACTCACACTGCACTTAACGTTCCAGGCCGGAGCACGCTTACGTCACACACTTGTCAAACGAACCGGGCTTTGGTGGTCAAACGCGCTCGGGCACGGTTCAGAGCGCCTAGTGTGAGTACACCCTAAAATTGCAATTTTCTCACGATTTACAAATGGTTGCAAACATTTGGGATATTGTAAGTAGCCTACTCAAGTGAACAAAATATATAACACTGGCCTAGTGGTTTTTGGATATTTTACTGCAAAATTCTTACATATTGCACCTTTAAATTGCAATAATATTTCACAGTATTACTGTTTTTACTTAAGTGTACTGTATTTTTGATCAAATAAATACAGCCTTGGTGAGATTAAGAGACTACTTTCAAAACATTAAAAAAAACCTTCATGTTTACAAACTTTTGACCGGTACTGTACATGCAGTGAAGATAATTAATGTAAGCGTTGCCTGAACCAAATTTGTGTGGCTATTATTAATATGTTTAAATGAAAATGGAAAAAGGCAGATTGGTGTTTTATAACGTTTTGTATAACATGTTGCTGGCAGTTATACATACAGAGATAACCGGAGTAACCAGAACGAGCCGAGTGATGTTATCAAGATTGCTGCTGTTGCATTTTGCAGATAATGTTGAATTACCAAACTTTGCGTACTTGGTATTGAGAAACGCCCAACTCACCTGTTCACCGCTCATTTTCGTCAGCTGTAAACTCCTTGTGAACTTATTTTCTATACGTGATTATTTTGTTTTATAGATAACTATGTATGTCTTTAAATGTGTTTTGATGTATGTTTCTATTAGAGATGCACCGATACTAAATTTCTCTGCCGATACCGATAGCCGATTATTCAGAATGATATCGGCCGATACCGATCAGGGCTCTGAACCGGTTCAAGGAACGAAAACGAAAACCGGAAACGAACGAAATTTTGACCGGAACGTAACCAGAAGAGATCTCATAAAAAGGCAAGAGTCTTACAATCATAACAGACAGGTGTGCATTTGTATGCACTAGATTTGGTATTTGTTCAAAGGTTACATGCCATTTGTAGGATGGTTTGTATTTATTTGTGAAATATGATGTAGGCTCATTTATTTATATTTGTAAAACAATACATATATTTGTTACTCCTCTGCGTTTTCGCTCAAACTGACCTTTGTATTTGCTCATCACTTTCTGTTTGTTTGCAAGTCGAGTTTTCCTTTGCAAAGCAGATTGTGTTTGTTTGCAAAATGCTGGATTTGTTTGTTTAATTATGGCACAATATTAACTCCATACTCCACTAACTCCATTAACTCCACGCCTCAGTGACTACTTCACTCTGCTGTCAACCTCAGCAATCATGACGTCTCACCCCCGTTTTTATAGCATCAAATAATTAACTAAAAACAAATTTATTTAAAGAACGAACACTTGAACTAACAACAGCGTGATAAAAACGGCCTAATATGACAGAAATTGTCTTTGGAAAAAAATATTTGAAGTGTAATTTAATTGTTTAGTTTGTCTCACCTTCCACTGGAATACATGGAGAGGGCGGGGTTTATGACCTATACTGCTTCCAGCCACCTGGGGGCGATCGAGATGCTTTGGCTTCACTTTTCAGGACTCGTGTGGCACGCTTGGTCTGAGCTCACAACAGGTTTTGCGAGGGAATGCAAATATATTTGCGAGGGAACGCAAAGTTTCTCGGGGGAACGCAAAAGATTAAAAAAAAAAAAAAAATCCTCCCATCCCAATTTTTTTTCCACCACCACGTCCCTTTAGGGCTCCGGACTATAATGACTTCATGTTTATAGGCTATTTACCTTATGCAATGTAAATGTACAGGAGCAGCATTAAACAGTAGGCCTATGTGTAAATAAACAAATGCCATGTCAGATGCAGCTTTTGTTCCACCTTTGCAGTGTAAATGCCTTTAGTTGATGGCTGAAAAAAAATTTAATTGGTAACAGTCTGTAAAATTGTGACTGATTAAAGCAGGGGTGGGGACCGTTGATCCTGGAGGGCCACTGTCCTGCAGAGTTTAGCTCTAACCCTAATTAAACACACCTGAAGCTAATCAAGATCTTCAGGATTACTAAAGTTACAGGCGGGTGAGTGTTTTTTCAGGGTTGGAGCTAAACCAAAGCCACTGGAAGGCAAGCCTGCAACCTTTAGCCAAAAAAGCGTAACGGCTAATGCTAACTGGCGGTACGGGCGGTACGCATTGGCGGTACGCAGGGACAAAGAGTATGTCATATTCTTTAGCAGAGAGGAGTTTTGAATGGCGACACGATAGGCTGAGAGGTGCCGCACGTGATTAAGTTAACCGTTACGCTTTCTCCAATGGTAAGAGATAGACCCACTTATCTCCTATCTATCTAATAATACGATCTCTGGCTAAACTCTGCAGGACAATGGCTCAACGTTCCCCAGTGTTGCCAAGTCCACGGTTTTCCTGCGGAATTTGGCTACTTTTACACTGTTGCCGAGGGTTGTTTTTAATGTCTGCAGGTTGAAACGACCCCAAATAACATGATATTTAGTCCCTGGAATGCTAATTTTACCAGGGGAACCCCACCAAAAATGCTGATTTTACCCCCTGGAATGCGATTTTTACCAGAGGACCCCCCCTGAAACGCAGTTGGGCTAGTTTTGAGTAGCAATTGGGCAGGTTTTGTTGTGAAAACCTGGCAACCCTGACGTTCCCCACCCCTTGATTAAAGTAACTGGTTAAATTTGGGTATTTGAACAACCCTCCAACCAGTGTTGCCAGACGTACGACAATTATCGTATTTGTACAATAATTTTGACCTCTGTACGATTTACGATCAATAATGAAAAAAATCCAATAATGTACAATAATTTCAGAATTTTGTGACACTTAAAATGATGGTCGTTATAATCGGCTTATACTCATTGATCTAGCTGTGGATCCTCTACGTCATGATTATAAAGAGAACGCGAACGTTGTTAGGCATGTCTTTTCATGTTACGTCTTCTCGACCAATCATCGTGGAGAATGACTCTCACGAGCACAAGTTAACGAATCAATACTGCACGGCCAACCCCCCTCCCCCACCCCCTTCAGTGTTCTGTTTTGCAAACATACTTTGCAAAAAAAAAGTATGTTTACAAACATTCTTTACAACTTAAAAGTATTTACTCTGCTCAGTTATACAGTAACCTAAACAAATAAGCACAAGTCAACCTGCCATACCAAACAAGACCACAGGGAGATACCAAAGGACTGAATTTAAATACCATGCCGATCCATTCAAAATTATTAAACACAACACCACTGATCCTCTCAAACTTAAGTAAGTTCAGTATTGATTCATTCCGTTATGAAAATCATTAGTTATTAATTTAGTTCATTTATCTACACTAAAAACTCGTGTACGATCATTTTCTTCCAAATACGATAATTTTGAGCTTCTGGTACGATACTTGGACATTTCCAATCTGGCAACACTCCCAGCTAACACACGACGTAATGTATTCGTACTTTTTGGTAATTTAATGACTTAAGTAATTACTAACTGACAAAGTAACTACGACGTCGCATGCCAGTAATTTCATTACCTTCAGATTACCATCTCACAACGTCGTCAGTACGATCTCCTAACGTTATAAGATTACCAAGAACGTTCCAGATACGTACTCTATTCGTAATATATTGGTAATTCCATGACTTACTAGTAACGTAACTACAACGTTGTATGCCCGTAATATACCATCAAATTACCATATCACAACGTCGTCAATACAATCTCCTAACTTTATCCACCTTATTCCTGACTAGCCTACTGCGTTTCGAATTATGGGTTGCACTTCCGGTTTGGGGAACTTCCATTTAAAAAGACTGAAACGAATCGTTTCAAATCATAAGGTTGCCCTACAAATAAAGCTTATCTGTCAGTTTGACTGAATGAGCTGTCAATTTTTCTTTCATGTTTTATTTTCAGACATCATGAGAATAACGCAACGCTTGGTATTTTAACGTAACATAACAAGAATATCTATGGCAAGAGCACTTTTCAGTCGCTGCTTTCTATCCTCGTGATTATTTTTCTTTTGTCCCTTTGCATACCGCTGTAATAGTATGAAAAAGGACAACATATACTGCACATTTGTGGTCTGTTCTCCCGATATCATTTACGATATATCCCATTAATAATTCACAGGAATGCACGAAGAATCTCTCGTTTTTCTCCTCAAAGCCTCACGTCTCTTTCCAGGTTTGTTTTCACAGGTAAATACAATTATCTGTAAAAATGATGGAAATCACTTTGAAATAGTATCACGCAATGCTGAAGTTCATGAACAATTTTTATTAAGGCAACGTATATCACATAATACAGATATATATCACTATAGTTATATTTAACCCGTCTGTTATTGCTGTGGTAAGAATCGCGCTTTTTCATGGCCTGTTGAAAGTACCTTGTTGATGCTTTTACACTTTTAAATGTCCTTTTAATGTTCTTTGGTTGAAGGATGAGTAGAATAATGTCATCTCGTTGTACCCAGTTTTGAAAAAAAAACGTATTATTGCGTTCATAGCGCGAGCCTTTTAATGACTGTTTACAGCTTAACTGAAGTTACATCCATAATTCGCGCAAAGCGTCATGGGGCGTAGGAATAAGGTGGATAAGAAAACCAAGGACGTTCCAGATACGTACTCTGTTCGTAATATAATGGTCATTCCATGACTTACTGGCAACGTAACAGCAACGATCATGTGTTCGTAATTTCATTACCATCATTTACACGTTCTTTATATGTTATTATTACCAGAATTTGCTATTTAAAATGTGTAATTAAACGTCAGACACAAGACTGTTTCTTTTCACCAAGTTAGAATATGGATGACTGCTTTATATATATATATATATATATATATATATATATATATATTTACTGCTTTTTATATATATTTTTATATATATGTTGACAAGAGAGTAAAGTTAATTTTTCTGAGGTGTGAAACTTTTTATGACTTTTTTTAAACAATCTATGAGGCTAACGTTGGCATAATGACAGATGAAGCCTGGCTACACCTTCTCATCTGACAGCAGATACATAAGGACAACTCAGGCAATTTTATTCAAAATAAATAACAGAAGAATTTATTTTTCCGAGGTGACAACGAATACATGGCTTTTATAAAAATGTATAAAATAAAGTTAACTTTGGAAAGACGCTAAACCTTTTTTTTATTGTTATGTTTACGTTAGTGATGGTGGCCGTTAGAGTTGCCATGGCAACCGGGAAAACATTCAAGCTGCTGGAGAGGACAGCGTCGACATTTCTCCATGTTTCTCGTCAGTTTTATAGCAATAAAGTTCAACAACTGCGTCAGATTGGTTAAGTAACTTACCCACAGTCTACTTTAAGTACTTTTGTTAATATTTTTACCTCTGTGATTATATGGTATCTTTCCTTGATCGTTTGAAATATGTTAGCAAAATGTTACGCTAGCATAGCATATGTTTTTAATGATACTGAGTGCAAAACGTCTTGAATGCTTTTATTTTATGTTTCGCTGTAGGCTATATGTTTTTATTTATAGTTTGGGTGTATTTTATTATTTGGATTTTTGTTCATGTTCTGTGTGTTTTTCAAAATAAATGAATTGAATTCATTTTGAGTCTGCATTCATCGTTCACAGCTGTTGGAATAGCCTTTACATTAGTTTGGGCAAATGAGGACGTAAATTCGGTTAAACTACTGCATGTCCGCCCATAGAAAAATAAATATAAAAATTACCAACACACAACCATTGATACACAACGTTGCCACGACGTCGCAGTTATTAACTGGCAACGTCACAAAGTTACGTTCTAGTTACCTCGCCACGACGAAAGTTTGGTCACCAAATTACGTTGCAGTTACGTAACAGTCACGTATTTTGGTTAGCCCCCAACCCCATTGTGTAATTCTCACCCTGGACTTGAATTCCTTCAAAAGGGACAGTGTCGTGGGTGGGTTTACTCGCTGCTCTCCTCACCGTGTTTCCGCTACTGTTGTTAAAATGTCATCTGCAGCTCTTAACGTCTGCACTCTGCAGCGTTTTACGTCTTTAATGGGAGAGATAAGCAAAGCGCACGGAGCGGAAAGGGCTTATAGTCTTTGGCTTGAATGAAGCGCGTTTGGCGCTAGATTACCATAAACTAGCGCTTGTGGTGTGTACCGCTCCGTTGTTTTGACGCGCTGCTCACTTTAAACTGTAGAAACGGTAAAATGGCGCAATTATGTCCCGCGGTCCGGATGGAAACATTTGAATACCACTGGGTATGAATTTGCAGAGCAATGTTAAAAAAAAAAAGTTGTATTTCCCCAACGTCTGCATGTATTTATGTTTGCATAATAAAGACCAATTTATATTAACATTATATTGGTCAATTCTATAAACAGTTTTATAGAACAGTTCCTGTCCTTAATTCTGATTGGTCAATAGCGGTGTTTTATTCACGATAAAACTAAAACACGGCTATGACAGTCACCCAACGGTTCTGTATCACCAAAGACTATAGAAGGGACTTTGGTATCACTACCCTTAGCCACCACCACTCTTAGCAACGTAAACATATGTTTGTTCTCATTGATATTGTTCATTGAAGCTTATTGTATTACGTAGAACTAGAAGAGTATTATGAGAAAGAGATCGATTGAACGAGTTTATTACCTGCATTCAGATTTAGCATTATCCTTCAGGTCAGTCTTATGTTCATAATAAAAAAAATCTGTTTAAATGTCCTATGTATTATCTTGTCCTTTTAACAGTTAAGGGGTTTTCCCGTGACTGACAGCGCTAGTCAAAGCATTTGTCAGTTGCGTCTTGTTCTGTGTTCACAACAATTCAGTCTTTTCAATGTAAAAGTCTTCGCTACTGACTGACATAGTGGCACCTGCAGCCGTACGGCTGTACGCACTGTGCGTACCATGAGAGGGCGCTAATTAATGCCGTTTTTATTTTTTACATGATTTTAAATTGATTATTAAAATCTACCTGCGTACACTCATGTCATATTAAGAGAGCAAGAGAAAATGAGAATAAATAAAGGTGTGCGTTTGTGTGTTGTAAAGTCAAATGTGTGTATGTGCGTGCATGGGTGGGCATGGGGGATATGGGTGAAAAGAAATCTGATTGGCTAGTTTAGTTTCGTCGTTTTTTCCACACATGAAAAATTACGTTACATATAATGTTTAAAAACAGGCTCAAAATGAGTAAACATTCTAAAACAGCTAAATTCGATTGAAATATTTGCAAAAATGCCTAAAGCTATTGAGTAGGGATGGAGAAATGAAGCCTCTTAAATCTTTGAAGCTTTTCTCTAAATGTTTCGGGAAAGGTTTCAAAGCATCAAGAGTGTCAAAAACAGTGCCATCTTGTGGCAGGTAAAAGTGCGCAGTTCCGTTGTTTTATCCATTAAGCACAAATAAAAGCCTGACGACTCTAAATGTGTTCAGTTTTCTGATAATATAATTCACATATTAAAGTTTGCTAATAAATAAAATGGTGACTGGAAACAATGTGAGGCTTCTCTTTATGTTAATCACGTTTCTCTGAAAACAATATGCACATTTCGGGACCAAGTCGCTCAGAGATAACGTAAAAAAGAAAAAAAAAAAAAAGAAAGAAAAAAAAAGTAACTAGTTCTGTGCGTACCCTGAGATAAAATCCTGCAGGCGCCCCTGGACTGACACACTTATAAAGACAGTCTTTGCCACCATGTAATGGCGTAATAATGTAACCTCGGTTGCTGTTCACGTCAGGGACTATTTTTTTCCGGCGGAAGGAAGGCTTTTAGTGATTTTACCTCATGAAAGTTGCATACATATTTTTGGCTTTAATATTTGTATTGTGTTGTAACCGATATATAAGGTACTCGAAGCTAGCGCTGTATCGTGAATAAGTCACGGCTGAAGGGGTTGCAGGGGTCGCAACAACGCCCTTCAGCCATTATTGCTTACATAAACTGTCGTCTCCTAATGACTGAACGTTTGTCACTGCTTTTTTAATTAATAAATTTAACAGATTTTTTTTTTTTTTTTTTAAAAATCCGATACATTATCCCTTTAATGTACTATTATAAATAGATCAGATGTTTTAATATATATATATTTTATTATCAGACACCACACTGTTGTCTCCAAATGACTGAAAGGTTGTCACTTAATTTTTATATTAAATTTCAGGTAAGCAATGCTCTTTCTAACAATATATTTAATTTTTTTTTTTTTTTTTTTTTTTTACTGTTTATCCCTTTAATGGGATTTATACTTTATTATAAATACATGAAATGTTTTTTATTCAGAATTGTACACAAAAAAAATATTTTCACCTGTTCTGAATATCAGTTTTAATAAAAACTTACAGCTGAAACTCAAAAGTTTTCAAACAAATCCAACTATGCTTGTCAGAGTCTGACATTAACATTTTTTTTTTTACTTCTTCAGGCCATATTCTTCATATATTAACAGTAAAAATAAAATACAATAAATGTTATTTACAGTTTACATAGCTGTGTATCATACCTGCAAACTCCAGACCGGCGAAAAAGGTGACGGATAGGGAATTTTTCTTCTAAAAAATGATTGGAATCAGCAGTTGAAATAGTTCCGGAAAATTCTGATATTAAAATAGAACTACATGTTGGGAGCAACATTGTTATGAAACAACACCAATGTCTATGGTAACATAAAATAACCATAAAACTATGATTTAAACAACTTAAAAGGTTAAATATAACAAGTTTTGAAAAAAATATCATGCTATTTCAATGTCAGAACGGAGATTTGCAGGTATGGTTTATGCCACATACAGTATGCCTGCATCTAAAAAAATACTGTGTTAAAAAGTTAGTTTTGCAATGCAAGTAAAACAAAAAAAGACACTTCAGTATAAGAACCATGTCAGCTCACATCTTTTACTGATGCACATTAATGATTTTTACAAAATACATGTATGGAAGTCCTAGAGCCTCTGCATTCAGAAGTGCAGTGAGAACGAGGCTCATGTTTGAAAGCAAAACAAGAGGCAGAAGAAACGTAGCGAAAGCTCAAGATTTTTTAAATTAACTACATACAACTCTATCTCACATGAACATTAAACATGTATCATAAAACATAGCAATAAAATAGGCTTCTTGATAGAAAAAAATCTTTTATAATTTTCTTTTTTTTTATAGTGAAGATTAGCCCTATCTATCGAACAACTTAAGAACTGCAACAACCTTACTTTCTCCAAATGCTGTCGGCTCAAACAAGGGCCTCCTCAGCTTTCATAAGTGCATTTCTGTCTCTAGAGCTTGGCTACTGCAAGGACAAAAATGACAATTCATAAAAGTACAGCTGAGAAGTGCAAAAATAGCTTATTAAAACCGTGGGGCTTTTGATAAAATGTTGACAGCAGTAAGCTACATTAAAAGAAACGTCTAAATGAAAGTGTATTGAACCAGAGTGCAAGGCAGGGCTCTGAACAGCTGCGAAAGTGAGATCCTTGGCATTTCGCTATGGGCTTTGCATCTACGCGATCCTCCTTCCAAAAACAGAACACACCCATCGGCATTGAACTTCGACAGCACTGGAACTCACACGTATATTGCAGGTTACTTTCGTAAAGCACCAGGTAATAAATAGGCTTGTACAAAATGACTCTAAAAGACACGCTGAATTCATTATGTTCCAAATAATGTACAATATTCAGGATCTCAACTGTACAATTTATGACAGTGTAGATCTTAAAAAAAGGAGATCCGCGCTCATAAAATGCAATGGCACCTCCGTTCGGTAAAATACGGGTAGAAACAGTACCCTGAATTGAGTCAAATAAATTAATGCAATTTGATAAAATTAGATATTTTTTATGAAATTGAATGTGATTTAGAGCGACTTCATGAACAGGATGTTCATGCTGAAGTGTTTTTATTTTTAGAGTGTGTGTGGCACAGTTTCACAGCGCTGAGGTTAAAAGGGCATCACCACACCCAATGACAAAGCTGCATTCTGAGAAAGACACTGTGAAACGCCCTGCCTCGACTCCAGATGATATCAGAATAGATGGGTGAGTGGTTAAACCCATCCAGGTGTCCGACACCTGCAAACTGAACGTGGCTGACATTGGCAGGGTGTGCTAGAGTCCGCTGGAAGAGTGCTGGTGGTTTTAGGTGAAGGCCGTGTCGTCGATGGCTACTCCATGATGGCTCGGTAGATGGCGGGTTCGATGTAGTCCCCTCTGTACCTGGAGTTGATCACTCGCTGTCTCTTGCTCTCCTGAACCTTCTTCTCTCCAAACATCCCGTCAAAACGCATGTCTGAGGCCTTAGACTGAATCACACACACACACGAAAATCAATAGAGTGCATTAGTGCCTGCACACTTTTTCAGCTGCGTTTTTTTTTTTTCATTATTTTTTTCCATAGTGATTTTAAAAAAAAGTTTTTTTAAAAAAAAGTTTTTTTTAAATTAAAGAGTTATAAGCCATGAACCAAACCAACAAGCTACGAGCTAAATCACATAACAAAATTTGATTTGAAGCAAACAAGTATTTGAAAATCAGAAAAAAAGACTAGATGGCTTTAATGAGGGGAAAGAACTACAATCCCATGAAGCATTGCGAACAGCATAAACAAATTAAAAACAATGGAGAAATATAAACACTATATGACATACACACAAAAGTATTTTGATAGCATAGCGAGATTGTTTCGATTACGTCATTTGCTCACCGCAACTCTTTGATTGGTGGTATTTTCTGTACAGCATCATGGGTAATGTAGTTTTTCACCACAAATTCAGCTAATAAACACACTTACTTTAAAAATAAGTGGAAATAATGCACACTGATGGCTTCAAGAGAAGCATATTCCATCGATTAACAACCTCGTAGCTCACAGTTGGTCTGACTTTAAAAGGTTTATCGTTAAAAATCAATTTCCTTATGGAGAAAATGAATAGAGTTTTTACTTCCAGAACCCGACTGTTGAACTCTATATGCAGAAGATTATGAATTATTGCTGATTTTGAATTATACAAGCTCAACGACTATGAAGTACTATCGTCACGTCACTATTTTTTTATTTTTATTTTGGTATTTTTAAAATATTTAAAATATGGAGCTCACCAGACGAGATTTGACCCTCTTGGGCAGCTCTTCATCTAGGGTGTAGACGTCATCTCTTTTAGTCGTCAGCTGCGATCCGTCCTCAAACTCCACCTGAAGAGAAGCAGTGATTTACTAAACGGCTAAACACAGACACAGGAACCTCTGCTTGAACTCTTCTCTGAGACATTTACCTGGTACATCTGAATGACATGAGCTGCCACGAATTTGGCTCCATAGACAAGACCATCCGTCCATCGGACCTGAACCACTTCACCCTGTGGTGGCGGACCCAGCTGAGCGCAGTCTCGGTTCTACACAAAACCATTAATATACAATATTTATACAATATAAAATATTGTAGTCATAATTGGACAAAACATACACTACGGTTTAAACGTTTGGAGTCAGTAATGTCAGCAATGTTTTTTATTTTTTTGTTTTTTTTTGTGAAAGAAATAATATTTTTATTCATAAAGGATGCATTAATTTGACCAAAAATAACAGTAAAGACATTATTATTTATTATTTCAAAGAGTTTCAAAGAGCCCGATTGTTTTCAACATTGATAATAATCAGAAATGTTTCTTGAGCCGCAAATCAGCATAATAGAATGATTTCTGAAGGATCATGTGACACTGAAGTCTGGAGTAATGATGCTGAAAATTCAGCTTTGCATCACAGGAATAAATTACATTTTACAATATATTCACATAGAAAATGGTTATTTTAAATTGTAATAATATTTCACAATTTTACTGTATTTTTGATCAAATAAATGCAGCCTTGGTGAACAGAAGAGACTTCTTCCAAAAACATTTAAAAATCTTACTGACCCAAAAGTTGATCGCTAGTTATAACTTTCAAGATTAATTTATTAATTCAATAACTTCTAAGATATTATTAATATGACTTTTCCAGGCCTGCAAAACTAAATGTTCAAAATATAAAATATTCCCTGATACTTCCATGTTTTTCATGAATTATTAATTAGTAAATCTAGTTAAAATATTAGTTAAAAATGCATGTCTTGTCCCTTACCACAATGTCCTCTGGGAAAAGGTTATCACTGAAGGAGCCATCGTCAAAGTTGACCTCATAAAATGTCTCTTTTGTCAGCTGTATGACTTCACACTGGTAGTAGCGTCCGTTTTTGTGCTTGCAGATGACCTTCTGGCCCACGCTGAGCTCTCGCATGGCTGCTTTATTACGCTGCAGAGGAGAAACAGACATCAGAGGTAGGGCCCTATGAAATCAGTTTTATTTCTTCCCAAATTCCGCATTATTTTTTCTCCAAATTCCATTTTATATTCCATTTAAATTCTTCTGGAATTTGTTTTAAATAACCAATCATGGCATCAACATAAATGATGGTCACTTAGTGGATAGAAGGGTAGATGCTTTTCACAATAAAAGTAATATACTATTTATATCAGGGGCAAATTATCAAAGCAATGGTGGGTGGAGTTCGGGTGCACATTATGCAAATGACCACTGTCATAAATGTATTATTTTTTAATTATGGTTTGTGGACATATTCTGTTCTATAGTGGCCCTAAAAAGTATTTTAAAATGTTTAAAAAAAGAAACAAGAAACAGGAAGTGACTGTTGGTCCATCTGTAGCAGCCACATCTAATTACAGTGCATTCATGTGTGAAATTGCAGAACCTCAGTGTTTCAGAGCTCAATACCTCTGATTGTACAGGCCCTTTGTGGCGGCAACAGGTGACATAGACGACAAAGGGCCAGTTGTCCGGGTGCATGATGACACCCGCGGCCTGTGCGCAGGTGGGATGGTATGAGGTGGGGCAGCGACCGTGAGAACACTGCACACAACAGCCCGACGTTTTCTTCATCCGCCGTTTGCAGTAGTAGCATTTCTATAAGCAGATACAATAAAGGCTCACAGGAAGTCAGTTTAGACTAAAGGAAGTGAGTCAGGATGAAAGGGCCCCAAGTGCAGATATAAATAACTGCCAGTAAAAGTCCACATCCTAAAGTTACAAACTGCGGCAAAATGTGTTGTTCTCTTGCATTAACGGTGAGGGATGTGATTTAAGACATGTCAAGTTGTTGATTAATGGAGGTTTGGTGTAGAGCCACGTCGAGAAGTGAAATGTTGCTAAAGGGTGGCCCTTTAAACGCAGAAACTCACCAGTTTGAATCTCTGTAAGGGAATGCCGCTGAGATCCACGGGCGATCGTTCAGTGATGTTCACAAAGCGAGCTTCTAGCACTGCCACCGCACACAGGACGTGAACCCATCTGCGCATGGAGACAAATGTCAGGTTTATACAACATTATCAGATGCTGAAGAAAAAAGCACGATGAATCTCACAAAACCCCTTTTGTAATTACCATTATTTTCAGTGATGGTTCTGTATTTTTATTCCCACTGACTACTGCAAAAATGTTAAAACTTTTTTGCATTATATTAGCATTGTTAATGACATTGGGGGGTGGGGGTGAAATAATATGAATAATAATGTCAAAAAAAATCTTAAACCAATATTGTGTAATAAGCGAGGTTACATGGAAACAAAAGGTTCTTGTTGGTCTAATGCACACAAAATCCACAAAAACAGCTCTAGCAAATCAAGAGCTAATGTAACTTCTAGGTCAAGGGTCACTGGCTATGTGTTTCCTCAGTCCTGCCCTCTAATGGACTTTTATTTTACTTACTTGCCATTATTGGCTCTGTGTAATGCTCCTCCTCTCAACGAACATAGACAGCAACTCTGTCAAGAATCACAGATTCAAACATTGACATACAACACATCCTACTTGTCATTGAATGGAGAGATGAAAGATCATTATGTGTTTAATGCAGGTGTACAGTGGCCCAAAAAGTATTTGGACACTTAAAATGCCACACTTAATGTATGAATATCACTGTATTACAGAAACATCAAAGCAAGTGTCATTCATTTTAAAGAAAAATACACTGTTCAAGTAAAACATCTTCACAAAAAGAATACTAGGTGTTGTATACATTTTTCAATATTTCATATACATATTTCATATACATATTTCAAACTGGCGTTCATGTATGTTTTGTTCTTTTTGGAGCTTAACAGCCTTGATCACTGTCTGCTTTCACTTTATGGAAAAGCACAAAATCTTATAGGGGAAAACTTCGAAGAAAGTTATACGGGTTTTTAACAACAATAAGGATAGAATTTCTGGGTGAACTATTTCTTTATGTGTTCAAACATTTTTGGGCCACTATATGTAAAAGTGTTTATGTGTACCTCGGCGAAGGCGTTGGCTTTACAGCGGGCACATTTCCAGTCTTTGGAAATTCTCAGAGCGGCCACACCATAACAACCTAGAACAAACAGCACAAACAGACTTTTCCTGACACAGTATGTTCAAATCTATGATGAGACCACTTATTTGTCCATGGTGCATCCTGGGATTTCAAACAGTACTGAAAAAGTTCACATGTATGCTGGACACTTGTTCCCTAATAGTCTATATTTTTTATTTAGAAAATCTTAATTTAAGGCATCATAACTGAAAGAAATTACATTAAAATCCATGTTATAACCAGACAAACTACACCATCGTTCAAAAGTTTGGGGTCGGGAAGATTTTTTAATGTTTTCTCTTCTGCTCATCAAGGCTGCATTTATTTGATCAAAAATACAGTAAAAACAGTAATATAGAGAAATATTATTACAATTTAAAATAAGAGTTTTCTTTTTGAATATATTTTAAAATGTAATTTATTCCTGTGATCAAATCATTACTCCAGACTTCAGTGTCACATGATCCATCAGAAATCATTCTAATATGCTATTTTGGTGCTCAAGAAACATTTCTGATTATTATCAATGTTGAAAACAGTGATAGAACAGTTATTTGAAATAGAACTCTTTTGGTAACATTATAAATGTCTTTACTGTCACTTCTGATCAATTTAATGCATCCTTGCTGAATAAAAGTATTAATTTCTTTAAAAAAAAAAAAAAATCTTAATGACTCCAAACTTTTGAATGGTACTGTATAAAATGGGGAACTATTCAGTATTGTGACAGGCCAGTACTCACTGGTGTGCACACGGACACTGCACAGGGAGCAGCTGATGAGCAGGCTGGTACCGTCCTCCTCCAGGTGGGGTGTGGACGGCTGGACATCTGCACTGTCCTCTGTGGTGGTGGTGAAACATCTCTCTGGAATCAGAGGCTTGGTCCTTATCTGACCCCCAGGCAGCACCACGGCCGGCTCACTCTCGCCCCCTTCAGACTGAACACAAACACATAAACAAGATGTTGTACAGGAAACCACAGGGAGTGTCAGACATCTGTTACACTCCAGTGAGAGGAAGGAAATAAACACAGATGTCTGAAACAGGCTGACATACCCGTTGATGTGCCTGGAAGAGCATGCACACAGCGCAGTATGGAGGCAGCAGACCCATCTCTCTGTTGTACTCTCTCTCTCTTTCTGGATTATAGGGTCTGTTCTGCCACAGCTGGGTCAAAGGTCGTGCCCAGGCCTCCCCGTCCAGTCCGTCCTCCTCTGATGCAGCCTGATCCTGCAGCTCTGCACATGCACACACAATCACAACATTCTTCATTCAGCAGATGCTTGTATGCATTTAGTAACTTTTTCCATTGTTAAAATACTTTCTGTCAAAGTTAAATGTGCAGTGACAACAGTATGTAAAGCATTCTTATGGTGACTTCCTGAAGAGTCCAACACTGTGACTCTGTGGAACATTTCAACATTGCTCTGTTTGATCAGCCTGACATAGCAACCATGACTCAACTAGTGGTGTCACGAGTTTAGGGCAACTGTCGGGTTGCACAATGTGCAAATATTTGTCATTCTGTCTGGTGGTGCTAGTGCGTAGAACTTACACACTTCAAACACTTGTATTTCAGACTGAAACTAATTTTCATTGGAAAATAGTGGGGGAATCTATGCACAGCTGCTTCCGCATTTAACTGCACACATGGAACTCGTTACTAACACGTTATGTTTTAATTAGAGCTGTTGATTTAACGCATTAATTTAATTAATAATAATTTTAAAAAATAACACGTTAAAGCGATTGACACATTTAATGCCCCCACTCCAGACCTACATAGGTCATCTTATGTTTCATACAGTTGCAGGGAAACAATTCACTGCATGATGTAGCCTATAGAATGCAGTTAGAATGGCCCTAAAATTCAAGATATTGGGGCAAAAATCCCCCTGTATGAGTTTGTCTCATATTTATATATATGTCTCATATACATTGTGTGAACTATCACACGAGTAACGATTATCACAAATGTGATATTGATTTTGTACAACAGATCAATAAATACAAAGTTAATATTGTATTATATTTTAGACACCATATTGTCTGTTTTTGCTCATTTTTGCTAAGGGAAATATCACCTATAAAGCCACAGCAGAACTGTTGAGCGTCTCCGAGCAACATACAGCAGTGTTTAGTTTCTGAATGAATCCACGTTTTCAAGGAATCGGGTGAACCAGGAAAGGCCCATTAAAGGATTAGTTCACTTTCAAATAAAAATTACCCCAAGCTTTACTCACCCTCAAGCCATCCTAGATGTATATGACTTTCTTCTTTCTGATGAACACAATCGGAGATATATTAAAGGATTAGTTCACTTTCAAATTAAAATTTCCTGATAATTTACTCACCCCCATGTCATCCAAGATATTTATGTCCTTCTTTCTTCAGTCGAAAAGAAATGAAGGTTTTTGATGAAAACATTCTAGGATTATTCTCCTTATAATGGACTTCAATGGACTCCAAACGGTTGAAGGTAAAAATTACAGTTTCAGTGCAGCTTCAAAAAGCTCTACACGATCCCAGACGAGGAATAAGGGTCTTATCTAGCGAAACGATTGTCATTTCCAAAAATTTTTTTTTAAATTATATACGTGTAAACCATAAACGCTCATCTTGAACTAGCTCTCTTCTTCTTCTTCTCTATTAGAATTCCGGCAGTGTAGATGCTGCTAAGTGTATTACTGCCCTCCACGGGTCAAAGTTTGAACTAAATTCTCATATACAATATGCTTGTGCAAGTATATAACAATTAGTTCAAACTTTGACCTGTGGAGGGCAGTAATACACATAGCAGCGTCTACACTGCCGGAATTCTAATAGAGAAGAAGAAGAAGAGAGCTAGTTCAAGACGAGTGTTTATGGTTAAAACGTATATAATTTTAAATTTTTTTAGAAAATGACTGATCGTTTCGCTAGATAAGACTCTTATTCCCCGTCTGGGATCGTGTAGAGCTCTTTGAAGCTGCACTGAAACTGTAATTTTCACCTTCAACCGTTTGGAGTCCACTGAAGTCCACAATAAGGAGAATAATCCTGGAATGTTTTCATCAAAAACCTTAATTTCTTTTCGACTGAAGAAAGAAAGACATAAACATCTTGGATGACATGGGGGTGAGTAAATTATCAGGAAATTTTAATTTGAAAGTGGACTAATCCTTTAATAAATATCCTGACACATCCGAGCTTTATAATGGCAGTAAGCATTACTAAACGAGTATGAGCTGAAGAAAGTGTCTCCATCCACATCCATCCATCATAAACATATTCCACACGGCTCCGGAGGGTTAATAAAGGCCTTCTGAAGTGAAGCGATGCATTTGTGTAAAAAAAAAAAATATAATATTATTTTTTTTTTAATTAACAAGTTATGAAGTAAAATATCTAGCTTCCGCCAGACCGCCTTCCGTATTCAAATTACGAAAAAAACGGAACTGGCATCACGTCAGTTCCGTAAGTTGAATAGGGAAGGCGTAGGACGTAGCATAAGCTTTTTGAACTGCTAGAGTTCTTCGTAAGAAGAATACGGAAGGCAGTCTGGCGGAAGCTAGATATTTTACTTCATAACTTGTTAAATATGTTTTTTTTTGTACACAAACGCATCGCTTTGCTTCAGAAGGCCTTTATTAACCCCCCGGAGCCGTGTGGAGTACACGTTTATGATGGATGGATGTGGATGGAGACACGTTCTTCAGTTCATACTTGTTTGGTAACGCTTACTGCCATCATAAAGCTTGGATGTGTCAGGATATTTATTAATATTTCTCCAAATGTATTCATCAGAAAGAAGAAAATCATATACACCTAGGATGGCTTGAGGGTGAGTAAAGCTTGGGCTAATTTTCATTTGAAAGTGAACTAATCCTTTAATAAAGAGAGCAATGACTTACTCATTAAGACATTTACCACCACCTACTGGCAGTTTTAGTTTCTTTTTAGTTCATTTCACTTAAAAATTTTTATATTTTGGACATGGTTCACCCAAAAATGAAAGGTCTGTCATCATTTACTCACCCTCATGTTGTTTCAAACCTGTATGACTTTCTTTCTTTTGTGGAACATAAAAGATATTTCATGTTCATTTCGATGTGTGATTAATTTGCAATTAATTAGATTTATTAATCTGCACATCATGTAATTAATTAGATTTAGGGATGCACCGATACCGATACCAGTATCGGTATCGGCCCGATACCAAGCTTATGTACTTGTACGCGTAAAAATACCCCCTATACCAAAGACCGATACCTCACGTGACGTAACTGACAGAATTTTCCACGCACAGAGACACCGGCAGCAGCAGCAGAAACAATGTCAGCCTCAGGGGTGTGGAAATACTTCAGAATTACTGATGACAACCGACACATTGCGAACTGCATGCAAATCGTGCTGAATGACAGACCAGAAGCACTCTCTCTCGCGCGCGCGCTCTCTCTTTTTTCTGCGTGATCCCAGTCCCAGTTCTCTCAGACAGCGCGATCAGTTCTCCTTGCGCCTGAATGGTCAAATGCACAAATAGTTGTCCAAATGTCCATCGTGTGGAGTATCTCACGTAAATACAGTCGGTTATGGCTTAAGTGGACGTAAACAGGTGGGTGAAAACAGGATATGTGTCAGTATATTACATTCATGGATTCGGTCTTAAAGGGAGAGTAGCCTAATTAAATATTTGTCTGTCATAAATGTTAATAAAACAACAAAAGATGTTAAATGAATGTGTATATATCATGAAATAAAATTTCTCATATCATGGTCATATTGCCCACTCGTCCCGTATTCCACCATGACAAATCTGGTCACTCTAGGTTGTTTGTTCTGTTCTATATGTTCTGTAATATTAGTTTAGCACTTTTTAAAAAGCAGGTTAAAAAAAAAACTTGATTTTTATTATTATTATTATTATTATTATGACTTTGGTAATTATGCCCTTTGAAGGTTATTGAACATTGTGAAATTTGTGCTTTAAGTTTGTGACAAGCACATAAAAATTATTACTTTTTTCATTGGAGTAATAATAAAGAAGCTGTCCAACATTCATTAGTCTCACTGTGTTGTACTTGGAAAACTGACACATCACAAAAAAAGAAAAGAAATTAATAAATGTATAGGCATCGGCATCGGTATCAGTATCGGCGAGTACCAGAAAAAAAATAATCGGTACTCGTACTCTGTCCTTAAAAAATGGTATCGGTGCATCCCTAATTAGATTACAAATTTTAATCGCTTGACAGCCCTAGTTTTAATATACTAAAATCTTATATAGTATATATAATATCTTAAAAATATTATATTCTAATATTATAAATTATGATGGACAGTTATGACAGAAAGAGTTTTTCACTTCTACAGCTTGCTATGGGCGAATACTATACCGGAAGCTTGTGTAACACTGATATTTTAGTGGAAATACGTAGGCAGTCGGTTGATTGATTGAAAAGTGGCCCATTACTGTAATGACAGATAACTAGGGGTGTAACGATTCACTCGTTTTCTCGATGCATCGATTACAAATCCTGACGATGCATATGCATCGATCTTGAAACATGTTTTTTGAATTGTGAATCGTTAATTTCGGTCAATAATCGATGCGAAATGCTAAGAATCGGATTAATCACGATTCTATAGCGATTCAGTGTTTTAAAATATATAAACATTAAATTACTACATGCGCGAATTGAAGGAGACGTTGTGCGCCTTCATTTGAGCCCTCCCTCACAGCTCTCCTTCACAGACATGCGCGGCTGCACTCTTTACTGCCTTTCACTGGATTGTGGGACGGTCACTGCTATTCACATGAGCAGATGACAGCTCTCTGTTAAGACAGCAATAGTCCTAAGTCAAACTGCTCAAGCCATTGATAAAGCTGCCAAGTCATTGCGTGGTCACTACTGTTGAAATAAAAACCTTTTATTGTGTGGAAATGTCACCGTTATTTTCGATAAGATAAAATACTGAAGTTTTAAGGAAATGGGTCATTGACATTACCTGAGCAGTTTCAAGGTGCGCATTTATTGCATGGACGGAGCAAACACATAATGTAAGTGTCTAAATGCATACTCACAGTTCAATGAATGATAAATGAAATTATGAACTTAATGTCGATAAACTGAATGTGTCAAGGAAACTGCTGAAATAACTACACCATTAACAACACTGACATAAGAGCGTGCGGTTTATCTATCAATCAGATGCGTGTTAAAGTTGCGTTCGTTACTATAGCAACAGTAGAAACCCAGCGTGTTTTCTTTCAGAATCATCATTAGGAATATGTTCCGTATAAAGAGAACAAAGAGGGCTTTTCTTACTATTCCGTGAAGAAAAGTTAGTTTAGGATTATTTGGGGAAGTGCATGATATTCTAGGGTAGTCTCTCCATGTAAGCATTAGTATGTGTAATGTACCTGGAACACTTTAATAAGGTTGTGTAGCCTTTAACACTATCCTCCACTATAGTTAACTATGAACTAGGCCTAACAATACTTTTAAAACCCTTTTAAAGTTTTGGCTTATGTAAATTTCCACAAATGCCAGGCTATTAAAAAAAGTTATGTAGCATCATTAAGAACTAACATGAACTAACATTAACAATGGACAAAAGGTTTTTTGTTTGTTTGTTTTTGCCCTTACTCTCTGACCTCCTGAAGGCTGCTGTGTTATTCTCACCCTGACTCAAACACATATTGAGGGAAGCATTTCAATAACCCTATGAATGCATATTAAAATGCAGAATTGAATCGAATTAATCGAATCGCATCGAATTTTAATGTGAATCGTCTCGAATCGAATGGTTCTGAATTTGCAAAAATCGTTCTTGAATCGAATCGAACACCTATGAATCATGAATCGAATTGAATCGCTGTCTACCCAAAGATTCGCAGCCCTACAGATAACACAACAGTGTCATCTTAGCATTATTAATATACTATAGTATAATTATATTATATTACTTATTAATATTTTGAATTAGCTTTTTTATATTTTCAGTATTCATTTTTATTTTAGCTTACTAATTTTATTATGTGCTTTTGTCATTTTATAGATTTTATGTTTTTTTAATTTTTATTTAACTTTTAATTTTTCTATTTGAGTTTTGGTTTTAGTAATTTTAGTACTTCAATAATGCACACATGCACACTGACCTTCATCACTGATGCTGTCCTTCATCAGAGGATGGTGCCTTGGGAGTCTGGGAAGTCTGTGCTGAGCTTCCACTGGACGTTCATCTTCTTTCTACAGGATGACAGACTCACATTTATTATACACAGCAGAGCTCGCAACCCCCTAGTGATTCATGATGGAACAGCAGGGGGTTTGTGATTTTGTGACAGAAATACCAGCAAATTAAATGTGGAAAAAAAACTATAGCTTTTAATTAGTTTAATTTAATTTTATAGCATAAAAATGTAAAAATAATAATTCAGAACAAAGTTTGTTTTTGGATACAATAATTACACTAAGCACATAAACCTGCATCATCTCCACAGATAAATGCACTGAAATGCATTTGAGCATTTAAATTATTGTCATTCTTTTCAGCATAAACTTTCCTTTCCATGTAAATTAGGCTTTCCTTTCCATGTAAATTATTTTATTATATTGCCTGTAGCAATTAACGTCACGCAAAAAAAATAAAAAAATAACACCGTCACTCTACTTTTAATCATGAAAGTAGGTGGTACTCTGACTTTTATTAAGAGAGATGTTTGTGCATGTTTTAACTGATGACAGCAGTTATTCATCGGATGAGGAAGAGCGCTGTAAGCATAAGGTACATATCCAGAGGTGAAGTAGTAGAATGCAGTGTCATCATTTTAAATAGCTGGGACTGTGGTAACGGAGTGATGCTGTACAGAACCAGCATTGTTTCCTTGCATGAGGTAGTAAACCGCATCCTCTACAATCTAGTGCTCAGGCATTAAAGAAGAAGAACTATGTTCAGTAGTACTTTTGTGGGTGTGTTTTCACTGCTAACTGATTTGCATTATAGAATGATGCAGGAATGAATCCTAAAACCGAGAAGCAAGTTAGCATTTTTGAATTTCAAGTTCCCAAAGTCAATGGGTTTTTGGTTAAATGCCTGAAATAAGGTCTGTGGTTAACATAACGTCAAGATATTTTCACATTTCATTCTGTAACATAAAATGCATCTTGAAAAAGGCGGCTAAATGAGAGGTTGTCTGTGACACTCACCTATTCACATGTCCGCTTTTACAGCTTTGTTGTGTTTATAATCGTGCTCTTGCAAACTATTCTTACTCAAACTTTCTAACTCAAACTTTTTAGTTTTAAATAAAGACTGAAAGAGTTGTCTGAAGATTAATGGTGGTGACGTTGAAGTCATGTGACCATAGTGTAGTTCGTTTATAGCCTAACTTTTACTAGCCTAGCTTTTACTTCTACCGATTAGGCATGTAATGTATCAAATTTTCATGTTGCTATAATTGCTGAAGCTTTTATCACGGTATATGGTATTATCACGATATTGAAATAAGTTGCAAAAAAAGTGTTGTCTTAGTTTAACAGGTTTAAGAACTCTTTTTCTTATAACAAAAAGAACTCTGAACATTTAAATACAATAACGCAATACACAAAAAAATTATAAAGTAAGATGTTTCAAACAGATTAAAGTGCAAAAGAATTATAAAGGACAGCAGGTAACACTTTACAATAAGGTCTCATTATTTAACGTTAGTTAATGCATTATAACTAAGATTAAGAATGAGCAATAGCTACACTTTTTACAGAAGGTATTTTTTTTTTGTTAATGTTAGTTAAAAGATACAACTGATCATTGTTAGTTTTAGCTCAGGTCAATTAAATTATAGTTACAACTTTTGATGTTAGTAATGTTATTAAACATTAACAAAGAAATTAACATTAACTAAGATTAATAAATGCTTTATAAGTATTTTTCATTGTCAGTTTGGTAATAATGAATTCACATGCTAACTAATGAAGCCTTATGTCACTAAGTTTTACTGAACAATAACAAATAATCAGAACATTTTCAATCATTATAGGGCATGTTGTAGTCCAGATCAAAATATAAAAAAAATTTAAGTTAATAAATAGCCTATTAAGTATTTGAGTATTAAGTATTTGGTGCTGTGATGAACAACATTGCAAATATCACAGACATAATGTATATGTTGAGCGTGTGAACACAATGGCCAATCAGAGGTGTTTACAAATCCACTCAACAGTGCTCAAAGCATCACATTTTTAAAATTTCAGTATCGACTTGGTATCGAAGTCGGTACTTTTGACAACGCTACCAGGGTGACGTTAACTTCTGGGTTGGTCTAAAAAATTACATCACTGCAGCAGTCAATCCCTTTAATGAATCAAGTGCCTAAACAACAGAGACAGACGGCATTGTACGTACCTTACTGTCCTCTTGAGAATCGCTATCAGAGTCGCTGTCTCTGTATCTCTCATGCCGACTGCGTGGCTCAGGATCGCTGTAATCTCCCTTAGCATAGCTGTGGACGTGCAGCACCTCTGCAGGGCTCAGCGTTCTCTGGAAGATGTGCTGGACTGCGGGCAGACACACCGGACTACTGCCCACTGACGCAGAGCTACACCGCGATTCTGCAAGCTTAGGATTGATGGTGCTGCTGCTGGATTCTGTGATGACATCATATGTGAGGGCGGAGTTAATGCAGGGCTCGTGTTTAGGGCTGTTGCTGGGTTCTGATTGGACATCACAGGTGGGGGCAGAGTTAATGCCAGGCTCACAGGGACTAGGGCTGATGGTGTTTATAAAGCTGTTGCTGGGTTCTGATTGGACATCACAGGTGGGGGCGGAGTTAATGCCAGACTCACATGGAATAGGGCTGATGGTGTTTATTGTGCTGTTGCTGGGTTCTGATTGGACATCACGGGTGGGGGTGGAGTTAATTCCAGACTCAAAAGGAATAGGGCTAATGGTGTTTATAATGCTGTTGCTGGGTTCTGATTGGACATCACAGGTGGGGGTGAAGTTAATGCCAGACTCACATGGAATAGGGCTGATGGTGTTTATAGTGCTGTTGCTGGGTTCTGATTGGACATCACGGGTGGGGGTGGAGTTAATTCCAGACTCAAAAGGTATAGGGCTGATGGTGTTTATAATGCTGTTGCTGGGTTCTGATTGGACATCACAGGTGGGGGCAGAGTTAATGCCAGACTCACATGGAATAGGGCTGATGGTGTTTATAGTGCTGTTGCTGGGTTCTGATTGGACATCACATGTGGGGGCGGAGTTAATGCCAGGCTCACATGGACTAGGGCTGATGGTGCTTATTGTGCTGTTGCTGGGTTCTGTGGTGACATCACAGGTGGGGGCGGAGTTAATGCTGTGCTGAGAGGAGACACTGCTGGTTACAGATACGAGGGGCGTGACGTCAATGGGAGAGATGTCATTGGAACCGGAATGGGGCGTGACGTCACTTGGCTGAGCACCAGTGAGCTCAGTTGTCGGCTCACTGTTTGGAGTGATGTCATCGGGCTTGCTTTGGACATCACAGCTTTGAGTGACATGTCCAGACTGAGAGGCATCACTGCTCGGAGCCACATCATCACCGATGCTGTTTGTGGATTGTGAGGATGAGGTGACATCGCTGGGTTCAGAGAGAGTGACGTCATCTCTTTGCTGCGTTGTGATGTCACTGCTGGAGGTGGGGTTTGATGGTGAGAGCTCCACCTCCATGTAAGGAGGGGCTTGATTCTCTTGCTGCTGTGGAGGGGGCGTGTCTGTCTCCATGGTCTCCTCAGCTTTAACATCACCTACAGAAACACACATTGGTCGTTTTAGTATTTTTATTATAGCATCGCCCAGTATCATATGCTGTATATGAGGCTCTACCTGGGTCAGCGGAGATGGATTGTTCTTTCTCATCACCTGTCTCAGTCTGGCTGAGTTTGGCTTTCTTTTTCTCAACTTCCTCCTCTTCTAACTTCACTTGATTGTCATCTTCTTTTGCTTCGTTGCCAGTGCTGGGTCTGAGCCGCTTCTGCCCCACGTTCTGCTTTGGACTGCTGCTGTATGAAGAGAAGGGAGATCAGAGATCAATATACATGTTTTTTTTTTTTTAATTCATGAACCATCCCCACTGTGCCTTAAGAGATGTCACCCCCAGTAGAACTGGGAGAAATTCTTGTTATACCATAATGATAATAATAAAAAAAAACATGCTCATAGTGTATTTACAACTAGTTTCTGAAATGTAACAGAAGTTTTGAATTAAACTTTGTATTTCAACTTTAGTAGGTTGAAATTCTAATTATTGTGTAGTTTTCTAATAAGGCACCATATCTTCTAGCATATCCTTCAACAGTGTTTACTTCATATCAGTGCTATTTGAGTATTATTTATATAGGCCTACTATTATAGTATTCATTAAAGGTGTCATGATATGGATTTTTTTTTAAATTATTTTAATATGTTCCTTGAGGTTCACTCATAATGTTAATAAAGTTTTTGCACACACACACACACACACACACACACAAAAACAAATATATATGCGGAAAAACAATTATTTTCAACCTTCATTCTGAGCCTCTGTCTGAAATGACCCGTTTTTAAAGGGGCGGTGATGCAGCTGCTGACAGATCCAATACAGTTGGCTGCTACATCTTTTAACAAAAGTTTCTTTGCGAACTTTCCATTACACTCTGCCTCATTTACAAAACTCAGAACAAACATATAATCCTTCAACGGGATCTGGGACGGCATTAAAATAAACCATCTACTTGTTTCCGATACTGGGATCCTTCTGAAGTCTGTACAGAGACGCAAATTAGCTGTTTAAACTGGACGTGTCAAAGAGAACGTTCTTTCGCTCTTACATTTGTCCTGTTGTCGACAGACTCGAGTGTGTGGAGTCTATCATAAACTGAACATGCATGTGTATACTGTATCCAGTGTTGACAGCATCAGTGATTATAATGGGTTCTATATGCTTTTGATGTGACGCGATGCTCACATCCAGTGTAGGCAAATGACAGCCGTTAAGTGACTGAATGCCAGTGGGCGGGGCCTACGATGCGATAATGTATAACTATTGGTTAATGCATTTGCCAATGTGACATGACAGGTCACCCAATATCAAAACGAAATGCAGGATGCTTTAATGGTACAAACACCTCTATATGTCAAAAGATCAAGGCAAATTTGATTTCTCATCTCATGACCCCTTTAATATTTTGAATTAGCTTTTATTGTTATATTTTCAGTTCATTTAAATATTAATTTAGGTTGTGTTTTTGTACTTTTTATTTGTTTGGTTTTTTTTAGTTTTTTTAATTTCTATTTAGTTTTTAATACGTTTTATTTCAGTTTTAGTAATTTTAGTCCTTAAACTTATTTATTTCTGTTAGTTGCCAAAGCAGTTATTTGCCAAACTTTTTAAAGTTTGTTTTCATCTAATGTTTATCTTTTTTAACTTTATTTAAATTAAGAAAAGCAATTTTACTTTTTTAAATTTACTTTTAGTTAACAATAACAACCCTGCTTCATATAATAATGTTTAATGAAAATTTGTGTTCTTAATATTTTTATTGTGTTAATTTGTAACAATTATATAAAAACAATAAGGCATTTATCATCATGATGATGCATTGTGAATAATATCACTTTGCTGTGTGTCATACCTCAGCTGTCACTATACACACGTGTGCTGCTGTGCAAATACATTTTCACATAGCCACTAAAAATTTAAATAAACCATCAATCTTAAGATTTTAAGAAAAAAATAACCCAAGGTGATCCTTGAGCCTTTATTTTGGAAAACTAGAATGAAGACCTTTGGGTTTCTATGTGTAGTTGACAACGTTTGTTTTTAATAATAAATTGCTCTTCTTTACAAATCTGAAGAAAAGCACCCTCTCTGGCCATAAAGTTGTGCACCGGTTAGATTTGTATAGTACATTGAAATAGCAAAAAATGTTTGGAATTATGTGAATGATGAGTGCTTTACAATCATAATCCCACAGACTTAAAGCAAACCAAATGCAGATCACCTTCTGAGAAGCAGTGTTAATTCTGACAGCAAATTTTGATTTAGTTTTAGTCATAGTCTTTTGACTAAAATGCCATTTAGTTTTAGTCATATTTTAGTCATCGGAAATTGTTTTAGTTTTAGTCGACTAAATATCATAAGATTTTAGTCGACTAAATCTACAGTAGATTTAGTCGACTAAAATCTAATTTAGTTAAATTGTGATGCATTAAGCATTTCTCTAACAATACACAGATCCTATACACTGATATAGGTACATCTGATATTCCCCAAACTGTTTATGTTCACCCAACTGTACTTTGCTCGCCAAAGCGAATGGTTTTTGACCGTTCAAGTGCAAAAAGACACGAAAGAGCAAAATTCAGTACTTTTCAGGGATTGACACACTTATTGAGATACTATTATAGTTTTCGTTTAAAATGTTTATTAGATTTGATTTTTAGTTTTTCTGCTTTCATTGTAATTTTAGTTAAAAGTTTTAGTAATTTTTTGTTTATGTCTTTTAGTTTTTGCTTTTAAATGTCTATAAGTTTTTATTTCTGTTTGTTATTTTAATACCTCAGTTTAAGATAAAGCTTAGAAACTAGATGAAATAAAATAAGTTTACATTTTTTATATATTTATTTTTTATTTCAGTTAACGTTTATTTTAAGTAACGAAGATTTCTTTGGTTTTAGGTTTAGTTAACTATAATAACCCTTATACTTGTAAAATATATTGAATAATGTGGCAAATAATGTTCTTAGTCTTTCCTTCCTGTGACAGAAGATACAGTAGTTTACTATGAATTAAATATAAATTAAATTAAATACAGTTTATTGTGTAAACAAAATAACAATAATGACCAGGAAAAAATAGTAATTATAAACCATTCCGAAATACACCGTGACTCTTATTCTGAAATGTCTGCAGTCTGCACTGTAGCAGGCTGCTCATGAGGGTGATAAAATATTCATTCTTACAACTGTCTAAAACATACTACCATATAAACATCGTGTAGTAAACATTGCCATAATTCATCAACATTAGCTTATAAGCAATCGCTTGGCATAAATGTGCGCTATTCATTAATTGCAAAGCAGTCTGAAGTGCTGCTGCGCGAGCCTGTAGAGCGCGCAACAGCGCCGCGTTTCCCGCGGTTAGATCAGCACATTACACTTCAAATGTGCGCATCTTCCACAAAGGACAGCAGTCCTAAGTGGATATCTTCCCAAATCGTCCCTCTCTTTCATTTTCGTCTCGTTTTTATTCGTTGACGAAAATTAGAGTAGGTTTTAGTCATAGTTTTAGTCATTCAAAACACATTTTTATTTAGTCATCGTCTCGTTTTCGTCCGTGAAAAAATGTCGTTGACGAAAATTATGACGAAAATTATTCGGCAACGAAATTAACACTGCTGCGAAGGAGCCCCAATTTCCAAGCCGATTTGAGAGCACTGAAACAATTCTATCACAAGCCACGCACTTTCTTTCTACACACCTGTTGATTTGCTCTGATGTGCTGCTCGGTTCTTCATCACCAACAGGCTTTTTCTCCTCTACCTCCAGCTCTCCTTTCTCTGCTTCTGTTTTCTCCTTTCCACCATCTGTTTCTCTTTTCACCTCCTTCCCAGACAATGTTTCTGCGCTGTCTTCCTCTCCACCATCCATGTTAGCTTTCTTCTCTCCAGTCTCTGCTTCTCCTCTCTCCTCCTGCGTATCTGCTTTGTTGCTATCGCTGAGCTCTCCCTTCTCGTTCTCCGTCTTTCCGTCTGTCAGGAGCTCTGACACCTCTGGTGTGGGCTTTGAGTGGTCAATGGGCGCATTGTCCTTTCCTGCTTTCCAAAGTTTATAACGTTCTGGTTGGAACTTGCGAACAAACACATCCATGGATATTTTCACCATGTCCTTCCGGCAGGAACACTGAGAAAGAGACACACATCAGCAAACAAAAACACAAGCAACTATTGTTAAAGGGATAGTTCACCCAAAAATGAAAATTTTGTCATTTACTCACCCTCAAGTTGTTCCAAACCTGTATAAATTTCTTTGTTCTGCTGAACACAAAGGAAGATATTTGGAAGAATGTTTGTAACCAAGCAGATCTCGCCCCCCCCATTGACTACCATAGTATTTTTTTTCCTACTATGGTATTCAATGGGGGGCGAGATCTGCTTGGTTACAAACATTCTTCCAAATATCTTCCTTCATGTACAGCAGAAAAAAGAAATTTATACAGGCTTGGAACAACAATTTGAGGGTGAGTAAATGATGATGAAATTTTCATTTTTGGGTGAACTATCCCTTTAAGATCCAAAAACTAAATCAAAACTGAGGTTAAAATAACATACTAATGTTGCCAGCTTGCCATAATCTATCCAGCGCTGGGTGGCGAAGTTGGTGGATTCTGCACAGTTGAAGCCATGGTTAAAACCAGCGTGATATCCATATGGGAAGGTCACAATGAACTGACCTGCTTCCTGTGTGACCTAATGAATTAAGCAGAAAGAAGTCAAATCATGAGATTAAAATAAAGAATGACATGATAAGATGATAAAAACAAGGTAACTAACCTTCTCAAAGGGTATTCCATACTTCCTCAGAATGGACGGTGAAATTAAAGTCATTTTGTGTCGCAAGAAGGCTTCACAACTTTGGGCGCTTCCAGGAAAAAATCCTGCATGAATGAAAATGAGAAGAGTCTTGAGTTAATGAGCTGCTGAAGAAGAGGAGGAACTAATAATATGTTTTCAAAAGACCACTGTACCTTTAGCAAGACGCTCCAATCTTTTCCCATGCTCTGGAGGCACAACGTACCTGCAGAAGATAATAATGCTTTGGTAATAATGCTTTTGATGTCTCTTTAGGACAGTATGAATATTATTAGGGTCTGTAAGCTTTTTTTAATATTTATAAAAGAAGTCTCTTCTGCTCACCAGCGCTGCATTTATTTGATCAAAAATACAGTGAAAACAGTAATATTGTGAAATATTATTACAATTTAAAATAACTGTTTTCTATTTGAATATGTTTTAAAATGTAATTTAATGTGATCAAATCTGAATTTTCAGCATCATTACTCCAGTCTTCAGTGTCACATGATCATTCAGAAATCATTCTAATATGCTGATTTCCTGCTCAAGAAACATTTCTGATTATTATCAATGTTGAAAACATTCATATTCAAAAAAGCTTCATATTTTTGTGGAAACCATGAAACATTTATTTTTTCAGGTTTTTTGATGAATCGAAAGTTCAAAAGAACAGCATTTATCTGAAATAGAAGTCTTTTGTAATGTTAAAAATGTCTTTACTGTCACTTTGGATCAACTGAATACATCCTTGCTGAATAAAAGCAATGATTTCTTTTATAAAATCTTAAAAACAAATTTTTTGAATGGTAGTGTATACGAACAAATGCTTCTTATGAGCTACATTCCCTATGATTCCTATCTGTAAATGCACATATTACACACAAGTTGTGACAGTACCAGGACTTGGGTTCTCCAAAGTGAAGGTAGTTAATGCTGTAGAGATCCATGTCCTCTGTGTGCCAAGCGAATGTACTCTTCCACATCCCGAAATAAAGATATGGAGTGTTTACTCCTTTGATTGTGATTCCACTCTCTCTCTCCACGGTGTCCAAAATAGTGTTGAGATGACCAATATTCCACTCCGTCACATCCTGTATACAGTCACATATATATTTGTAATCATTGTATAGCACTATTATGACACTGTGTTCAGGGGTTGTAACTGAAATATAGTAGTGAAGAATATTTCATTAACAAAAAGGGCAGATTACTCACTGGATCATAGAGGGTTCCACTGACATCTGCTCCATATAATGGTGGATTGAATGTTAAATTCTTCCAGAATTTTCTCTCCAGTTCATCAAAATCAGCATATCTGGGATTACAGAACCTGCAGTCGAGTAAGAGAATAGTTTTATTAAACAGTGACATGAAGTCAACATGATATGACATTCTCAATGCATCTCAATGCATTACTTCTGTAATGTGACATATCTCACAGAGTAAAAAAACAATATACTGTGCCCAATAATGTTGGGCAGGATATGTTTTTATGCCTCAAGATTTGAAAAGTAGGCTTTTCAAATGTTTCTCTGTTCAATCCGACTTACACTACCGTTCAAAAGTTTGGGGTCAGTACTTTTTTTTGTTGTTGTTTTGAAAGATTAATACTTTTATTCAGCAAGGATGTATTAAAATGATCTGAAGTGACAGTAAAGACATTTATAATGTTACAAAAAAATTCTATTTTCAAATAAATGCTGTTCTTTTAAAGTTTCTAGTCATCAAAGAATCCTGAAAAAACTCCACAAAAATATGAAGCAGCACAACTGTTTTCAGCATTGATGATAATAATCAGAAATGTTTCTTGAGCAGCAAATCATTAGAATGATTTCTGAAGGATCATGTGACACTGAAGACTGGAGTAATGCAGATCACAGGAATAAATTACATTTTAAAATAAATATTCAAATAGGAAACAGTTATTTTAAATTGTAATAATATTTCACAATATTACAGTTTTTATTTTTGATCAAATAAATGGAACTTTGGTGAACATAAAAAAATCTTACTGACCCCAAACAAAAAAGGAAAAGTCGCATCATCGGTGGAGAATGTTATTACTTTAGAAAATAATGTGCACTGATTAATCCTGTATGGTAACATCAGGAACATTTGTTAAAGTCTTTAAAGAATTCTTTGGGCATTAGGATTCAATTGCATCTAAATATATCAGCATTTTCTGCTCACTTGTCTGTGTTGGCTGTTTTGCGGAACTCGCGGACTGTCATTGGCTTCTTCTGGATGTTGTACTGTGTGAAGAGACCTGATTGGCCAGTGACCACCTGTTGAATAGGGGCGGGAATCACCAGATCATCAATGTCATCATATGTGCGCCGAGGCTTCCAATCCTTTGGTGGCACCACCTGCAACAGAAAAACACAGCAATGAGCAATGCAAACTTCCATCCACAGCACGAAAAGAGTCTCTCACAGCAATTTGAGCTGAATGAAAATCTTATTCAACAAAGAGCGGCTAACCTTTGCCATCCCGGCTCTGTGAGCCCCCTGTGACTCCATATATGCAATGTATCTGTTGAAGTCTTTGAACTCCTCTTTTGTGGGATGAAAGGTCATGATCCTGATGGCAGGACTCTGGGAGCTTTGAGAGACCGAGTCCGAAGCCATTCTGTCACTTGGACTGTAAGAAAAACATGAAGAATTCAGCAACAAAGAAATGAACAACAACAAAAAATCTGTAACATAACATGCTAGTTTTTTTTTTTTTTTTTTTTTTTTTTTTTAAGTCATGCAACAACTACACCACAGAAACACTGGTGGGTAAAACTTACATTTACATTACATTACATTTTTCTCCTAACAAGTGTCTTGCTCCAGAAGACATCACCTGACCAACTACTAAACTCCACAAGTAAATCACCACCACTACTATTACTACTACTAGTGGTCAAGGTAGTAATATATTCATGATAACTTAAAGCAATTCAGAATGTCGGCATAATAAGGAAAAGAGAAATAAAAATATAATATACAAGTCAAAGTTTAAAGCATTTAAAATTAAATATTATTTTAAATAATAAAAAGCTCAATTTCAAAAACTATATTTCATATTTAATTAAAAATCTAAAAATATATATAAATCTATAAAATAATTATGAAATATGTTTTTAATTATATTTATAAATATTTTTTAAAATATTACTATTTATATTTAATTATACTTATAACCAATAATAAGAACAGAAAAGGTGTAAATATTACAACTTGTTGGAACGACTAAACTAAACTAAAAACAATTATTTAGAAAAACAACAATAAAACAGCAGTTAATTAGATAATATTAATTAAGTTCATATTGATTTAAACTGGAACAACTAAAATAAAACAACTTGTGACAGTTGACAACATGCACTTTACTGACAGAAATAAACTTAATGAATTGTTTTATTTAAATCATTATATGAAAAACTACATGCATTTTTTTTACACATAAATACATAACTAAACTCTTTTATTCAAGCTCACTGTATATAATAAAAACATTTACCCACTGTAAAGTTAAATAACTGTTATGATTATGAATATTGAAGCACATGTAAACTCACTAGCATGCTAGCTGACATTAGCCAGATAAACGCATAATATATGATCATTCAGAAAGTTTAATCAGAAAGCATTACACTATGAATCTGTCAGGATCTCATCATCAGGTTCTGCTCAGGACCATTTAAAGTTCTGACCCCGAAATCTCTCAAACTCACAGCAAAAAACAACAACAATTACACACTGACGGCTAAAGCCGCTCAAATGAACACAAACTTACTCCTGTCACAGAAACACGCCGCTTCAGCTCAACACACACACGCTCATATCCATTTACACAGTGTAATTAAAGGCTTTTTGAAGTGTATAACTGTGTTATTACATGAATTATTGATCCGCTCCAAACTTTGATGAGCCTGGTGGCTAACTACTGTAAACACCGACATTCACGCACTAAAACACACATGAAATCACACCACACACATAAAAACCCGATCATATGTGTCAGGAGAGGACGAGAGGAGTTTACTCACGGGTGTCGCGGGCTCAGCTGAGGGATGTTGAGGGCGCAAACTCAGAAAAACAGCGCAGAAAAAGACGATTACTGACCAGACATGTCCTCCATTAGAGTGCAGCGCAACTGCGCATGCGCGCACACTGTTTACAAAGATGGAAGAAGGCGTTCCCCTGCGCGCGGCCCCTAATCAACGCACTGCACATGGACCCTATGGGGCCATTAGATAATATGAAAAATCTGTAGGTATAATATGGATTATAGATAGGGATATAGGGATTCACTCCACATCTGATATGGGGCCATATGGATCATGGGGCCATATAGATAGCTATAGAATAAATAAATAATATACAGTAGATTAATGTATAACACACTCCATTTAAGTCCTATGAGGTCTCTATATATCCCACACAGAACCCTATAGATTATATATATATTGTTTGTATACATCATGTAACCCTATGGGACTATAGACGCTATCCATGCATCTCATATAAAGTTACATAGATGTGAAAATTTAGATTGTATAGATAACATGATGTACCTACTGTCCTATAGTGTTTATAAATAGTTTATACACAATATTTTAACTTATATAAAGCTCATATAGTCTGTACATATGCATCATAGAGTCATATGTATGAGTGAGTAGCCTATACGGTATATGAATGTTATATTATTTGAGTCATATGGACACAAACATAAATTAGTTTATACTCCCACAGAATATATAGGTTAGGTTAAATCCATATGCAATTTAGATGTGATATATTGTACAAATATAGCTATAGACTTGTGTGTATAAACCACACCCTAGAACTTTATAGAGCCATACTGCCAATGTGAATATATAGATTACATGAATTATAGACATTTTTTCTAAAAAGTCACTCTTCTCATAGAGCCGTACAGATACAAATATATTAATTCAATAGATAATTTATATTACTTGTGCATGAAGAAACATAGCTCTGTGTACTGCACCTTGCATCTACAATATGTAAAATAAATTTGAAATGACTATAACTATTTTAACCTTTGGACAACTAGTCAATTAAATTATTTTTGATGCTCCAGCAATAAACAAAGACATTGATTATTGTCTACTGGTAATTAGGTTTAATTATATGTTAATTAGTATCTACAATGGGAAACAACAACTCTGACCTTGTCTAACAACAACTTAGACCAAATAGGCATTTTTTTCCCTGCCTAATTAGTGAGATAATTAGTTTTTAATACAATTAGCAAACTTTCCTGTCCGGTAGCTGGGTTTTTGGAGGAGGACTAATGTCTCCAGGTGTTCCACAACTAATGAATCATGTAGAACAGGCAGAATCCAGTCCACATGCCTTCACATTAAACTGCAATGGCCGGTGGGCTGACTAGCTTTGGCGGCGGAGATCTGGCTTTCTGGCAAGGACACAAACACACTGGAGAGGGACCAGCCATCTGTTCCCCTGGAAATGTGCTGAAGGACCCAGGATACAGCAAAGCCTCGCAATAAACATGTACAAAACCCAATTAAGCATTTTATTAACACATATTTCTCTCCTTTTTATTAACAAATAGAAAACAGACTGCCTGTACAACAGATTGAATGCTGTTTTTGCCTCTATGTGAACACAAAGTCAAATGAATTCTTCCCATGTCCGCATTTTTCATCTTACTGTGTGCTCAGGCCATAGGAGGAAAGAAACACTTGAGGATGCACATATTTTCAGTCCAATGATGCTGTCGTGACGTTACGGGAGATTTGTCTTTACGAGCCACAGTGAGAAATGATCAGATGGCCGTTAATACCACATGTGGAGAGTTCAGGAGGTTTTGGATTCCCAGCCTCAGCCGGTGAGGCGAGTCGTCTGTTTTCTGCCGGAGATTTTCCCGCTTCAGCTGCTAGTCTGAGCGAATGACGGATGGCAGAGGTTCTACTGGAGGTACATGACGGCTGTACATGTGTGTGCAGGTCTGTCGGGTCAAGGCCTGGCCGTTCAGAACAAGCCGACCTTTGACCTCAGCTGACCGGGCATGGAACAAGGACTTTGCAGTGGCAGCAAGAACAACGTTTTCTTGTCTTTCTTTCACTCTATAGGCCTTTAGAATGGAAGGGTTTCCAGAATACGACCGTTTACTGCTATTCAGAGCAGAACGAGTCTGAATGTGTTCTTTTGTTTCATTAGTTTAGTCAGTGTCCTTGACGACAGCAGGTTCATCAAGGTCACTAACTCAGATGTAAGCATTTAATCTCTTTTATATTTGATTATACTGTTTTATAAAGTATCAGGAGGTGAAAAGGTTGTTTTTTTTATTTATAAAAGTTCCCCTTTTCCCACCAAATAAAAGTAGATCATTAAAATATAATAATGATAAAAAGTAAAAATCATCAGCAGCTCTGAATGCTCCTCTTACAGTATTAGTAACCTGGTCATGTGAAAATACATGTCCACATGTGCTAAAAATAACTGAACAACATATACGAAAAATTACAAATGAATAATAATAATAATAATAATATAAGAAAAAATAAGAATAAAAAGAACCCCTTAGATATGCAATGATCAGCATAAATGATACAAATATTGTATTTTCTGGCAGATATACCAATCGTACTGATGATACAATAATAATAATGATAATAATAATAAAAAACAATGGCCAATGATGATGATCGATATGAAAATAGTCATAATAATAAAGCAGTAAGGTAATACAGAGACAGGAGCTGTGCATTAGAGACCAGAATGAAGCTTTTGTTGCTGTTTTCAGAGAGAGCAACAGGACTGCAGACGACCTGTGATGTTTCCTCTCTTCTGATATTCCCTTTCTCTCTGTCTGTTTGTCAGTCTCTCTTTCTCCCTCCAGCTGTGGTGACTGAATAGGTAGGATGACTATGGCTCAGAAGGAAGTGGCGGCTCTCTGGAGGTGGCGTTCTGAGGCATTCTGGGAGTGGTTACGTTGCATAGTGATCGAAGCTGCCCAGGTACTCCAGAGCTGCTCTGTAGCACAGCTGGTACTGGTCCTGTACAGATGGGACACACACCGTTAAAGGGGTCCTGTTATGCTTTTTTACATGTTCATCTTTCTTTAGTGTGTAATGTTGCTGTTTGAGCATGAAAAAAGTTACAAAACACAAAGTCACTCCAAAATTCTCTATATCAGTGCGCACTGTTTCTGAACTCCCTGAAACGCCTCCATTGTAGCCTTGAGTTTTCTTCTGGGAATGAACTTTTCACAATATTCCTCATTTAAATAATTCCCATACACCAAAGGCATATGCAAAATAAAGGCCCTGGTTGCGTTAGTTAGTAGTGTGTTGAAACTCTTGGTTATGGTAAGGGGCGGGACATTTCCCAAACACGCTTGAAGCAGTTAACCAATCACAACACACTCTTCCAGCCGACCAATCAGAGCACATTGCGCTTTTGGGAAGGAGGGGCTTCATAGAGACAGGAACTAAACAGATGCTGAATTCTGAACTGCACACTAGCATACTACTCTTACTATTTTTCCCATATCTTTCTATGGCAAAAATAGTAATGTTAGTATACAATTCCGAATTTAGCAAGAGCATTACTGACAGACTGGGAAGATAGGTTAGGTGTTGCAACAATGTCAAATATGTGAAAAAGAATGTGTTTTTGAACATTCAGGCATGAAAATCTGTTCTAGTAGAGCCTCAAAGCAAAACCAAGACTTTGAGAAAGGGCATAATAGGTCCCCTTTTAGTCTGCAGCACAGACTAAAACACCCTGAAGAGCATGAGCTAATACTTTACCTAGAAATGAAAAGTCTGCCTTCACGTTCTCACCCTCATTCCTCACTGATTTGCAGCAACATGAGAACTTTTACATTTTCAGTTGAACTAATTCTTTTACACAAGAGAGTGTGAGGTTTGTGTGAGCTTACCTCTGTCTGTACCATGGCAGGTCTCTGCGTGCGGAGCGTTTTTATGGTCTGGAACATGTCCACCACCCCTTCATACCTCATCCGCTCCAAAACAATACTTAAAGTGATGAAGACTCCTGTTCTGCCGACACCAGCACTGAGACAGAGAGAGAGACACAGCAGTTTAGCACACATATACTGTACAACATCTACTGTTCAAAGGTTTGGGGTCAGTAAGATTTTTTTATGTTTTTGAAAGAAGTATGCTGATTTGCTGCTCAAGAAACGTTTCTGATTATTATCAATGTTGAAAATAATTTTGTGGAAATAGAAATCTTTTGTAACAAAATATATGCTTTTACTGTCATCAATTTTTAAATTGATTGGGATAGTTCACCCAAAAATGAAAATTATCCCATGATTTACTCACCCTCAAGCCATAGGTTTTATGACTATCTTCTTTCAGACGAACACAATCAGAGATATATTTAATGGTTGTTTATAATGATTGTGAATGGGGGGCCACGTTTTGAAGTCAAAAATAATGCATCCATCCATAAAAAAAAAAGTAATCCATACGACTCCAGTGGGTTAATAAAGGTCTTCTGAAACGAAGCGATGCGTTTTTGTAAGAAAAATATCCATATTTAAAACTTTATAAATAACTCAAATAACTAGCTTCCGTTGGACAGAATGCGCAAGACGATTTGCAGCGGAAGAGTATCCTTTGACCTGACACACAACGTAATGACGAACGTGGAGGTGCAGAGGATAGAGCAAAACAAATCACCGGTCATGGATTATAAGTCTAAAATGATAATTTTTAAAGAGAAATTTTGGAGGATTTCGATTTAAGAGAAGAGGAGCTTAAATTTGTTGCACAGCCCTATTTGTTTGAACCGCGAGAGCCGTCTAAGCTTACAATGCTCCTACATCCTGCGTCATACATCGCGTCAGAGGATTACTCATTTGGCGCAAGTCGACTTGCACATTCTGCATACGGTCATCCGCTGGAAGCTAGTTATTTGAATTTATAAAGTTTTAAATATGGATATTTTTCTTACAAAAATGCATTGCTTCGCTTCAGAAGGCCTTTATTAACCCCCTGGAGTCATATGGATTACTTTTTTTAATGAACGGATGCATTATTTTTGGCTTCAAAACGCGGCCCCCCATTCACAACCATTATAAACCTTGGAGGACTAAGGATATTTTTAAATATATCTCCGATTGTGTTCGTCTGAAAGAAGATCATATACACCTAGGATGTCTTGAGGGTGAGTAAATCATGGGATAATTATTCTGCTTCTCACCTGCAGTGAACAGTAATTGGTCCATCCTGTCCAAACTGCTCCTTGGTTTTGTGGACTTGGCCAATGAAATCAATAAAGCCCTCTCCTGTCTTTGGCACGCCTTGTTCTGGCCAATCGGTGAACTGAAACTGGCGGATCGTCCTAGACTGGCCATCCTGAGAGAGAGAGAGAGAGAGAGAGAGAGAGAGAGTGTTGTAAGAGTGTATTTTAAAGACACAGCACATGCGAAGTCATGCGGTCGCTTCTGCTGAACTTACCCTGGCATCTGTGACTTTAAACTCCCGTAAGATGTACTGCGGCATGTTGTATTCAGCCATGGGATCCACAACGAAGTACTGGTAGCGCGCAGATCTCTCTGCAGGCCAGTACTGATGACACTTCTCCTGTGGAGCAGAACACACACGGTTATGAGAGCAGTTCACACATAATTGCTTTGTCCAAACCCCAAAGCTTTTTTTTTTTTTGTTAATTTTTTAATTTTTAAATTTCTTGCCTTTTGTTGCTTTGATGTAATGCACAGAACGACAGCCTGAGGCAAGCATACAACTAGCTGATTTCCAGCATCATTACCATTTCATTAGTCATTCAAGAATAACAGTATTTTTTTTTTTTGTATTAATTGCAGTAAAGTATTCAGCTTTTCCTCAAATGAACATCCACATTGCATGTTTATTTTGTTGTTGTTATTATCTGCTACACATAAATCAGTCCCTCCAGAGGATTTTGCAAACTTACAATTGCAAGAATTAATGCAAATATAATAGATCTCCACGCTATTTGTGGCAGCTTGAATTTTTGCATATTTCCACAATTTTTCCACAAAAACATTAACCTGAGGTGGTTGTTTAACTGCCGGACCATAACTGATTTCAGTAATTAGGTACAAAATATTTTACAGTAACTGTACTTTTACTATCACCAATACTAGTAGCATAACTACATAATGATTATTGTTAGGTTTTTATTGCAAAACATCACAAAAAATGTTGCAAATATCACAGCAATTTCTGAGAAAAGCTGCAGCAAATTTAATCATTTTTGGGATGCAAAATTAGAAAGAAAAAAAAATCCTGATGGGACTGTTAAATGAATAAAAAAATCTTTTGTAAACTGAAGCTGCACATACACATATTTCCATGACCGTGAATAGACTAATGCACAATCACACAGATACAAAGCTACTTCATGAGTAACTATCTCTTCATATTTCAATAAACGTCACGTTTTGCTGCTAAAATGCAAAAGTGCTGCAAGGTGTCACAGAATCAGAGGTTAAAATGTAAGCAAAATCAATCAAAAGTTTTTGACACTATGTAAATAAATTGAGTTGTTTCGAGTTGTGCTGCATTAAAGCAGTGTTATCTTAGTACTATTCTAGTTTTTGTTAATGTTTTGAATACTATCAATTTTTTTTTACATCTATATAGTTTTTAGTAAGTTTTAGTTTGTTTATTTAGTTTATTTTAGTACTTCAAGTTTTTTTTATATATATAATTTATTTTAAATAATGAAAATGTTTTTATGGTTTTAGTTTCAGTTTTAGTTAATGATAACAGCCCTGGCTTAAAGTCGACAGGACATCAAAATTGAGGCACTTTTCACAACCCAATCAATTCCCAATGGATTCAGTCAAGTGCCTTGTTTCACTCTGAATCACATCACAGAAGTAAAATGGGCTGCAAAGAGCACCTCACATTGACTTGGTTCATTGATGTGTGCAGGAATGTGAGAATCTATCACAACTCACCCGTCCCATCTCTCTGAGCTTCGTCAGCATCACCACGATGGTGGAGTTATGCTCCCACAGCATCCTCCAGAAGTCCTCTGTGGTTTCAGACAGCGGACCTTGTGTGGCGATATACGCCTTCTGCTGCCTGCAGGAACAACACATGAAGATACAGTTTAAAAACACAAGAATCAACACAGAAAGTTAACAAACAGCTCTCTCCATGCATTATACAGCTCCTGTAGTGACTTGACTAGATTGAGGGAGGAGTGATTCCTCTAATCTAACAGCAGGAGGCGCTGCGGCTCTGTGACTGTGATCAGAAAATGCACAAGACAGACAGAGGATGAGATAAAGTTGCAGCGAGAGAGAGGAAACAATGAATAGAGAACGAATGAGAGAGTGTGAGACAGGTGAGAAAGACGCTGGATGTGGAAGACAGGCAGAGAGATGTGATTGTGTTGTGAAGGCAGCAGAGCTCCAGATCACTCAAACTGTGTCACGTTCGGCAGCGTGAGGATGCTAGCGGATGCTTCCAGAGCTCATTTGGATGTCCTGCTGTGAGATCCCCGGGTCTCTGCTAAAGGTTTTTTTGAGATAAACTGAGCAAATGCATCTCTGCTGTGCTTGAACAAGTGGAGGAAATGTCTAATCCACCTTCTGCAGCCTTTTTCTCATACAGTGATTTTATCACCGCAGGTCTCTGAGTGGCTGTACTGTTGGTCATAGTGAGTGTTCCTGCTGCTGAATTACATACTGGGCATATGGGTGGTAAATGTCTTTTTTTTTTTACTCTACATATTCTAGAGGGGAAAGTTGTTTGTATACCTTGCAGTAGACGTATAATGCATCATTTCATCAACTAGATGATCAAAGCCTGAATCAAACTCACACAGAATACTGACACGGTTTTACATACATAAAAACCGTCTTGCAACCACCCTGAATACCCTGGCAACCACATTGCAACCACCAGAACGCCATACCAACCAAACAGCAACACCCAAGAAACAACCTATATACCGCCAAGAATACCCTAGTAACCACATAGCAACACACTAGCAACCTCTTAGCAACCACCCAACACAACCTAGCAACCACCCAGAATACCCTGCAAACCACATAGCAATGACCAACCTAGCAAGCACCCAGAACACCCTAGCAATTGCATAGCAACTACACAAAATACCTTAGCAAACACATAGCAACACCCTAGCAACCAACCATCAAGGCCTGAATCAAACTCACACAGAATACTGACACAGTTTTACATACATAATTATGTTGGACTGAAAAGTCAATCTTGCAACCATCTTGCAACGTCCTGGCAACCACCCAGAACACCTTAGCAACCCCCTAACAACCGCCCAGAATACACTGGCAACCACATTGCAACCATTAGAACACCCTACCAACCACATAGCAACACCCAAGAAACAACCTAGTAACCACCAAGAATATCTATCTATCTTTCATGTTTTTCTGTCTGTCTGATCTTCAAGCTTTTACAACTACTTAAAACTTTTGTCCAGACTTTCTCAAAGTTTGTCTTGATGAAATTTTTGATCTATTTTTATATCACAGTGAGGTGATATCCTTGTGGATATATCTTACATAAAAATCATATATTAATGTGGGAAAAACAAGTCATAAAGAACGGTGAAATTGCTCACAGTAACATGAACTTCTCTGTCTTGCTGACACTGGAATACAGTATCTTACAATGATCCACTGTCTTTACTCCCATTGGTTGGAGCATCACATCACTGCTCATTTGCATAAAATGTAGCATGGCTACACATGCCAACATTGATCACAGTTGCGGACTCTCGCTGACATCAGCTCGTTCTGGTCACTGGAAATCACTGAATGAGTTAACGCGTCTTCACATAGGGAATGCTGGGAGAAAACCACATTCATCCAACATATGCTGAAGGGAAGCCTCTTCAGGGCTGAGAGAGAGACAGAGAAAGAGGTAGCCGTGATCCACACACACACACACACACACACACACACACACACACACACACACACACACAGACACACACACACACACACACACACACACACCTCACAGGTGTGATAGAGCCTCATTTGTTCACTAAATGACAGGAAGCAAAATTGCTGCCCCCCACCTATCACACAAACACACACACACGCTCATCAAGCTAAAAGCATGTGAAAGCCCTTCTCCCTCTGTCCTTCATTACAAACACGATTACTGCCAATTACATTGTTTACACTTCAGTACGGCGGCAGATGCAGTGGGAGTTCTTTGATTTGCCGTTAATTTGATTAAGGGCCAATAATGAGCCCAGATTCTTGACACACCTCCATCCCTCCACCTCACATGACCCCTCAGCAGCAAAGGAAGTACTTCACATTTGATTCTGGATGTTATTAAAGGATTATTCCTATTGAGCACTGATATTTGCTGCAAACATTTGCTTACAATGAATCAATGCATCCCAAGGACTATAGTCACAGATATTTTATATGTCGCATATGAGACTGTATGGTCCAATGAGTAGGTTGTACTATCTTAGGTAATGCAATTTTAATATCCACTTTTCCAGTATTTCATTCACAGGAAACTCTTCAATTAAGTATTTTTACTGCACAATCCACCGAACAGACTGTACTGCAAGAAGAAATGATATGCATATTTATTGCTTAAAAAATAAGCATGTGTTTAGTATGTATACCATTATTACACTCTCTGGAATACTTCATTGTGATTGGTCAGCTGCAGCATTCTGTGGTCATACTTGTATGAGCGCTAAACTGTGTAATTAGCATTGTCAGCATTCTGCTAAACATCTAATTTTTTGTTCCATAGAAGAAAGAAAAAGTAATACAGGTTTTACAGTGTCATGAGTATGAGTAAATGATGACAAAACCATGAGATCAGGTAAAGACCAAAAAAAGAAAGAAAACCTGTCCCCCAACCCCCACTTTTAATGACTAATAATAATAATAATAATAATTTTATTATTATTTAAATTATAAAAATTAAACAAATCAATAAAAATATTACTAGTGCAGTAATAAAACTGCACTGTAAAATAAAAGACAATTTCTTTGTATTATTATTAATAATAATAATTTTATTTTACAGTATACTTTTCAATAATATACAGTACTAATATTTATGTCTATAAAAACTATAGAGCTTTTATTTTGCCATAAAAATGCAGGGAGCTTAAAAACCATGTGGTCCATGTTGCATTTTCAAATGCAGGTTATAAGCGACCCAAACTCACAGCGTTGACAGAGATGGAGTTTGTGTGTGGCAGCATTTACTGCGAACTGAGCCACTCTGAGACACTGAAAACACTGAGCTACTCGTGTGTAAATGTCCTGCTTCACTCTAAAACACACAACGCATCAGACTATATATTTATATAATTAAATCACAGCCTTCGCAATTCATGTGGGTTATAATTCAGGTTGGAAAATACAGAAATCCATATAAATACAGAACACCTAATACAGAACCCCTGGGAATTATTCCATTAACTCTGTCTCAGTAGTGGGCTGGACTCAAACCCACTGCAGTCTGCTGAACGTTTATCTATGTGTGTGTGTGTGTCTGTGATAGATTGAGCACTGCATGGAGACCGGACTCCTCATGACGGATAATCCTTTTATTTGTTGGCTGAACTGTGTTCATCACCTGTCAGCTCGTGGCCGCAGGGCCGTGCTGATTCCCCAGTGCTGATAGCGCTCCAGTTATGGACAGTCCTGCCAATAAGAACAATTTGTCCTGACAACTAGCAGCACAAAAGCCGTAGACATGCAGACGCAGACTTCCTAGATGGGCCATGACTCTGTGCTGTCACATCCAGCAAGAGTCAAAGAGACGGGGGACAGTGACGGAGAGACTCGCTGGCATTCATGGAAGCAGCATCGCTTCAGAAGAACACGCCATGTTTTATCTGATTTCTCCAGAGCCTGAATCACAGTTGCTCTCAATTGGTTCTCAGATCTCTGTTCATGACTTTGGGCAAAATTCTGAATTTAAGATCTGGCTCACTTTCAATTCAGGAGTGTGAGTTTGAATTAAAAATGAAATGACTTTGAAATGAGTTTAAATTTAAAAATGACAGGAAGAGGAATTTACTGAATTGTAATTGCACAACCCTGATTCTCACACACACGTACCTGTATCCATCGATGAAGCTGGCGTTAATGTAGTCGGACCCCTCCACCCCTCTGATTGGCTGCAGACACACACGGCTGGACTCGAAGGGCATGATGTTGACCAGTCGGTTCTTGAATTTGTTGCATGGCAGACTAGCGCTGATGAATCTGGAGGTGTGTGCTTTAGAGTTGGCCAGTTTCTGCAGTGAGAAAAGACACAGAACACATTCGTATTGCTCTGAAATTGTGAAACAGACCGATACACACTACTGTTCAAAAGTTTGGGGAGGGTACTTTTTTGGAGGAATGCATTAAATTGACCAAAAGTAACAGTAAAGACATTTATAATGTTATAAAATATATCTATTTCAAATAAATGCTGTTCTTTTGAACTTTCTATTAATTAAAAAAATAAAAAATAAAAAATGAAGCAGCACAACTGTTTTCAACATTGATAATAATCAGAAATGTTTCTTGAGCAGCAAATCAGCATATTAGAATGATTTCTTGTTTAGTCGACCAAATTTTATTAGTCACAGAAACAAAAAATCCACAGGAAGTGGCGAAGTCACGGAGTCTGTGATGGACCGATCATCTGTGTGGTAATTACAGTACATCGGGCAGGACATCCAAACGCTCATCCAATCATTCATCGACCTGAAACATGTAAGTAGTAGCAAGCCGCTCATTTTAACGTTAACCTAGAAAAATGTGGGCTATTCCAAGTGTTTGTGTGGAGTGTAAAAGCTGAATAGTAGCGCACTTACTGCATAACAACTAACATGGAGGTGCCGGTGCGATCACTTGGACTTAAAATACTCATTAAATACTCAATACACATCAAAAAAGTCATTTTTGGTCATAAAGATAAGAGTAATATATCTTTTGAATCTGTGAAGAGTCTTTTATTTGTGTGCACTCGCAATAACAACAAAACGTTATGCTTTTGTAAAAAAATGGAAGCAAACAGAGTGCGATTTCCATGTAAACTTGCCTCACAGACATGAAAAATATATCTATAGAAAGCGAAATGTCTACTCTTAAATGAACCAATTCAAATGGAAAACAAATATTCTCAGTTTATGTGTGAAACGTGCATATAGGCACGTTCTCTACTGCGGAGATGAAGAGTCAGCATCGTCAACTTCATCACTGCAGCCGAAAATACAGAAAACACTAGTTGATCAATTAATTATTACAATGTTAGAGCAATCTCCTTACTGTTTTTCCCAGATGCATTCATAATCATTCTGCAGGTGCGATGTGGCAAGCTTTATGCGTGCGCTTGAATGCTGATTAGGCTAGTAGGCATTAAAGGCACAGTATGTTTTTTTCGCCGCTAGGGGTCGCTAAACTCTTCAAAACAATAACAAAGGCGTAGATTGATGACGCAGTGAATGAGCGTGGACTCATGGAACTTGTCGTCATTCCGACGGATCTAATAATGTTTATGGCAAAATCATGTTTATGGATGAGTGAATGCATTCATGTTTTTAACATGACTGTGGTATAAAGCAGGGCGTGGCCGAGAATCGCGTGCACGATTGCTAATGAGAGACAGATATCAGTGCCACACGCGAGTCCCAAGGGATATAAAGGAATGAGGACATTTCATTCTACCGAACTTCTCGCAAGTGCTGAAATACTACTCATACAGGTCAGTTTATTTGACATATTAAAATTGTGAGGTAACGCAGCACTTGGTCTCACGTTACACTATCATACTAAGCTGCATTTGAGTGTGTTGAAAGTTGTAATGTTATTCTATGTATTAGTTTGTTGGCTGTATGAAACTTAACAGTAAGCTAGATCAACATTAGAATATCATACTGATGATATTCTAACATTTCATCGTGTTGAGCTATATAACATTGATTAGTCTTATGTAGCCTACATTTGCTTACCTTGTCTAATAATGTGCAAGAGCGGCGTTAAGCTCTGTCAAGTCAAAATTGCAAAAGCTGTCGCAAAGCTCTCTCCATCTCGGAAACGACACACTTTTGTCCCAAAGTTTGCTTGCCATGGTCCATAATGTTTGAATGAAACGACAACAGCGTGCCGCTAGAGGTTACGCAGCTGTCCGCGTCTGTTGCCATGGTTACTTTTTAGTACAAGGAAACCAGGGTTAATGCAGATATTACGTCATTGACAGGCGACAAGTGACAAGGGAGGGACGGGCACTATTTAAAATTGTGAATTTCTCTGAATTTACAAATTCTTGGAAACATTTAGGATAATGTAAGTAGTACACAGCTGAACGAAATATATAACACTGTGCAAGTGGTTTTTGGATATTTTAATATAAAAATCTTACATATTGTGCCTTTAAAGGCTCTTTATTATGATTTATATGGTTTATTAATAAACGTGCAATTAGTCGACTAATCTCTTAAAATGAACGACTACTAGTCGACCAAAAAAATCTGTTGTCGAGGGCAGCCCTAAAATAAATGCAGCCTTGGTGAGCATAAGAGACTTTCAAAAACATTAAATAAATCTTACCGGCCCCGAGCATCTTATTTGGCATCATTATAATGTGTTATAATCTGTTTTAGATATTAGAATCAGCATTGGTCATTAATTAATAAAAAAAAAAAAAGGAGTGCTCTGGGTTTAGAAGTTAAGATCAAGTTTTTGTGGACTAATGTCGATTACAGAAATGATTTGAACTCAAAAGCAGTTTTCCACTGTCAACATTTGACGTCTTTCTTTGGAAGAGAATGAATGTTTTGAGTGGCTTTGTTCTCAAACTTCAAATGATACATGCTCTTTGAATCTCAGCATGTCACCAGGAAGCATCATGGGAAAAAACAGCCCATTAAAGTCATTCATGTTGTGCAGGGAAAGCTAAATGTGTCTGCACACAGCTCCCACTGCACTAGCCCTTCTGGATCATGTGATTCTTCACAACATCAAGCATTTAAAACCTGATTACATCCTCGACGCATCTATAATGATCCTGCAAGTAAAACATCTCTGAGTCTCATCATTCGGGCTGTGAAGCGTCTCTGAGGACAGCTGTTGTATGTTAAAGCCCAGACGTGCAGGAGCTTTTGCAGCAATGCATGCAGCAGCTATAACTCTCACCAGTCACAGATACAGGCTGTCAGCTTCTCCATCAGCTCCGAATGCATTATTTGCGTAATTAAAACGTGCACCTTTGCTTTGGTAAGGATGTTTCTGCAAAGAATTTCAATGTGCATGGCTGTTCTCTGACTACAGTTGTTTTTTTTTTTTGACGTTCCAATGCAATGCCAATGCCGAAAATGCATTACCATTAGTCATGAGAATCAGAAGGATTTTACCAATTCACTTTTAGAGTCTTTGTCATTATTCCTGTTCCATTAACAAAATCAGAAATGTTTTTGAATAAAACTTGCTTTTGATTTCCAATTAGTGTTATTTTAGTATTATTTATATACTATTATAGTGTTTAATATTTTTAATTAGCTTTTATTTTTATATTTTCAGTTTTCATTTGAAATGTTAGTTAATTTTTTTTGTTATTTTGTTATGAGCTTTTGTAATTTTGATTAGTTTTAAACATTACTATTAATTTTTTTATTATTATTTCAGTTCTTATTTTCAGTTTTAGTTTTTATTTCCAGTTAGTAATTTTAACACTTAAAGGGTTAGTTCACCCAAAAATTCTGTCATTAATTACTCAACCTCAAGTCGTTCCACCGTAAGACCTTCGTTCATCTTCAGAACACAAATTAAGATATTTTTGAACTACTGATTCGAAACAAAAACATTGTAAAGCTTCGAAGCTTCATGAAGCTGTATTTTGAAATTGGCCATCACTAGATATTGTTGAATTAAGTCGTTATTTTTTTTTTTTGGGCGCATAAAAAGTATTCTCGTCGCTTCATAACATTAAAGTTGAACCACTGTAGTCACATGAACTGTTTTAAATACGTCTTTAGTAGCTTTCTGGGCATTGAAAGTGTTAATTGCCTTGCTGGCAATGGAGGCCTCACTGAGCCATCGGATTTCATCAAAAATATCATAATTTGTGTTCCGAAGATGAATGAAGGTTACGGGTGTGGAACGACATGAGGGTGAGTAATTAATGACAGAATTTTCATTTTTGGGTGAACTAACCCTTTAAGTTTAAACTTATTGCACTTAGTTTCACAAGGCATTGTGTCGGTCATTTCATTGATCCAAAGTTAAGTTCCATAGAGCTGTATCCTAAACATCAAATCCGTTATGACTGGCTGTGATTTTGTGCCTTCATGCAGTGTTTTGCTTTCAGTGAAGAGAGAAGAACTGACACTGGAACCCTGTTGTGTCATGCCAGGTTAGGGAGATGTATGAGAATATGTGTGTCCATGTGTGTTTCTGACCTTAAACTCCAGTTCCATGGCGGTGACGGTGTCTCCGGGCGACACCTGAGTGAGTTTCTGGATGTGTGTGTACAGGCTCCGCGCAGGGACCTCCGTGTTCCCACAGGTGGCGGCCTCCAGGAGGGCCTCGTGGATGAAGATATACTGATCTTCCGTCTGCACCATGTAGTTCCTCTGAGCACGCATGCAGGTCACGTGACCGTAGATATCCACCGACTGCTCGTGCTTCATCCGCTCAAGCATGGCCTCTATTACGATAAAACAGCCTGTCCGACCCACGCCAGCGCTTCCATGGAAAAACAGGGAAATATCATATTTAGACTGAATTCACAGATACACGTGCACACTTATAGATATGTGTGCGGAGATCATAGTCTACCTGCAGTGAACCACCATGGGTCCGGCGTCAGGTGGGTTGCAGGCCTTGACCCTGCGTAGAAAGGCTAAAATTGGTGTAGGGTATTCGGGAACACCGTGATCCGGCCAGGCCATGAACTGGAACTGCCGAACTTCCCGTTTCTCACTGGATCCATTCTGTTGGAACAGATTCAAGGAGACATATGATGAAAAAAAGGATTTTACTTGCTGTTTTAAATAAAATAGTATGTTTATATTATTATTATATATATATATATATATATATATATATATATACAGTCAAACCAAAATTTATTCAGACACCTTGAACATTTCATTCATTAATACAGTTTATTCACTATAGTTAAAAAAAAAAAATGGTAATAAAATATGACAAAATCTCAGAGTTAAACTGTGTCAGAAAAAAATTAATCTGAATTATGTCAGATAACACTTAAGCAAAACATGGTCAGGTCAAAGTGTCTGAATAATTTTTTGTTCCAAATTTTTATCAATTTTACTGGTAGTCCACTGTATTAAGAATTTTGTATAATATGTCACAATTTACTTTATTTTGCTATCCTCACTTACATAAATGAACTATAGCGTCCTGCACCCACTAGTAAAAATATATAAAAAATATAAAAAATGTCTGAATCATTTTTGTTTGACTGTATATACAGTTGCAAGAAAAAGTATGTGAACCACTTGCAGAATCTGTGAAAATGTGCAACATTTTAACAAAATAAGAGAGATCATACAAAATGCATATTATTTTTTATTTAGTACTGTCCTGAGTAAGATATTTTACATAAAAGATGTTTACATATAATCCATAAGACAAAAAAATACCTGAATTTATTAAAATGACCCAGTTCAAAAGTTTGTGAACCATTGATTCTTAATACTGTGTGTCATTTCCTGGATGATATACGACTGTTTTTTTGTTTTGTGATGGTTGTTCATGAGTCCCTTGTTTGTTCTGAGCAGTTAAACTGAGCTCTGTTCTTCAGAAAAAATCTCCAGGTCCCAAAAATTCTTCAGTTTTCCACCATCTTTTGCATATTTGAACCCTTTACAGCAGTGACTGAATGATTTTGAGATCCATCTTTTCACATGGAGGACAACTGAGGGACTCCAACATAACTATTAAAAAAGGTTCAAACATTCACTGATGCTTCAGATGGAAACACGATGCATTAAGAGTCGGGGGGTGAAAACTTTTGAACAGGATGAAGAGGTCCAAATTTTTCTTATTTCGCTTGAATATCATTTTTTTTCATTTAGTACTGCCCTTCGGAAGCAACAGAAGATACTTGCATGTTTCCCGGGAGACAAATTAAATACAATTTACCTTGATCTTCAAATTCCAAATGTTTTCACCCCCCATCTATTAATGCATCATGTTTTTTTCTGGAGCATCAGTGAATGTTTGAACCTTTTTTAATAGTTGTGTTTGAGTCCCTCAGTTGTCCTCAGTGTGAAAAGACGGATCTCAAAATCATTCAGTCACTGCTGGAAAGGGTTCAAATATGCAAAAAAATGCTGGAAAACTGAAGAATCTGCAGGACCTGGAGATTTTTTCTGAAGAACAGAGCTCAGTTTAACTGCTCAGAACAAACAAGGGACTCATGAACAACCATCACAAAACAAAAAAAACAGTCGTAGATCATCCAGGTAACCACACACAGTATTAAGAATCAATGGTTCACATACTTATGAATGGGGTTATTTTAATAAATTCAGCTATTTTTTTGTCTTGTGGGTTATATGTAAACATCTTTTATGTAAAATATCTTACTCAGGACAGTACTAAATAAAAAATAACATGCATTTTGTATTATCTCCCTTATTTTGTTAAAATTATTAAAATTTTCACAGATTCTGCAAGTGGTTCACATACTTTTTCTTGCAACTGTATGTTAAGTAACTTTTATATATTTAATTAACTAATGAATTAACTTATGACTGCCTACATTTTCATATCAGCACCTATTTAGTATTCATCTGGCCTGTTCTGATGAACTATGCTAGTACATGGAGGTTAGCCAATCAAAACAGGTCTTAATGTTGCAGTTGCAAATCAGCTTGTTTAATAGTAAGGATCTGAGGGAGGGTGCAAAATTGGTCATGGCAAACTAAGTTACAACTGATTTCTTCTCCAGGAAACCTTGACTGACAGTACAAGTGGACTTGTATGGCAAAAAAAGTGGGAAATGCTACAAAAGTGCACAATTTGACCCATGTACAAATCATTCATTGTACAAATCATGCATCATTCATTCATTCATGTAAACATTTACAGCAATCTTCTCTCAAAGAATTAATATGGGTAAAATGCCTTGTGGTGTAACTTGCTTCATCATAAACTGTGAAACAGAGAAACCTATTAAAAATGAACAATGTTAATAAAGTAAATATAATACAGTAATTTTTTAATCACTATACAAGTCTTAAAACCTATACAATTTGTCATAAAATCCTTTTCTATTTAGGAAATCTTTTGAAAATGGTTTATCCTAGCAGACTCTAAGTTAGAGGGAGTTTAGTCTCATACTACTAATTAAATTTGGATGTTTTTGTGGAACTATTTCCAGGTTCATTTATTCAGTTCTGCTGTGTGACGCCTCCACATCACAGAAAGACATTTCTAGAACTAATGAGCAGAAAAGTTTCATTCATTTGTGTTAATGCAGCGTATCTAACTGTGCTTCAAATTTAAATCAAAATGAACATCTAAAACTAGTTATTTTGAGTATATAGTTTTCAAATTAAAAAAAAAAAAAATCAAAAAGTGGTAAAAACAACAAAAGAAATGGTTAATTATCTATAAACACAAACAGACCTTATAGAGAGCGAAGGTTCTGACGCTGTAGGTGGCCAATTCCACTGTATCCAACATTGACACTTGAATCATGCCGTATGTTTCTGTTCCACGGCTCGGCCAGTACTGATCGCACTTCACCTACAATCACAAACACACACAAGCATCACACAAGGACTCACACTGTGCTTCTGCTTTAAAGACCACAGCAGACGGGTGAGAGGAGGACAGCTGAAGCTAATGCAGGGCTGTGTGGCCTGAGGGTCTCTCTCTGGCACTGCTTGGGCAGATGGGGGCATCACGCACCACAGAGTGTCCAGAACTGTGGCTGAACCTCAGGCTCTGATAACGCACACGGGTCACATACTGTGTGCATGCACACGCACACCGAGCACAGAGGGCTGTGTTAGTAATGACCGGTATGGCTGGGGTTGAGATGCATTAGCGTGACCCATCTGGGCTTCGGTAAACACTGCTGTTTGTCCTAAACAAAGAACAGGTACAATCTGTGCACTTGTTCAAGCTAATTAATAAATACTGCTGACAAACCCAACCCCCCATAAAACTTTTAGCATTTTTAAAAAGAACTAAAAAATGCAATATTCATTTTTTTTTGTATTTTTTCTTTGTGTCAAAATGTCATATTTCATTTTCCTTGTTGAGGACGTCCCTGATGTCTCCTTCTTCAAACCTTAAGAGAGTTTAGAAGGTAATAAAGCCATTTCATATTGTGAAATGAATACAATCCTGTTATGTTTCGGGATGCACATTAAAGTATAACAAAGCACAGCAGGAGGTTTCTGGACGTACAATCACATTCATTTTCTACATAGAGTAGGACAAGTCTGTTATTGACAGCACATAATACCAAGGCTTATTTTCCCCCAATTCAATCAGTATATTCTCCTTCAATTTTGGTCTATCCTAGCATGTATTCTAGACTGAAATCATGTTTGTGAAGTATATATACAGTCAAATCAAAATTTATTCAGACACCCTGAACATTTTATTCATTAATACAGTTTATTCACTATAGTTTAAAAAATGGTAATAAAATATGACAAGATCTCAGAGTTAAACTGTGTCAGAAAAAAATAATCTTAATTATGTCAGATAACACCTGAGCAAAACATGGTCAGGTCAAAGTGTCTGAATAATTTTTGGTTCCAAATTTTTATCAATTTTACTGGTAGTCCACTGTATGAAGAATTTTTTTGGGTATAATATGTCACAGTTTACTTTATTTTGCTATCCCCACTTACATAAATGAACTATAGTGTCCTGCACCCACTAGTAAAAATATACCAAAAATATAAAAAATGTCTGAATAATTTTTGGTTTGACTGTATATTTCAGTGAACTTAATCGATCGATATTATATTGCAGGTTATATTAAAAATGGCAAAACATGAGGTACATAATTCCATTAGAAAGCTTACATTAGATCACATTCATGTGCATGTATTTTGAGACTGACCATGTGGAGGAAAAACAGAATGACCATCTGGCCACACGGCAGGTGAGGGAACATGTAACGCCTCCCTCTCTCACAAGCACACATGCACACACATCACTTCCTGTTCAATAGACCTACGAGGACACTTATAGTCACTTACTTTTCTATATCATTCTCGGAGAGGCCACATGTTTGCATGTGTTTACAAGGTTGTTTTAGACATCCTCAAGAGACAGGAACACAAAAATGAATTGGTCACCATTCATCAACCTCATGGCATTCCAAACCTGTATGACTCTTATTCTTCTGTTTTTAAATATTTTTATCTGTACAATGAAAATTGTTGACATTTAAAACAACATTGGATTTTCATTATATGGACAAAAAAAAAATAAATAAAAAAAATAAAAATACTGAGACATTTCTCAAAATATCTTCTTTTGTGTTCCCCAGCAGAAAAAAGTAATACAGATTTGGAGCAACATGAGGATGAACAAATGATGACAATTCCGGATTGGGGAACATTGTCAGAGCAGAAGGAAGCATGTTTTCTTTCAGGATAATCTTGTACGTGGCTTGAGTTATGCATCCTTCGCAAAGACGTATCTGCCCAATTCTAGCCTTACTGAAAAACCACCAGATCATCACCAATCCTCCACCAGATTACACAGTGGGTGTGAGAGACTGTGGGTTGTAAGCCTTTCCAGGTCTCTGTCTAACCATTAGACGACCAGGTGTTGGACAAAGCTGAAAACTGGACTCATCAAAGAAGATCAGAATCAGGAAGATCTCTCTTTGTGAAGGACGTGTGACTCAAGCCACATACAAGGTTATCCTAAAAGAAAACATGCTTCCTTCTGCTCTGACAGTGTTCCCCAGCTCGAAGGATTGTTTTTTTCCTGCAGGACAATGCTCCAATCCACATAGCCAGGCCAATCAAGGTGTGGATGTGTGGATGGAGGACCACCAGATCAAGACCCTGTCATGGCCATCACGATCTCCAGACCTGAACCCCACTGAAAACCTCTGGAATGTAAGCAAGAGGGTCACCAGCCATTAAATAAAGCCAAGCTGCTTGAATTTTTTCACTAGGAGTGGCATAAAGTCATTTTTCGTTATTTTGACCAGTTGTTGTTTTCTGCAAATAAATGCTCTAAATGACAATATTTTTATTTGAAATATGGAAGTAATGTGGTCAGTAGTTTGTAGAATAAATAAAAAAATTCCTTTTTACTCAAACAGACACATATAAATAATAAATCCTGAGAAACTGCTAATTTTGCAGTGGTCTCTTAATTTTTTCCAATACTGTATGTATATATATATATATATATATACTATTTATATATAGTCATTATTGTGATTAATAGTCGCTATAAGTTCCTACTTTAAAAATGTTTCTCTATAGAAAGTTTATTTATTTCCATATAAAGCCCAATACTGTCTTCTGAAAAACCCTGAGAACAATTCACATGCCATCTGCATCTCTCGCCATCACAAAACACCAGCATTTCTCTCACTCTTGGGCAGGATCCAGACAACACGAGTTCATGAGTGAAATCTCACCCTGCTCTTCTCCTCCAGTCTGGTCATCATGACGATAGTGTTGGTCCTCTGCTCCCACACCATCCTCCAGAAGTCACTGAGCGTCTCAGGCAAAGGACCTTGAGTGGCGATGTAGGCGTTCTGCTTGCGGTAGCCGTCAATGTAGTTGCCATTGATGTAGTCACTTCCCGGTACACCTGCAGTTCAGCAGTGCAGTGTTAACACACATTGAAAGGCTGCTAACTGAGCATACATTGTACAAAACATGTCCTTGGTAGGCTCACTTGGAATGCGCACAATGAATTTGTTTTTTTACAGGTTCTATTTTCTATTTATAATTTGAAATGTTAAACAGCATTGAGAGTACTCTGAAATTATCCAAAATATTTAATAAACAGACATGATTTAGGACTTGAAGGCCTTTCACAATATTCAGTAGGAGTAGATTCTGTGCAGAACTCGTCATTGCTGAATCTCTCTTTATTTTGAGATGTCAAGCTACATACACTGCTTTTCAAATGTCAGCAAGGACGTATTTAATTAATCAAAAGTGAGTTCTATTCACAAAAGAATTCTGAAAAAAATGCATCACGGTTTCCACAAGCAGCAAAAACTGTTTTCAACATTGATAATGATAAGAAATAATAAGAAATTATTTCTGAAGGATCATGTGACACTGAAGAATGGAGTAATGATCCTGAAAAATCAGCTGTGCCATCACAGGAATAAATTACATTTTAAAATACATTCAAATCTAAAATTTTATTTTTGATCAAATAAATGCAGTCTTGCAGGTGAGTAGAAGAGACTTGTTTCAAAAACATTAAAGAATCTTAATGACACCAAACTTTTGACTAGTAGTATAAAATAAGTGTGTTTTCGATTTACCATCAACGGGAGTCAGCACGACTCTAGAGTGATCGTAAGCGATGACGTTTGCATAGCGGTTCTTGGGCTTGTTGACCTCTAGGTTGGAGTTCTCCCAGGTGAACTGCTGGCCAGGGTCAATAGACTGCAGGACAGAAGGACAAAACATGAACAAGGTTAGTTAGAAATCTAGACCATCAGCATTGAGAGAATAAATGAAGAAAAAGACCCCCCCCCATCCCCTAAACTTGTGCCATTGGTTAATCCAAACAATGACATGTTGATTGATGAAAACCTATTTTGTGGTAACATAACTTATTCAGGATATACAGTGAGAAAAGATATAGGGAAACAGTATAACAATTTTACCAGGGAATTGACTGGAAGTACATGACAGATCACTAGAGGGAAGGGTTTTAAAAAATAAGATGGTTTGGTGACATCAGCTAAAACAAGTTTCACTGCATTTTGATGAAAGTTTACAAAGGCATGGAATAATGAGAACCAATGAATCATTCATAACCAGGGTCAATTCTGATTTCATGATGACTCTGACAACTGAATTTCTATTTTCACCTGCAGTGCAAAATCTAGCAGATGCACCACAACTCTGCAAATCTCCACCTTGACCTGCCCATTGTTTCCTGTGTGATCACGGCAGCCGGAATCGCCCTGGCACTTTAGAGCCCTGCCTAATCCTACCCTGCTGTTACCATAGTGATGAGATACAGGGTCAGTCGGGTGAGGTTTAGACGTCTGTTCTCTAGTCTCTCTGCATCACATTACTGCAGCTCTGAGGTGGTGGATTTCTAGCAGAAGAACCAGCACTTCAGTTATTATAAACAAAACATATCAACCATACACTTATGTTCAAAAATTTGGGGTCGATATGATTTTTTGGTAACAATTTACAACACTTTATAATGATAATGCATTAACTAATAATGGGTAATACATCAAAGTTCAGTTCATTCAGTACATTGTTAAAGTATTTAGCTCATGTTACCTCAGGTCAACTTTTGATTTTAATCATGTATTAGTAAATGTTGAAATTAAAATTAACTAAGATTAATAAATGATTTAGAAGCATTTTTCATTATTAGTGCATAATGTTCACAAATGAAAACTTATTATAAAGTGTTACCTTTTTTTTTTACTGTTTTTGAAAGATGCTCATCAAGGCTGCATTTTTTTAAATCAAAAATACAGTAAAAACAGTAATATTGTGAAACATTATTACAATTTAAAATAACTGTTTTCTATGTGAATATATTTTAAAATGTAATTTATTCCTGTGATAAAAGCTGAAGTTTCAGCATCATTACTCCAGTCTTCAGTATCACATGATCCTTCAGAAATCATTCTAATATTCTGATTTGCTGCTCAAGAAACATTTCTGATTATTATCAATGTTGAAAACAGTTGTGCTGCTTCATATTTTTGTGGAAACCATGATACATTTTTATTTTCTCAGGATTCTTTGATGAACAAAAAAGTTCAAAAGAACAGCATTTATTTGAAATGGAAATCTTTTGTAACATTATAAATGTCTTTACTGTCACTTTTGATCAGTTAAATTCTTGTTAAATTCTTGTTGAATAAAAAAAAGTCTTTTGAACGATAGTGTACATGAGATCAAAATGCTCTTAAGGAAGCTACACACATCTCATTGGGCATTGACATGTACAGTTCATTCTAAGGGCAATGTGACATTTTATTAGATGTATATGAAATGAATAGAAAACAGAGATTGATATTCTGTCTAGTAACAGATGGATTATGAAGAACTATCATATTGCTGGAGATTGTTTGCCAGCTTACTCTGTCTAACAGCACAATATGTTTTATACATTTGTTTGTGTTTATGGATGTGTGTGTTTGCTGATGGGTAGTGATGATTTCACACCACCTTAACATTGTGTGCTAACTTGACATAATAAGATTCCCAATTCCACACTGAAGGCCAAAATGCTGCACAATGCAACACAATCGCAGCTAATTGTGTGACTAGCTCTGTCTGTTTGTGTGCTCTCTAGACATCTCTCTAGACTGCACAGCATAAACATATATTTATATCAGAAAAATCAGTCCTACTGTATATCAGGTCTCCTGAGTAATTCAAAAGCAGCATCTGAGCAAAACACTGTTCCTCTGGGTAATTTTAATAGTCTTTTTTTTCTGTCATACTGCATAGTGAAGTCTTCTCTCTCGTCTCTATCTACTGTATGAGTGGCTATTCATGTCATATAGCAATGTTGAGAAGGAACACATGTCTTATTCAATAGTCTGTTCAGTGAAGTGTCCTGTTTCTCACACTGACACATCACATGCAGGCTTTAACACAGGCGTATGTATGATGGGAGATTGTGCTATCCTTGTGTGTTAACTCTGCCCTGTTCTGTGGTTGCTCTCCATTATAAAACAAGGATAAAAACAGCAGAGTATTTTTTTTAAAAATTATATATATATATATATTGCGCTGCTTAGTATTTTTGTGGAAACTGTGATTAATTGAATGAAAGTTAAAAAGAGCAGCATGTCTTAACTGTCATTTTTGGTCAATTAAATGTGTACTTGCAGAATAAACATATTCATTTCTTTAAAAAAAAAAACAACCCCAAACTTTTAAACAGTAGTGTATATCAAATAAAATGCATGTTGAACTTGGTGAGGGCATTCCCACAGATGATGGGCTTGCACCCGATCTATCACTTTCTTTTTATTTACCTACAGCCAGACAATTCCCTTTTCATAAGCCAATCTTCATCTGTTTATCCCGTCAGCTTCTTTTGTATTGGAGTTTAATGTGAGTCATTTGGCATTTGATTAGATCACTGTTGCTCCCTCAGTATTTGATGTCTATATTAAGGTCTTGATTGTTTAAGTGCTCAGAAGAGCCGCTCACCATACAATAACAACTCAAGCAGGCAGCATAGTCCTGCCCCTTCCCCCAAACACACACACAGACACACACAGACACACACACACACACACACACACACACACACACTCTGCAGGATTAGCCATCTAATAAAGCAGGTGACTCTCACACTCACTACACTCCTAATAGAGTCGTTTCCCAGCTTTAATTTCAAGCTCTGGCGATCTGGGTACTGCCTGAGATGCTGATGTGACCGTGTGTGTGTGTGTGTGTGTGTGTGTGAGGGCTGGTGTGTTTGTGCACGTGTAAGTTGTAGTGTTCTGTAGATGCACGAGTTCATAATATCATTTCAGCACATTTGAGTAATGCAGCAGTACTTGCTGAACATGAGATGTTCATGTTTATAATCTTTCTGAGATTGTAAAGTGAACATTTTAGCTGTTTGTCTGTGATGGAGTAGTCACAGCATCAGACAGACCACCCACAGGCCGTTTGCTGGCTGTCTGATCCATTCTGCAAGCAAAAACACCAAGATCTGACTCAAAATCTTCTTGGCCGGCTTTACCCAACTTCTGAGAGTTGGGGTGCATCAGTCCACTAAAAAAATACACATTTGAAGCTCTGGTTGCTATAAAAACAGACAGTGTCCTGAGGTGTGCGCTATTAGAGCATAAAGGTCTGTTTACACTTCGCACCAAGAACGATAATTATATTATCGATAAAGATAAGAATAACGATAACTATATTAGCATCCACACCAGCGCACAATATTGTTCTGTTTATTATAAGCACATACTGCAGTTTTGTCATCTGCCGCTTTACATGCTTGAGCTCTTTAAAGCGAGATGAATTCTGATTGGCTGCCAATGTTTTTATTGTTCATCAGAAGAAAAAAATCATCCTGAAAGTGATTACAATGATATAATTTCTCTGTGCTGTTATCGTTATAGTTGTGGTGTGGTGTGCTATTCTTTTACATTTAGAACGATGTTTAGAACTATATCTTTATCATTATCATTATAGTCCTTGGTGTGAGTGGACCTTAAGAAACAACATTTATAAGACAGTTTGTGTCAGATTTTGTTGTTGATTTGAAATTTAAATGTGAGCATGGCGAGCTGTTTTTGAGATTTCAGGATTTCCCCATCCAAATAGATAGGACTTGGTTTTGGATGCCTGAAATAGCTGCTGTTGGAAATATGGCCACAGAGTGAACAGACTTTCCTTGAAAGGGACTTTTGTTTTTCTCCAAAGTGAACCCAAAGATCAAACATCTGGCCAAGCTAGCAATGGAGGGACTCAAGCTTCCCTTCTCAGACTTAACAAATTACTTATAGAAATTATAGTGAAGTTAAATTGGTGGAGGGATGACTGTTAATATAGAGAAGTTTGAGTAATATTCACAGTAATATTGTGAAATATTATTACAATTTAAAATAAGTGTTTTCTATTTGAATATATTTTAAAATGTAATTTATTCCTGTGATCAAAGCTGAATTTTCAGCATCATCACTGATGATGTAACAGTCTTTACTGTTTGATCAATTTAATGCATCCTTGCTGAATAAAAGTATTCATTTCTTTCAAAAAACAACTTTAGAATGGTTAGTGATATGATTGGCACGATTAAATGCGTATGCTACTGCAGAACTGTTTTTTGAGCTCCACTAAACAGTTCTGAGACTGATCTGCTTCAAATGTACAGACATAATAAATCGACCACAATTATCACGTCCTCACTGTTAGTTGGAAACACAGGTGTTAGTGAGGAACCTGCATCTAAAACTACTTCACGCTGCTCTTCAGTGTCCTGTCCTACAATTTAATTGTTCCACACATGCAGATGTAGGTCAGATCAAGTGTTTTCCAGCTGCAAAAGTAATCCATAATGAATGCGTTCTCCTCCTCTCATTGTCCTGTTTTATCTTAGCAGACAATTTTATGTTCATTTCTGATGTTTGTAGGACATCAAGCAATTATCCCTCGTGGCTTTAACAGAAGGTAGAGAGGGAGGACAATTCTCCTCAGCATATCTCATCTGACGTGACTTACCTCATATTCCTGTGAGAAGCGTAGGCCGTCGTTGGCTTTCAGCCGCTCGATGTGGTCAGCCAAAGCACAGACAGAAACTGGAGGGTGTTCCCGCATTCCTACAGGGAAAAAGAAAGGATGAACTAATAGTAGATATTTCTATTTGCTTGTTTTGTTTTGCTTGGCTGAACTGTGGGGAACAAACACACTTAGGTTCATATAGTTTTTAGGCTTTTGGAAGATGAGAAAACGGGCGCACATGGAAACAACCCAAAGCATGAGAGAAATAGAAGGCAAAGGAGAAAGCACAAAGCTTCTAGCACCATGCTATGTGCTTAGACTAGCGGCAGTGATGTAAGCAGTGAACGGACATGCTCATTGGCTGACATGAACTGCATCTTGGTCAATAGCAAGGTGGCGTAAGCTGTCCTCTACAATCAAAATGGCATGTAAATGACATCTGCTTTTTACACAGAAGGACTACAACCTGAGCACACATTAAAAAACACTGACTGTTTTCCCGTGTTTGAGACGGACGGCCTGTGGAGAGGACGTGAGAGATGGGGACGCTTTATCTGAGAGCAGCCAGAGTGGTGGAGGGGGGCGTGACTTTGGATTCGATGGACAGGTGAGAGGAGCATTTAAAATGAAGGAAATGAAAGTTCACACAGGAACGAAAGAGCAAAACTAACTTGAAGTGCTGGGGCAGCTGAAGGCACTGGAACCTGCAGAAAGAAGATGAGGAGGGACTGTGATATATGTCACTGACAGAAGTGAGAGGAAGAGAGGAGAGAAAGAGGAAAGGAAACAGAGGATGTACAGAAAGAGTAAGAGAGACACCAATGATGAGCAAAAGACATGAAATGGCTTCCCCAACATATTTAACTTACGTAATATGACAAATTTCTGAGTGAAACTGAGGCATTTTGATTGGATTATAAGAAGCTGGCTGAGAAATTACTGGTTAATAGGCCTATTATTTTTTCCCTTCCATTCAATTTGGTTACATCAGCAGAAAAGTAGTTTCAAAAGTAAATGAAATGTAAATCATACATAAGATATTTCTAGACCACCATTCAAAAGTTTGGGGTCGGTAAGATTTTTGTAATGTTTTTGAAAGAAGTTGCTCACCAAGGCTGCATATACTTGATCAAAAATACAATAAAAACAGTAATAATGTGAAATATTATTATAATTTAAAGGGTTAGTTCACCCAAAAATGAAAATTCTGTCATTTATTACTCACCCTTGCGTCGTTCCACATTCGTAAGACCCTATGTTCATCTTCAGAACACAAATTAAGATCTTTTTGATGAAGTCTGAGAGGTTTCTGTCCCTCCATAGAGATTCATCGCAACTAACACTCCAAGGTCCAGAAAGGTAGGAAAGACATTATTAAAGTACTCCATGTGACTCCAGTGGCTTAAACTCAATTTTATGAAGCAACATGAGTGCTTTGTTTGTGCAAAAAACAAAAAAACTAAAAAAAGTACCACTTTATTTACAAAATAATATTATCCAAAGCATGTTCATGCAACAATGTCAGCTCTCACATGAACACAAAATGCATGCGTCGTGATGCTCTCGTGAACGCGCGTTGCAGATCAATATTTTTCTGAGTAAAGTGGTAAATTATGTTTTTTTTGTGCAAACAAAGCACTCGTGTCACTTCATAAAATTGAGGTTAAACCACTGGAGTAACATGGAGTACTTTAATGATGTCATTCCTACCTTTCTGGACCTTGAAAGTGGTAGTTGTGTTGGATCTTTAAGGAGGGACAGAAACTTCTCAGACTTCAGCAGAAAGATCTTAATTTGTGTTCCGAAGATGAGCGAAGGTCTCACGAATGTGGAACGCCATGAGGGTGAGTAATAAATGACAGAATTTTCATTTTTGGGTGAACTAACCCTTTAAAATAACTGTTTTCTATGTGGATATATCTTAAAATGTAATTTATGTCTGTATTTCAGCATCATTACTCCAGTCTTCAGTGTCACATGATCCTTCAGAAATCATTCTAATATGCTGATTTGCTGCTTCATATTTTTGTGGAAATTGATTTTTTTAAAGGATTCTTTGATGAATAGAAAGTTCAAAAGAGCAGCATTTGAAATAGAAATATTTTGTAACATTTAAATGCCTTTACTGTCACTTTTGATCAATTTAATGCATCTTTGCTGAATTAAAGTATTAATTTCATTTAAAAAAATCTTACTAACCCTTACTATCTCTTGAACGGTAGTGTAAATAGGGTAAATGTTTATTTTATGTCATCCTATAGAGACACTGAGACCCTTTGGACTATTACAGGAGCAGCTCATCTTCTCTGGGCCACATCAACCTTCCAAATAATGAATACCTAATGTCTGAAAGGCACTGTCTTCCTTTAGTTCGCATTAAAACTCTCAGTTCAGAAGTCAAGAACTGTTTGGATTTCAGCATGTCAACACAACAGGATGTTTAAATGGCACCTTGTGTATCACATTATTCACTCTTACAGCACCTTCCAAAGTATGTGCGTGGTGCTGGAATATAGTTTGCACGTCAAGGATATCTTTTCAAACAGTTTGCCTGAAACGTCAAACATGTAGCTACACAACAAACACTCTTTATCTGTGAAGTAAGCCATTTTTACATTTTCAAAGTGTCCTAAAGCTTTTTGAAACATAAATGCTGAACTTTCACAAGTAAATAAACAACAACACTAGTAGCCCGGTTCCTCATTTGAAGATTCGCAAGCAAGGAAAATCAATTTTTATGGCAGGGAAGTTGACATGAATATTTCTCCCAGTTTCGCCATGAGAAAGATCATGCATCAGTCGAGCGTGCGCTTGCAGCCCAACAATCTGACATAAGAACATGAGTCACTTTGCAACTGAAGCAAAAGCAGATTCTTATTGAAGTCAGCAAAATGTCTGAGCATTCGGAAATTTCCCCTGAGAGGGAGAAGAAAAAAAAAACAGAAAGAGACAGAGGAAGAAGTGCAAAATATGGATGGGAAGAAGTGAGAAAGAGAAAGATTTTCTCCTGGGAATCATCCTGCTTAATTTTTCCATCAAGTTCAAAGCTCAGAATGAAGGAATATGATCTGATGCCACTGTCTGTGTGTGTGTGTGTGTGTGTGTGTGTGTGTGTGTTTGTGTGTGTTTGAGATTAGCTGGCAAGTTCTGCTTCTCAGTGTGTGTCCTTCACCTGACAGTGTGGCTCTGTGAATAATGTTTTGTCTTCAAACCGAAGCTCCAGCTGAACCTCACATTCATAAATCCAGGGAGCATTTCTGTCTCTCTTTCTGAGGTCTACATCCAAACAACCCCAAACTGATTTGTTTTGAAAAGAAACTTTACCTCTGTTGCAAAATCTAGAGAGCATTTTAAAGCATCACAGAAGTGCCGTTCCAAATGGTGGATAGTATAATGATGCTGGTTTCCAAGCTGGTTCTGAGGCAGTACTGCATGCATCCTTAAAGGATTTCAGCATATAAGATGATAGACAAAATTTCCATGATAGTACAGTCAGCACAGAAAAGTATGCATGAAATAGTTCAATCTCATTAAAAATTCATTTAATAGTATTTTACTATTTTTGTGGGTGCTGTATTGCCTAATGCTTTATGGAGTATGTTAGCTTAGAACTTGGTTAACAAGAAACTCTACACTGTAAAAAATGTAATTTTTACAGAAAAAGACTATAAACTGCAAGTTACCTAACCCACTATGGTAAAAAACAGTATTAAAAGCACACTATGTAGTTTTCACCTCTAGAGGTCGCATATTCAAAACTAAAGCGTAGCTTGAAGATGCCTTGATTTCACGGGAGGTGTTGTCTTCACGTCTACAGCCGATGGAAAAGAATCCGACAGGGCTCGGGCAGAAATCATATTCATGGATGAGCTAATATATTAAAGATTAATTAGCATTACTGTAGTATAAAGCAGGGTGTAGCTGAAAACTGTTGGAATATAATGAGGCCGCTGGAGCAATGAATCTAATGAAAGATAAGCACAACACATGACACGGCTCAAAAGCAGTGGAGCTTTTAAAATTGTCGCAGATGAGCGCTTCTGCTTCTTCCGGTCATGAGTATGTGCGGTAACGCAGCGCTGTTTTATCATATTAGATACATTTGTGTGTTTAAAGTTATTATAATGCTACTCTGTAAATCAAGAAAACGAGATTTAAACAATAAGACTTACTGTGTTGAGCTATATAACAATGATTAGTTTCCTGTCAATGAATGTATCCAAACAGTTGCTCATCTGTCTAAAAAAACACATACTATATTAAAGCGTCTTTGGTGTTTCCATGGTTTCTACAAAATAAAACCGGAAATTGAGGATAACGTGGGTATGATGTCATTGATAGGCAACGCATGGACACGGTGTGTGTCCTGGTTAAAATTACTTATTTCTCTGGATTTAAACATTCTTGGAAACATTTGGAATAATATAAGTACACAAGTCAACAAAATATATAACACTGTTCTAGTGGTTTTTTGATATTGTAATCCAAAAATCTTACATATTGTGCCTTTAACTTATGTAATTTGACAGTAAAATACTGTAAAAATTATGGGTTTGCAAGTAAAAACATAAATTTTTGGTATAATTTACAGTGAAAAACAGTAAAATGACATTCCCAGAAGTCCCTGCATGACACAGGACATATGATTATAATTTATTTAAATATTTTTGTTTCATTTATTTTTGTTATCAGTAATGCACATTAGGGTGTTTCGTGTTACATTTTCTATTATTTACTGAATGTCTGTTTACTGAATGTCTGAATGTCATTATTTTAGTGTCATGTGTGTTACCCTTATGTTGTGAATGATCCTGTCCACAGTCTAGTGTTGTTTTAGTATCATTGAAATCCTATTATAATTGTTTTAAATATTTTAAATTAGTTTTTATGTTTGTATTTTCTTTTTTCATTTTTCATATCACTTAATAAAATTTACAGTTGTAAGTTGTAAAAATGCAGGCACCAATATGCCATCCTGTAATACTGGAAACATTGTCACTGATGTTTTACTATGAATTTCAGGCAATCGCATCTGCTGTTTTTTCCTGCAAATTTAACAGGATATTTTTTAAGTGTGTTGGATTAATTTGTGAGTCACGTAAAGTATCTCATGTGCTTTGTTTTCAAGAATGACTACTCAGCTGGCATGAAAAGTCACTATGCCTTAGAACACACATTTTTGTGTTTGTAAATGTGATGAGCTGTTTGTAACTCATTTGCTCAGTATTAAAACAACAGAAGTCCATGTAAAGTCTCCCTCATGATGAGTGTGGTGACATACCTTGTGTCTGGTAGTTGAGCCTCCTCATTTCCACCGGGTCAGAGGAATGGGCCAGTAAGTGATCTTTAACTCCAGCTGAGTGCTCATCTTTAGCCGAGGGAGAGGAGCGCTTCCTGTGCAGCCGGGAAATTACATCAAACATGAGCGTACGTACACACCGCGATCATGTGGATGTGTAAATATGCAAGATATTTCCTGTGTTAGTATCTGTTAGGAGAACATCAGCACTAATCTGAGCTCAATTAAACTCTCAGATTGCCTCTCATTAAACACCAAACACAAACTAGCATTTATTATTGGATCAAAGAGAACCGCTCGATACCCACCTCTCCTGTTTGCTGCATCCCACAGAAAGAGATGGAAAAGCAGAAGGGAAAAAAGAGAAAATGTCACAGGAAGAAAACTGCACAGACGGCGTGTGTAGGGTGAATTTGTCAGAAATGTGGAAATGCCATTGCTACTAATGAGCTCCGATTCTAGCTGACATTTGCAAAATGAGTTTTCTTTTCACTCAATAGACATCTAACTTGAACCCTGGGCATTTGATTCTCTTACATTGTTCAATAAGACCGACTGAATTTGGCTATAATTGAGAAGAGGGGTACATTTTTATCTGTAACTTGGGAAGATCAGATTTTGGTAGGTGTGCTATCATGACTTTTTCTATTGCGTGAGGGAAAATATCATTTTTGCAGTCTAGTTCAAAAAATAAATGACTATTATTTAATCATTAAAGTTCTGTGAAAGTATCCAGAAAAAGAGTGTCCTAAGAAAAAACACTTAAATTGCTGACTGTCATACTGAAATAAGATTTCTTGACTTTTCGATTTTCTACTCTTATAGTGAGTCAGCAACGTTTCTCTGAGAGACCAGCTATTTATACCTGACAGGAGGAAGTACAGTAAACTCACTGTGTTTGCTACGCATGCCGAAAAAGAAAATATGGTCACTTAAGCAGAATGTGAAAAATACGCTTCTGATCTCAGCGCAGGATGACTGATTGCATTTTTCTTGGAAATGCACCAGTAAAGTAATTGTACTTCTGTATAAAAAAGCAGGTGGCTTCCGTACCTCTTGAAGAGCAGGATGGCAATGACGATTATGATGATGAGGACGACGGCCAGCACTGGTCCCATAACCCACAGCATCTCTGGGTCCTCAACGTGACGGGACATCCCGCTGTGGAGCTTCACCATCATGGGATCAGAGTAAGGACTCACCGTGAACATCTTATGAGACAGAAAGAAAGAAGGAGAAAGGAAATACTTAAAAGATCAAAAGTTTAGGCACAGCTACTTATTCTTTATTATGACTATTTTCCACATTCCAAATAATAGTAAAGTCATCATTTTTTTTTTTTTTTTTTAAATGTTTAGTAAGTGTTTTAAAAGTGTATTTAAGTAAATTTTACATTAAAGTTCAATTTTACATTATGATTTAATTAATTGTTAGCTTTTTATCAATTCATGAATCCCAGTTTAAATGAATGAAAACTCATTTATTTAAGCATAAATAAATAAAATACAGTTTTTTTTAAATAAATATTAGTTTTGTAAAGAAACTGTTTGTAAAGAACATATCACTGAAAAAAATTGGTGAAGAAACAATTTTCACTCAGAAATAGCTTGTAAATTTCACAACGAAGTGCAATGAAACGGCAAAGTAACACATTTAAATAAATGTGAAATTGTGAAGTAGAAGGACTGAAATAGTATTTTCTTGTAAAATGTACTCCAATAATCATTGTTTTATTTACAACTTTGAAAAACCATTTAGTGATATATAAAGTATACAGTACATGTCTATATAATTATATATGTCTATAAAACTAATTTCAAACATTTAAGCATATGCTTTTAGAGCAAAAGAGAATACTTAAAATGCCACGATGAATACCATTATAATGCATCATACAGGCTTCATAGGATGTGTTTCCTGATAGAGATCAAGCAAAAATTTTGTTATAGATTTTATTTTTGGTGTTGCTGTAATCTATGCCACATCCTATAAAAATGTTAAAGACTGAATTTGGTAGGTAAAATAGATGTGTTTTTAGGTTTTAGGAGCTGAGAGGTGTGTCAACACTGTCATCTATTCAGTGGTGTATTCTACAGTACAGCTGGGCCTTAATTTGATATTTAATGATGTTTAGTGACCACATACAAACTATCAAAAGATTTTTTAGAAAAACTATTGAAGGGTGTTTGAGAAAGCTTTGAAAGCTTTTGAAAGCTTTCAACTCTTCAAAGTAACACAGAAGTCAGCCTCCTTCCACAAACGCTGGCAACTAATCGTCTTAGTAACACCTTTTAGACATCACAGCAGGGCGCGCGGGAGAAAGAGGGATATAAACAGGAAGATAGAGGGAGAGTGAGAGTGAGAGAAAGGGCTGAGGGAGGGGTAACCTCTTCCATCCCACTGAGAACCGGAGGATACGCATCATCAAGCAAATCCCATCAGTGCTACACCACCTGCATTCCCTCCGGAAGTGACACCAGGTACCACAGAAGCCATCGCTGCCCAGAACACATTTACAGCAGCGCAGCATCAACACGGAGACTCAGAGGAGTCTGAACTCTTAAAGGAAACGTTCACCCAAAAATGAAGATTGTGTCATCATTTACATATAGACATTTCTCAAAATATCTTCTTTTATGTTCTGCAGAAGAAAGTCATACAGCAAAAAAATGATTTTTGTACTTAGTATTGTCTTGTTTTCAATTACAAATATCTAAAAATCCTTAGAGTCGGCATGAAAGGGATGTTGCGATAGTCTTTTCTTCCCTATTGTGATGTATATTCGAGTGAAACGGCTTCTCGAAGAATAAAAAATTTAGGGTGGGACTTGATTTTGTCCATGGGGAATTGACTGGATGGTTAGATGGTTGTGGTTTGCCATTGGTCAATCTCATGTGTGTGACAGGTTGCCCCGCCCGCTAAGAAAAAGTCTCTTGTTTTCCTTATGAATTACATTTATTTCTGAGCCCACTGACAGATGATTTCTGGGGGTTTGGATGGGCTATACGTCCCCCCCTCAGAGGTCGATCCCCCCTGGCTCCCTGAACAGCCGGCTCCTCCCTGGTCACCTGCACTGCCAGGCACCGCCCTGGAGGATCCCTAGCCTGCCCTGGTCACCTACCCATCTCGTACCATGACTCCAGGGCGCCCACCATCCCTCCACAGTTAGACTTTCTACAGTGCGAGGACGCGCCTTCTGGTTGTGTTTTTCTCCTAGTTATTCTCCTGTTAGTGTTGATTATTACATTAAAAGACCTATTTGAAGATTTCCTTCGTTGTGCACTTCATATCAGCCACACACCGTGACAATTAGTAAATGATGATAGAAATTTCATTTTTGAACAAACATTCATTCACAATCTGAGAGGAACCAGGTGCGTTTTCTCAATATAAATACTGTCCCTCCATTGATATTTCAGAAAAACTGTCATATCTAATTCGACAAGGCTGTGAGGAATACTCAGAAGGAATTTTTATTTCTTTGTAGTTCATTAGTTTGTAATTCATTTTTTTTAAATGCATAAAAACAGATGAAAATGAGTCAATAGTTGAGATACAGTAGGAATGTAGAGCTGTAAAATGAAATGCAGATAGCAGCTCAGACCATTTAGTCATAGAACTTGATAGTTGTAGAAATTTCTATTTTTTAGCTACAGACCAATCTGAACACAGATTGAGACATAAAGATCTCTTCTGAAATTCTAGGATGCATGTGAGATTCTCCATTTAATTTAAGATGAGAAACTAGAGAAATTAAACTGATCTCATTTTTTTCTTGTCAAAGTAGAAAAAAAAAAATGATTGGGAAATGATTGGCTAAATGATTGACATCCATAAACAAAACAGTACAACAAATTGAACTGTTTTTGATTGTGTCAAATTAAATATAGCATCCTCTCTAGACACGCATAATGCAGACTTTATATTTAAACAGCAGTCTTTACTGGTTAAATATTCACAGACACTAGCAGACACTAGTTACACTTTAAAAGTAGGGTAAGCAATTTGTTTTAAAAACACTTTTTGTTATACTGCGTTGAAACATCCTGATAGCAATCAATAATAGAAGTGGTCTAAATATTAAAAAATGTACATATATCTTCTGTGGAAGTCTCATGACCAAAAAATATTTGTTGAATCATTGCATTTGGTCCGACTGTCAACATATGTATTTCCTTACCCCGCGCACCTGCTTGCGCAGACATCACATGTCATCAGAGTGTTCTGTAAGGCTATGCAGAGATGTAGACAGACAGTCACTGAGTGCCACAAACAAACAGCTGCCCCCAGAACCAAAACAACAAGCTTATGCTGCGTTCAAGCTATTTTGCAACTATAATTACGAGAAGGCAACCCTTGATGTTCTACCTGGAGCTGTTCATACCCTCAGACTCAGATTTATGCATTTCTATGTCAATACTATCAACGCCAAAATGAATCTGCAGCAGTCAGGTGGTACAAGTCAGAGCTCTGTAAGTCGTTTACATTCATTATTATTGTAATGTTATGCAGTTTGAGACATGAGGTAATTTAACGCTGTCTCTCGTACAGATTCTGCTGTGCGCGTTCATGTGTTTTGAAGGAGTGGCTTTTGAGATGCTTTGAAGGGAGGGTGGGATCTCATACTTTCGAAGCTAGCTTGCTATTGCTAGCCTCTCCGTAAATGCCTACTCTACCTTTAATGACTGAATTCTGCAATTCCAAATATCTCGCATCGCAAAAAATCACAGGGCCGTAGATCTGCTGGACTACTATCATCATCACCTCTGTCTCTCTGCAACAGGATTCAGAGAATCTTTTGAGCATTTGCATAACAGCGGAGTGAGAGAGTGTCTAAAAGCCCTGTGGGAATCTGTCAGTGGGAAACTTTCATAGTGATCAATTTAATCGGCACTACCTCAGACGGAAGCACATCCCACAGCGTGAGTAATGCATCTCTGACTGACTCCAACCACTATTTACTGATGCATATTCATGTGTGTGTGTGTGTTTTCATTTCTCTTTCACCTCTCCTCCATCTCTTCATCTGTAACGCTCAGGTCTCTCCAGCATTAATGATACCATCTCTCTCTCTCTCTCTCTCTCTCTCTCTCTCTCTTCTGTCGTCACACTCTCTGCTGATCTGCCGCAGTCCTTCATGTGATGTCTCTTTCTCCTTCCTTTCTTTCATCTCCTCCTCCTCTAATCTGTTTTTCTTTAAGTGCTGCAGTAGTTTTGCAGTCGACCTCTTTCATCCAATTTCACACTCGCTAGTCTGTTTGCCAGCCCACCACAGACTGTCCTTTCACAAGATCCTCTCCTCTTTTTTCTTCTCTCCTCTTTATTTCATCTCCCCTCTCATCCTCTTTATCTTAACTGCTAGTTGGTCAGACTAGTTCTTAACATAATGACTGTGTTTATGCAACTGGCCACAGGGCTCACGTGTGTGTGTGTGTGTGTGTGTGTGTGTACAGGTATAATTGTGAGGGCCAAATGTCCTCACTTATATTGTGAAATATTATGACAACCAACTAGTGAGGACATTTTACTGGTCCTCACTAGTTAAAAAGGCTTATAAATCGGCCAAAACGTGTTTTTATTTAAATCTAGTGTTTTGCACGTTTCTGTAGGTAGGTTTAGGGGTTGGGGTTGGGCTAGGCGATAGAAAATAACATTAACCAGATATCAAATCAATGGAAGTCTAAGCAATGTCCTCACTAATATAGTGAAACAAACATTGTGTGTGTGTATGTGTGTGACTCACTGAGTCCCGGTCTTTCAGTGCTGCCAGTATAAACGTGCGGTACTGCTGCTGTCCAGGTAGAGGTTTGTTATAGAAGCCATTGTAAGTTTTCTCATCTCCTAACACAAAGGTTTCTGGAAGATACTCCAACTTGGCAGCGATGTAAGGCCGCAGGAAGTCCTGAGTTTGTCTCCTTCTCCTCTTATTCACATCTGAGTCTCCATTACTCCCCAAAAGCTGATAAATCACAAAGAACACATCACATGAAACACATTAGTAAAATGACAAACAAACAATGACAATGTATTGGGGAAAAAAAACACCCACATGCATAAAACCACTGACATGAATGTTCATATACCCTCTTATACAAGTTTTAGGGCTAGATGATGTTAGTTTCTCACTAAATGAACAGAAATAAGAATGACACTAAAATGATTAAAATAGATTAAATTAAAAGCACTAAATAAAAATCACATTAGCTTAAATTTTTAAATAACTGCAGAATAATTGCAAAATATATATACACGCATGTACACCAGCGTTCAAAATTTTTAGCAAGGATGCATTCATTTAATCAAGCGACAGACATGTATAATGTTACAAAAGATTTCTATTTCAAATAAATGCTGTTCTTTTGAACTTTTTATTCATCAAAGAATCCTAAAAAAAGTATCACTGTTTCCACTAAAAAAGCAAATAAATTATCAAATAAATGCAGCTCTGGTGAGCAAAAGAGACTTTTCAAAAATATGAAAAAATCTTACCAACCCCAAACTTTTGAACGGTAGTGTATATATATATATTGGCCAGCACTACTTTAGGTCTATTCTGATTGGCACTTTCAGTCCATGAAACAGCTGGACTGTGACCCAGAGGTCAGAGGTCAGGTATCAGCCTCAGGTGCTTCAGTCAGAGGCATCATTAATTCAAAATGACATACACACTGTCTCCAAGTGCTTCATCTGTCTCTTTATAGACCACCTCCTCTGTTTCTCCATCCCTAACTCTTTCTCTTTTTTCTTTCTCTCCACTAACATAATAACCAACAGACCGCTGCTTCTTTAGTAAAGCACATTTGGTCGAGACTGAATCAAATCCAAGGCCACAGGATTGCAGCTGAACAAATGGGGTCTAGCGGCAGAGAGAATGAGGACTGTAGCGGGACAGCGGGTATAATATCAGTGCAGTAATAAACACCAGCACAACACGGGATACAATAATACACCTCTCATTTGACTTGGCAACGCTCATAAATAAGGGGCAACTCAGGGGAGAATGGCTGTGTGAAAACGGGCCGTTTCAAAACACTGGTGACACCAGTGTGATTTTTACAGCGCCACTGCGTTTTGATATTCAGTAGGCAGCACCTGAAAAGTTTTGCCTATTTTGCAGACGATAGTTTATTGAGAGCAAGCAAACTCATGAGAAAGCAGAACCGTGTCGGAGCTCGAATGCTCAGTAGTAATAACAAAAAAGCAAAAATGCCAAGAGAAGCTTTTTAAGAGCCAACGAAGTGCCTGTGTGTCTCAACAGCTGCAGTAGAGATGCAGAAAAACCGAGAAGGTAAAAAGAGGTGAAAAATAACAAGTGGAACAACAAATACTAACATACTGTGGAACATAGAAAAAAACATCATATATCACAGACCTCATGTATGACTGGTAACATGAATAAGGTAACAGAGTGTGAGATATATGTTTGTTATTTGTATGTGATCATCACAAACACACACTCACCTCATCCAGATCCATATCCTCTGGGTTTTCCCAGCGGCGTAGAGTTGATGTAGTTACTGGTACCACCGCTATATAAAACCACCTAAGAGGAAAACATACACATGTGTCATTATAGTCAAAATTCCCTATCTATCTATCTATCTATCTATCTATCTAGCTATCTAGCTATCTTATCTATTAGGTTCAGTGTAGGCTTGCTGCAATAGTCGGTGATGACGGTGTTCGGTGTTCAGCTGTAACACTGGTTACATCACTTGACCACCGTGGCACCGCCCCCCCACAGTCCTTTTTAATTTTTAATAGTAAAAAAAATCTGTAAAAGCGCCTATTTAAACCCAGTGCTAACAGGGAACCTGTAAAGGATTGTGTTTTTCTAGTTGTTGTGTTTTTCATTAAGAATAATAATGAACCCACCATTCAAGCAATTGCTGCACCAAATTGGCGCTAATTTGAAAGTGAAAGTAAAATGCGCACGGCCACACGGGTATTCATACCTTCATTTTGAAATTATTGATTTAAAAGCCAACCCCCGGTGATATTACCGGTGTTGTCACACGTCGATTAACCGGTGGGAAAATTTCCTCACCGTCACAACCCTAGTTTAGTGTGTTTGTGGGTGTGATGAAACGGTGGCATTAGACCACTGATTGCATTTCTAAATAATTTTGTGACAGCTGTGCAGCCTGTGGATCATTCAATGACTAAAACAAACACTTAAATCCCATGATTAACGGCTGAGTAATTCCCACGCTTTCATGCCAGGACTGAGCAAGAGCATTGTTTGATATGTGTGATGTCTATAACGTCTGATGTAACTGCCTCTAACAATCTCGCTTTGGCTTTGATGAGGAAGTATGTCTGGTAATTTCTAATTAAAGGACTTCTGAGCTGTCTTTGGTCAGAACCGATCCTGCGGGCATCGTGGGTATATTCAGCGTTCAGCCAGCTCAGACTGCACTGCATTACGGCAAATCCAGCCCGCTGCAGTGAACTAAACCCATGTGAGATGACTCCTCTGAGCAGGGATGGGAAGTGTTTGAGTATTAACCTTGGCCTGAGTCTTGCTAAAGCACAACGCTCCAATATTTGCCCAAAGAGGAACAGGATTCTTGCATATGTGCACTGGCTGAACTCTGAGACTCCAGCAAACATTTCCTTGAGAGCCAACACACATCCTCTTTGGGTTGTTTTAAGATAAACAGTAAGGAAAAAAAGCACTGTGACTGAGTGCTGTAGACTGCAATGGTTGCTTTTACTTTGGTGTCAAATGTCATTCAGTGCAAAAGTAAACATTACTTTTTTATTATTTTTTTCTCTGATGATTGTCAAAGCACTTAATGTAGCCCATACGTGATGCACATTGTGTAAGAACTCTGCTTTTACTGATCATTGCTAACATAGATTAGTTAGCCATGTGTTTTTTAACAGAGGGCATCATTTTGCAAGGGGAAAACAAATGCTGGTTTCCATAGTAACCCATTTATTCCCACTGGGGGAAAATGAAGAGACTTTCCACAATATTTGGATGTTTTTTATAAAGAAAAACATATATAATTTTTTTTTTTTGTTATATGTAATGAAGCAAAAACAACAAAAAAGTGAAAAAAGAAGCTAAAAAAACTGCTGTGGATACAAGCAACTCAGTGACAAGATGAAATGGAAACCTGGGGAATCACTAATCTCAACCGCAGCAGAATTTATTTTGCAGATTTAATTACAGGTAAAATACCTATCAATCATCATCAGCACACTGTTCCTGCAGCTACAATGGATGTATCATGTTGATAATAGCACTAGAGAAAAATAAACACTATATGTGTTGAAACTGTGCAGAGTGGTCGGAGTGCAGAGTTGTAATGTATTTTAGTAGAACAAAGTGCTTTTCTTCATTTCATAAATTTATTTATGTATTCATAGCCTAGTAATGTCACATACCATACTAAAACTCAGCTACTCTTCCCTCAGACATGGGATAAAAAATGAAAAACCTGTTTTTTCCCCCATTCTATATGACTACATAATAATAATAATTGTTTTTCAAAAAAATTATTTTATTTTATTAATATTAACAAAAATGAAACAAATCAATAAAAGAAATATATTACTATCAAGATTTCATTTTTTTTTTTTTTTTTTTGTCAATATCTGACACCCCCTACAACACTATCATGACCACAGAAGTGTTGATGGCTGCACAAGATTCAATGACGATTTTTATTACGGCATTTCTTTGACTGACCTGACGAGGGCGCTGTTGTGCACTTTGGGCAGTGTGATGGTGAGTTTGCCACCCTCCTCTGGGTCTTGTTTATGGTGGGTCGGTTTGGTAGTGAACAGGTCTGGGGCGGTGCGGATGGAGACCTGCTGCTGCAGTCCGCCGGCGCTGTTCCCTCGGCTCATCAGCACAAAGGAGTAATCGGTATCCGGCTGCAGCCGTGTGATCAACTTCCTCTTCAGGTCGCCCTGCACCTCAACGCTCTGCTGGTTATACAGGATCTGGCAGCAGGGGGAGCACAGGTTAACTCAATCACACAATGAGACTCATTTTACACTGCATTTTTTACTGCGGAATGACAGGGAAAAGGCACCTTGAAAGGCACTTGGGACTTGTAGGTTTCTGGCACCTCCCATGTGAGCAGGACAGATGTCTTCATCACAGCTTTCACACCAAAGTTTTTAGTGAACTCTGTAGAGGAGGTGAGAATAAAAGAGTTACTGCATGTCACAGATTTCTCAGCCCATCTCTTTCCAGACCAGCTCAGTGATTGGCAGAGGAACCGCATTACTGAGGAAAGAGACTGTGCTGATTAACATGCGGTTTGAGACAGCTGTTCATGATAACATCTTAACACCTTCATCTCAAACCGCACATCAAAAATCAAAGCCTACTATCTGTTCTCTGCATGTGGTTTATGCTATAGGGAAGCTGAGAAGTCAGAATGCGGAGAAATGAAAGAGACGCCATCTCAGCAGACAAATTTAAAGGGATAGTTCACCAAAAATTAATATCCTGTCATTATTTTTTGTGATGATGATTAATTGTCACACAAATATTTTCAGTGAATGATTTAATTGTCTGTTTTGCTCATGTCACTTATAATGTACACTAAGCCTAATAATTATATATTTTTTTATATTTTACTGGGAAACATGACTAAATAGGTCCATCTATTTTTCTTTAATGCTGTGAATATAATATAATTAGTGCTGTCAATTGATTAAAAAAAACCTAATTAATTCCACATTTTTTTCTGTAATTAATCGAGATTAATCGCGATTAAAAACATTGGAGTTTTTAATATTTTTATATTGTAATAATTTCAAAGTTACTCTCCAAATTAATGCAGAAACAACTTCGAAGCTTTACAAATCTTTTGTTTCGAATCAGTGGTTCAGAGCGTGTATCAAACTGCCAAAGTCACGCCCCCCAGTGGTGAACCACTGAAACCACTGAAATTTAGAAACACTTATGACGTAACGAAGCCTCGTTTACTGAAATCATGTGACTTTGGCAGTTTGATACACGCTTTGAACCACTGATTCGAAACAAAAGATTCGTAAAGCTTTGAAGCTTCATGAAGCAGTGTTTTGAAATCTCCCATCACTAGATATTGTTAAATAAAGTCGTTATTTTGTTTTTTGGCGCACAAAAAGTATTCTCGTTGAACCACTGTAGTCACATGAACTGTATTAAATACGTCTTTAGTAGCTTTCTGGGCATTGAAACTGTTCATTATCTTGCTGGCAATGGAGGCCTCACTGAGCCATCGGATTTTATCAAAAATATCTTAATTTGTGTTCCGAAGATGAACAAAGGTCTTACGGGTGTGGAACGACATGAGGGTGAGTAATTAATGACAGAATTTTCATTTTTGGGTGAACTGACCCTTTAAGGACCAAGAATGTTTGGCATGACAGAAATGTTAAATAACAATAAAAATGAAAAATTTTTCCGACCATTACACACGTTAATCTTTGATTGCCATATGTGCTTAAATTTCCCTTATTTAATATATCAAATAATATCTCAAATAATTGTCATTAGATCAAATAACCATGATCTGACAATTTATTAATAATCATGACAAGCCTAGTTCAAAATTTGTATTACAATATTCTGGAGCACAAAAGGAAATGAAGCGATTGGGAATGGATGTTGTTGAGCTCCAAAAATAACACAAAGGTAGTCCATATGTTCCATGAAAGAAAGAAAGTCATACATGAGGGTGAAGTATCCCTTTAATGTTTCTAGCATACGATGAGCCGTATGTGGAGTTTTGCAGTGACTGCAGTTCACAAGCCATACGTCTCCAACCATCTGCTCTGTGTGAGAGTTTTTCAATGAACGTGTGTATGAGACAAACTGACAAAAAGAGAAATGTGAGGTGGCAGCGTGATGACTGTCTAGATCTATTTACAAAGTTATTTGCAAAACAAAGAACATAATATGACAATCACAAAACACTTTACTTCCATAATGTAACACATTTTCGAAAGAAACTGAATACTGAGTGGAAAATCTTTTTGGGTGGGAACTGACATTATCCATCAGTATTTGAAAGCACTGAATCAAACTTCAAGATTTTGTCCCAACAGCTGTGACTGTCCACAGCATCATGCGACAAGGCATTTTTTCAGCCACTTGGCTCTATTTTTATCACACTGCCCTGGGTAGCTCCTCCCACAGTGGAATCTCATTGGACCAAACCATTAGCAAAGAAAAACCACAGATGAGATCACTTTAATGTTGGTGTTCCAAACAGCAAGGAGATGTTTTTTTCTTAAATCTCCTGCATCTCAGATTTTTCTCCTGAAAAAAAAAAAACCCTCTAGAGCCAGTGCTCACTAAAACTAAAACCATAAAACACCTTTTCATTGCTTGAAATTAAAAATGAACATTAACTGAAATAAAAAAAAAATATATATATATATTTTTTTTTTCAGGTAGTATCCAAGAAATCTTCATTGGTGGACGAGCGCAGATGTTCAAAAAATGATAATATGGACGTCATTCAGAGTTCTTAATTTAAAACAAAAAAAAAACTCACCAGGCATGGAGGTAGACATGGTTCTGCTCTGAATACTGGGGCTTATTGGACCCCCTCCTTTCCCCGTGAACGCTCTCACTCGGATATCATAGGTGGTGTCCGGCTGCAGACCCTGGATGGTCATTTGCGTCTCTGCGGTACCGTTGGTCTGGTTCTGATGGCTGTTGATGTCACGGTACACCACCACGTAGCGTACGATTTTCCCATTCCTCTCGGGCAGAGGCGGGGGTTCCCAGGCCAGTTTGGTAGTGGTGGTCGTCAGGCCCACCACTCTGAGATTTTGTGGGTAGCTGCTGGGGACGTCGTCCGGGGTGCTGATCTCTTTGCTGTACTCCTCCCCGTTTCCTGCGCGGTTCTTGGCGCAGAGCTTGAAAATGTAGGTGGCACCCTTGTGCAGGCCGGTGACGGTGAAGTGGTCGTCGGTGCGTCTGAAGTCACGGGTGGTGTAGTTCTCCTCCTCTTCACGCTTGTAGCGGAGTCTGTAGCCCATCAGTTCGCCCACCATCTCTTTAGGGGGCTGCCACTGGATCAGAGCTGTGTTCCCAATGGTGGTGCTAATGATCATGGTGGGCTTGCCTGGAACTACCAGTGACAGAGATGCAAGATATCCTTCAGATTATTTGTCATTTTGTCAGTCATGGTTTTATTTATATACACAGTTTTATTTCAGTAACTAAGGTATTTAGGTGTAGGGCTGCATGAGAAAAAAAAAATAGATATTGCGATATGACGGTGTTTCAGTGTCTCAGATTGGTTTTGTTAATTTACTCTGAATCAAGCCACTCTGAAATGCCAAAAACAGTGTTATTTTAGTATCACTGATAGACTATAATAGTTTTTGTTAATATTGTGTTAAGATTTTATTTGTATTTTGTTTTTAATTTTAGTTAAGTTTTAGCAATTTTGCTATGTGTTTTTGTCATTCAAGTAAAATATATATATATATATATATATATATAATTATAATATACAGTCAAACCAAAAATTATTCAGACTTTTTTGATATTTTTTTATATATTTTTACTAGTGGGTGCAGGACACTATAGTTCATTTATGTAAGTGAGGATAATTACAAAATAAAGTAAACTGTGACATATTATACCCAAAAATTCTTCATACAGTGGACTACCAGTAAAATTGATAAAAATTTGGAACCAAAAATTATTCAGAAACTTTGACCTGACCATGTTTTGCTTAAGTGTTATCTGACACAACTTTTATTTTTAGTTAGTTCTAGCAATGCATGTATTTATGGCGGCAAATCACCAAAATAAAAGTTGGATGGTTTAACGTTTGAAATGAAGAAATTATATTAGTTTTACAGTTGTACTATAAAATAAAATTATTTTTATTATTTTCATTCAGTTTTTTTTTATTTTACACTAATAGTATTATATTTCTTATTTTATTTAATATTTTGATTTAATAATAATAAGATTAAAAATCATTATATTATATTATATTATATTATATTAAAAACGGTGGGAATATGACCTATGAAAACTCAGGTGGAAAAAGATTTTTCTTTATTCATTTACTTATGGTTACTGAAAGAGGTTTGAGTTGGTTGTTGTAAACAGTACACCAAAGTGTGAATATGCAAACTTTTCCCAAATTGTTCAACCCTAAAAGGATGGTTCAAATTTCAAAAAAGTCATTTTTTTCAGCATTTTGAAATAATTTTTATTTTCTGTGCAGATGCACTCCCCAACAAAATCACTCCAATCATTCTAGAATGATTAATTCTTTGCAAATATAGCTATTTAATTCATCAGGTAAAAATTCCTTTATTTATTCATATCGCAATATACATCACAGATAAATGATTGATGATCAATGCCAATTTTTTTTCAACCAATATTGCACAGCCCGTTTTTGGTGTAAAGTATAGTCATCCTGATTCATTTTGTAAGGCACTACATGGATAAATCCTCTCTTACCCTAGAAAAAAAATGATGCGAATAAATTTCCCCTTCTATTTAATCTACAGTACCTCAGCCAGATTGTTCAGATGATGAAATGGGTGCTATAGTGATAGTGGAGGTCACTGTGAGGCCATCGTGGCCTGGAGGTTTGTGGTGTAACTTTTTACCTCTGAAAATACTAAATGCACTTAAACTCTAAACTTTCAATGAACTCTTAAACTGTGACTCTAATAAAACACACAGTCTCACCTGCCCCAGTTGTGGTCACTACTTTGGCTTTGCTCCGTGCTCCGTCTCCTTTAGTGGTGTATGCCGCCACAGTAACAGAATATGTCGTTTCAGCCAGCAGGCCGGTGATGATGGCCTCCTGAGAGAGAAACAGAGAGAGAGAGAGAGAGAGAGAGAGAGAGAGAGAGAGAGAGAGAGAGAGAGAGAGAGAGAGAGAGTTAATTGACGGCAAGCAGAGACATACTGTGCGGTTGGTCCTTTTTCATCGTTCAGTGTGCTGTCACATTTCTGACAAGTCTGTTTAATATTGTTGAAGTGCATTTCAAGGTTTTCATTAAACTTTAAGCATTCAGTCAGGAAATGCAGCTTTGTCTCAATTTTGAGTCTACCTGGTCAAGGTGCTTCTCAGTTTCCTATCGGTCACATTATGTTTTTATAGCCAGACAATGTTGAGTTTTTATTTGTCTGCGGTTTAAATTATGATATATATATATGTTTTCTTGTGGTCAATAAGCTGTAAGATGCTTTCAGAATTGAACTGCTCTTTATAACTCAAGGATCATGGACAAATCCTGTTCTTCATACCACACTCGTTCTGCATGCAAAGTGAATGTTTCCAGCTGATTTCAATTAGAATCAATGCAGGATTTTTGAAGCATAAAAGGCTCTTCTGTATTTCCTTTGCATTCATTCACTGCAGGGCTGAAGGAGCCTGTGGAAGTGCCTTTAAAGCCTAAATTATTACAGCATGATGAATGTGTGATGTGGTTGGTGCCTAATGTGAATCTGTTTTTATTCCCTGAGATCTAGATCATTTTTGGAAGGTCATAATTCTAGTTTATTCGTTTCACAACCAGTTCTGTTTGCCAGCACTATTCTTGTAGATCTAGTTTTCTCTGACTTGAGCTGGTACATTTGATAAAACAAGCACAGAAAAACCCACCAGAGTGTCTAAAGATAGTCATCTCAACCAAAACAGAGCAAAAATGGGAAAACTGATGCAAGGATTTTGTTTCCATGCATGTGTGGGTTTGTGTCTGGAAGAACAGCAGGAGGCCGTGGATCAGCTGCCAAAACGCTTTAAAGTTTCTTCCTATTGAATATAGACGTGTGACATATTGCAGTCTGCATTTTCATGGGAAACTTTAGTATCACAAAAAAAGAAAAAAAAAAATGGTACAAGTAAAAAATGTAACATACTTAGATGTTTGTAGTACAGAAAATCCACCTGTTCATGCTCACGTATATACAGACTTCATTGTCTTTAAAATTGGTAAATGCTTAAAGATTGAATGAATTTCTCAATTTCTTGTGCATATGCTTTTCATGATATAACTATGACTTCTTGTAAACAGACCAGCTGAAAGACGTACACAAACAGCCCAAGTTATCCTCATCAATACAAAAAAAAAACATCTTTCTCTAACACCGGACACGACCGTTGTCGCTCGCATCGCAACAGCTAAAAGCTGTCTACACTGGACACAACAGAGCACCCATTGCAAAGCATTTGTCCTTCATGTCAATACGTCATAAATAGAACGAGGCAATATCACTGATTATAATGGGTTCTATTGTCTTTTGTCGCGTTGCATCGCGCCGCTCGCATCCAGTGTAGACACGGTGTTACTGTAAACATAATACATTCTTAAAGTCAATATGAAATCAAAACCGCCTTTTAAAGGATTAGTTCACTTCTGACTGAAAATTTCCTGATAATTTACTCACCCCCATGTCATCCAAGATGTTCATGTCTTTCTTTCTTCAGCTGAAAAGAAATTAAAGTTTTTGAGGAAAATATTCCAGGATTTTTCTCCATATAGTGGACTTCAGTGGGGTTCACTGGGTGGAATGTCCAAATTGCAGTTTCAGTGCAGCTTCAAAGGGCTCTACACGATCCCAGACGAGGAATAAGGGTCTTGTCTAGCGAAACGATCAGTCATTTTCTAAAAAAATATATAAATTTATATACTTTTTAACCACAAATGCTCGTCTTGCACTAACTCTGCGATCCGCTCGCATGACGCATTGCAGAAGTACCGATCCAGTGTCTAAGCGAACATGCAAAGATTAAGCCAAACGGCCTTTACAAAAAAAAAGTTAAAACAACGATATCGGATGATTTAGAAAAGTGGAGGAGAAAATTAGATGAAGTTTTTCGCCCTACCGTGGTACTTCCGCCTATGTCACGCATGATCTTTCAACGTAATGCGTGGCGTATTGCAGAGCAGTGCAAGACAAGCATTTGTGGTTAAAAAGTATATACATTTTTATTTTTTAAAAAAAATGACTGATCGTTTTGCTAGACAAGACCTTTATTCTTCGCCTGGGATCGCGTAAAGCCCTTTGAAGCCGCACTGAAACTGCAATTTGGACCTTCCACCCGGTGAACCCCACTGAGGTCCACTATATGGAGAAGAATCCTGGAATGTTTTCCTCAAAAACCTTAATTTCTTTTCAACTGAAGAAAGAAAGACATGAACATCTTGTAAATTATCAGGAAATTTTCATTCAGAAGTGAACTAATCCTTTAATACATGTAATTCACACTTTTCACGATCCAGATGGATAATATTGTATCCTACCCATTTTCTCTCGTTGGAAAATCAAGTTTCTCTTGGAAATATATCACCATGCAGAAGAAAAATAAGGCAGGTTGCAAACAGAGTTTCACATTGACTTTAATTATTACTTCACAGCTAGCAGTACAATTCCAGACTCTCTCGCAGGAGATCAGAAGAAAATGTGAACATGTGAATCATCTAAAGCATTTAAATGCTAGTTAAAAGCTGCAGCGTGGCAGGGGTCCCTCTCTCTTGCTTTATTTTCTTGTTTTGAGTAGTCTGTCTTATCTCTGGCATGTGTTTGAGAGAGTCATTGGGTCCTGAAAAGTGGGATAACTTCAACATTTCACATTAAGGCATGATGGATAGGCTGCCTGTGGCAACACAGAGTTTACTAGAGCCGACCACCATTGAGAGAGACGCCTCTTTATCTGTTTAGAGTGATATCACTGTCACGACTCATTAATAAAGAAGAAAAGGAAACAGAGAGATGGAGGGATGGAAAGGGCTGCACAGGGAGGCACAGACAGACCCACATACAGACAGAGAGGTTTAACAGGGCATAGCTGCACATGACAGTTGAACATGAACCTCTATAAATATGTAGGGCACAGGAAGAGGGATGCAGGCTGCCAGCATCAGGAGACAAGCTGGTGCTCTCGCAGAGTCCCACAGCTTTTTACCAATGCATTTTAAAAGGCTAGTTCACCCAAAAATGAAAATTCTCTCATCATTTACTCACTCTCATGTTGTTCGAAAACTGTATGACTTCTGTTAATATTCAGAACAGAAATTAAGATCTTTTAATGAAATCTGAGATTTCTGTACCTCCACTGAAAGTCTATTTGCTCTATAAACTCATCAAGAGATCGTAAAATGAATACATATGGATCAAGCAGTTTAGTCTTCTGAAGAGACATGATTGCTTTATATGATGAACATATAAACACTGGTCAGTGAACGTACATAATGCATGAAAATTTGTTCACGGAAGAACCAATGACATTTTGAAGCATCATAGATTGGGGTGAATAGACTTTCAATAGAGGAACAGAAATCTCTCAGATTTTATTAAAAATATCTTCCTTTGTGTTTGCACAAAAGAGCCATTTCTAGCCTGTGAAATGTTTTAGATGTTATTATTTTCAATTGATTGATCAAGAGAGACAAATCAAGTCATTACTTTTTTCACATAGTTTTGTAGTAATAAATGGTGAAGGTAAAACAATCATATATGTAAAATAGTTTTGCTTTGTCTTGTATTTTTTTTAGGATACAGCAAGATCAATCATTGATAGAACTTCCTCATAAATAAATTAAATAAACCATTAAAAAAACTTAAAACATAATCATTAATGGAATAGCATGCAAAACTATTAAAACAATGTGGTCGTTAATAGGGGTATTGACAGAGATTTCACAGTTTGATTCATTTCGAATTGATTCTATACCAGTTAATTTGGAAATATTTCGGGTCAATTTTTCTTATGGAAAATATCTCTAATTTTCATATCAACTTTCTGATTATATAATTATGTTTCTACTCCAATTCGTGGTGGCTGTCAAAAACTTGTTTTCATGACAGATTTATTTAAACATACGGTAAATAATTATGACATCACTACTTGTTTAATGTAGTATATGGGATGTCGTGTTCATTTAAATGCAATGCTTTTTTAAATGCTTTTTACACGGTCCCTTACCCGCCATTTGTCCTATTTCCATTTAGCAAAACTCATTTTTTTATTAACGACTACACCTACCCCAACCCTAAACCTACCCTTAGTGATTTATAGTGCATATACACTTTATGAGCACACACATTCCCTGGGATCGAACCCACAATCGCATGATCACATGATTGCATATTGTTGTATATTGCAATGCTCTACCAATTGAGCTATGCGAAACCCGAAATATGATGCAGATAAAAGGGTACAATGCATTAAAATGAAAGTGTCCTGTTGTCGATAGGGGCGCAACTTTAGTAAACGCTCCTATGTGTTGTATTTCAGGGAAGTGACAAACGACCTATATGGGCATATTGGTTGGAGGACATGTTGCAATAAACATAAGGGACATGTTTGTTACTAAATGAATCAGAGTTTTTGTACTAATTGGTTGAATGAATGATTCAATTGATTCACTCATACAGACAGTCACTTGTTGCCACCTACTGGTGCAACGACGCAACCTGCAGAAAGAGTCACTGAAAAATCATCACCACTAATACACAGACAGACAGTCTAGATTTAGTACAAATGTTGTGTAAACATTCATTTTATAATTTGCATTTAGAATTATTTTTCCCTGCTGAGGCCCACAGTTATTAATCCAGAGTTCCCTCAGCTAAAAAAAGCAGAGCTTCAGGTAAAATCAATGACTTTATTCAATGGAAAAACAAAGCTACCGATGGATAAGAGAATAAGAGCATTAGACAGAGAGCGGCAGTGCTTTTGAGTTGTGTAGTATAAATACAGCGTCTTCAGGGTTCAGGCTCTTATCTTTAGAGAGATGAGGGAAGATAAATCTAAAAGATTTAGTGACAAAACCATTTCTTTGTGAAATTTCATAAAGATGTTAATCCATTCCCCCAATGGAAGAGCACCAATCCAAAAGACTATGGCTGAAAGCACTTGAACAGAGCAAGAGAGAGATAGTGGAAGAGAATGAAGGAGGTGTTAGTCTCCAGTCTACAATCACAACACACAAGCTGTATTTCAGGAGGCAGATGGAGGCGTATTCCTGCTGTATAGACACATCCCAGAACACACTGCAGTTACTCACGTAGTCCATGAGTCCTCTGCGCCCCACTGACATACACACACAGTTTATTTTGTGGGGTTGGTAGATGTTGCAGCTTATTCTAGCCAAGAACCACCAATTTACTAAGAGTCATCAGATCGACATGTACATCGACCATCCATTGTTTAGGGGTGGATAAATCTGAAATCAATGTTCATTGTTATTCAGGTAATAATGCATCAGTCTCAATGTCAATGCCAGCAAACAGAATAATGAATCAGTATGTGTGTTGAGTTTGTGGTCAGACTTTTTAGTTCATGAAAAACTAACAGGTTGCTGTTAACAAAACAAAACAAAACGTTTAAATGTCTTATAAAGATTTGAACAAGACTTGTAAACTACACAGGCAATTAGAGGGACATGACTGTTTCTTAAAATGTACCTTTGGTCATCTCCAATCTTGAATATTTAGCTACATCCCAGACTTTTGTGTGTGTGTGTGTGTGTGTGTGTGTGTGTACAATGTATTTTCTGTGAAAGAAATAATACTTTTATTCAGCAAGGATGCATTAAATTGATCAATAGTGACAGTAAAGACATTTGTAATATATCAAAAATGAATCATGGTTTCCACAAAAACATTATGATAATAATCATAAATGTTTCTTGAGCAGCAAATCAGCATATTAGAATGATTCATATTAGAAGGATCATGTGACACTGAAGACTAGAGTAATGATGCTGAAAATTCAGCTTTGATCACAGGAATAAATTACATTTGAAAATATATTACAATAGAAAAGAGTTATTTTAAATTGCAATAATATTTCAAACTATTACTGCTTTACTATATTATTGATCAAATAAATTGAGCCTTTGTGAGCAGAAGAGATTTCTTTCGAAAATATTTTAAAAATCTTACCGTTAATGGTTTTGCATGGTAGTGTGTGTGTGTATATATATACACTCACACACATTGCCATGCAAAACCATTATTGTACCATGTAAAGGACTGTGTGTGTGTGTGTGTGTGTGTGTGTGTGAGAGAGAAATCGGGTACTGAAGAGGGTAAATGGTTGTATAGATTGTAACACACACACACACACACACACACACACACACACACACACACACACACACACACACTCACACACACACTCGTGCTGTACCTGATGATTTAGCCCCTCTGTCAGTAAGTAGAGATTAAGTTTCACCTTCAGAGGTTAGAGGATATCTGCTTATTCAGCACCTCGCTCATGGATTACATTTTCCCACTTATTCCCCTCACACACACAAACACACACACACGGCTCAAAGAACCTGCCATCTTCCAGTCAAAGCCTCACTTCCTACACACGTTTGAGGGCAGCAGGGTGATTTCTCCTCTTAATATGGCAGCTGCATATTCAGTGAACGCTTTGTCTTCCCCCAGATGCACATGAAGCGCTGCCATCTCACCACTGATGGAGGGATTTATATTCCGCTCCATAACCTTGCTGACTAACAGCAAATAAAATACACGGTGCCTCCAGACCCTTCGAAAGCGCTTTAATCATAAAACAGTGAATATAAACAAATAAAGAGAGACAGACAGAGAGATGAGAAAGCTAAAGCAAGACAGAAGTGATTCAATGGGGACGGGACAGACTGCTCACTCTATCAAACACAAATGTAAGTCTTCAGGTCTGCACTACATTTTATAGTCTCACAGAGATGGACTTTGGACAACTGTATTATTGTATCTGGACATCATTTATTGTCTATGAGAGCCAGTGATTTTGGGTCATTCCTGACTGTATACTTCTGAATCTCTATAAACCCTTGAAGCAGTGGCGTGCACTGGTGTTCTGAAATGAGGAGTCCTAATGTTTTTTTGTTTTTTTTTATGATTTTTTTTTTTTTTTAAATATATAAATTCATGTTCCATGCAGTTACACTTCACGTTGACACATTTTTCAGGTAAAATGTTATTATTGTTCCATTTATTAAAAAGAAGTAGCCTATATTTCTCATCATTTTTACATTTATTCCAAAATAATAACTATAAGAATGCAGTAACAGATTTTATATTTCATGCATGTTTTATTTGTTAACTAATGTTCAGCTGTACTTTTAAATAGTCAACTTATTTGCGAATCCTCAGTCATCAAAGTTCAGTAAACACTGCAGGTGTCATGATGGCCACAGATACAAAGTTTGACATGACAAAGCGGTGATATAAAGTGGGTGAGTTTACTTACTTTTTAATTATCTTCCAATTAACATGTTACTATGCATGCTGAAATATATCAATATCAAACAAATTACATATATATATATATATATATATATATATATATATATATTATGTAACCGTGTGGTAAATAACCTTAAAATTTGTATTTCTCCTTGCATGTTAAAAACTGTTTTCATTATCCTTATGTTCAGTGAATTAAGACATCAAAAACAGTGGTTCTGTATTTTCCTGGAGTCGTCAGCAGGTGGCACTGTCTGTGTTGCGTGTGAGACAGTGCGCATGCGCTCTCACCCTCGGACGTTTTGGTGGGATCGCGAGCAGTGCGAGCAACACACGCTCTCTGGAAATTGTGGAGTTTTTGTGATCATCCACAGTGTACAACGTTGTTGAGGATTTCAGCCCATTTAGTGAACATGAGATGTTATATAGGAGCTCATCGTGATTATTCCCACTGCCGTATTATACTGTATTGCATTTTGTAGGGTTATAATTTCATTATAGCATTTTCGTACTGTGTTGCATTATTTTTCTATTTCACGATTTTTGTGTATTTTTGATACGGCTGTATTTTTGAAGTGCTGTGATTTTTGAGAGTTTTGTTCTTTCTTACACACAATCGGTCTGTGATGCTAAAATGTGTAGTGCTTCCAAGAGACTTGTTAATTGTACATTAAGTAATATAGAGCTGTGAGATCTAATTGTATTTCCAGCTCTGGGAGTATTCTTCTTTTCGTTGTTTATGTAAAATTTGTTTCACTACTACTACTTTTACCGGTCCTTTTTGTGGAAGCTGTGAGCCGGAACGGTTTCTTATACCATTTATTTTGAGAAATCAGTTTCAGAACGAATCATTTTCTTGAAAACAGTAAATGAATAAACTACAAAGTAAATAGAACCCCTCAATGTGTTCCTGGTGGTGAATTTAAATCCTCGGTCACACACACACACACATATATATATATGTATGTATGTATGTGTGTGTGTCTGTGTGTGTGTGTGTAAACGTTTCTAATTTTCAGAAGTTTTTCATCTAATATTTTATTTCTAATATTTTATTTCAGCTTTGTTTCATTTACCTAAAATGATTTGTAAGAGTATTTGTTAAAGGGTTAGTTCACCCCAAAATGAAAATTATCTCATTAATTACTCACCCTCACGTCGTTCTAAACTCGTAAGACTTTCGTTCATCTTTGGAACACAAATGAAGATCTTTTTGATGAAATCTGAGAGATGTCTGTCTCTCCATTGACTGCCTTGGCAATGAACACTTTGAAGCTTCAAAAAGTTCATGAAGAGATTGGAAAACTAATCCATATGAATCGAGCGGTTTAGTCCAAATTTTCTGAAGAGACTTGATCACTTTATATGATGAAAAGATTTCATTTAGGCTTTTACTCACGTAAACATTGATCGGCGAACATCAACAAAGCGATTGAGTTTCTTCAGACAATTTGGACTAAACTCGATTCATATGGATTCGTTTTCCGATCTCTTTATGATCTTTTTGAAGTGTTGCAAAGGCAGTCAATGGAGAGACAGACATCTCTCAGTCTTAATTTGTGTTCTGAAGATGAACAAGTCTTATGAGTTTGGAAGGACATGAGGGTGAGTAATTAATGACATAATTTTCATTTTGGGGTGAACTAACTCTTTAACAATGACAACGTTGTTACAAATTTAGCCTAAATCAAACATATAACTTTTGCATAAACTGGAAAAAAAAAATCTGTAAGTTTATAAATAGAATAGAAATTAAATTTCTATATTAGAAACCATATAAAAAGAAATCTTACAATAACATGGTTAACGGGGTTGAATGGTTCAGAAAATTTTAATAACTGATTTACTTCCTGCCATGTTGTAGAAAGAGTCCAAATGATGTCATTTCTTGTGTGTGACAATTTAAAGAAATGTTATAAATCTACTGCGCTCGGGTAATAATATGTTAGATAATACAAAAGAAAATGCGATTTGTGCCTCTAATGGTTTTACAAATGTCATGAGACACCAAAGTGTATCATATTCATGGAAAGTGCCTTCAGCTGCCACAGGTCTGGAGTTTGAGTGCTTTTTTCTCTCTCTTGTGATGAAGATGAGTAGTAATTTGGTGTTGACACTGATGCCTCTTCACAATAAGAGCCAAGAGAACAGAGTAATGTCTTATCAGACATTCCTCACTAGTGGACAAGACGCTACATGACTGCTTTTCAGGCTTGGGCAAATAAGAGAAAAATGATGAAATATGACACCACGCCAACTATTTGTGCTGTTAAATTGTTATATCAGTCAGCACACATTGAGGGTCATTTTCTGTTTGAGTCTCACCCTTCATTTTGAGCTGATAAAAGCTTCCATTAGCATGACCTGATGCCACCACTCTCTCTCTCTCATATTTCATCACGGATGGATTCCAGAGAGCTGGTTTGCTTAGCCTAATGCCAAACGCACACTACGAGACAGAAGGTCGGCACTCAGCGCACATACAAAGACTCCGTTTTCTGTTGCACACTTTACACACACACACACACACACAAAAACAGACTAGATGCATCATCACAAGATCATTCTCCTCCCTGATTGTATCTAAAATTAAAATTCAGATTTTTGACAATATCAGGAAAAATAAATTCAGTCAAGTGTGTCACGATCACCAGCCAGAGTGCCCTGGTTGTCCACCAGAGGGCACTCCCCTCTTGTTCATTGATATTCACACATGGACTACATTTCCCAGAGCCCACTGCTCGGTCTCATCATCCCTGATTGCTGTCAGCTGTGTGGCATTAACCTTGTTAGCTCACCCTTTATAAGCCTGGTCAATTCAGTCATTCTTTGCTAAGTCTTGTATGTGTTTGTACTGCATTTCTGAGCGTTCTCCCTGGTTTCATGTCTCTTGGTTTTTGGATTCTCTGCCTGTTCCCCTTGATTTCTCTGTTCTGACTCTGCCCTGGACACTATTATTGTTTGGACTGTTTGCCTGTGTTTTGACCTTTGCCTGTTTTGTGGAATTCAATTGTGGATTACCCTTCTAATAAATACTGCGTTTGGATCCTCAACCTTCATGTCTCAGAGCAGTTTCATGACAAAGTGTGTACTTGTGCATGGCAACACACACACACAATACATTTTCAAATTTGTGTTAGAATTTATTTATTTATTCCCCTGATTTAATTAAACATTCACTTTCAGAATATTCTTCTATTAATATTTAGATATTTATACTATTAATTATATTTCATGATTATTTATAAATGTTGCTGGTAAATACCACTGACAATTATATGCGGAAAAACGTTGGAAACGTGAACCATACTGTACATTTACGCTACACCGAATGCTTTTCAGCAAGGTTTCTCAATGTATCAATAAACGCAGACATCATATTAACCATTAGTTTATGAACTATGAGCTAAATCTTGCATTAAGAACAAATGATGCAACCACATAAAGTACCTTGGTTAGTTATGAGCATGTGAGATCTCAGTGTCGGAGGATGCTGTGTTTCAACTGGTTAAGTGGCTCTGGCTTTGTTCTGCAGGGGGTAAATGAAGCGCAGGCTCTGGATGGAATTAAACATGTTACAGTCCCCTCATTAAATACTAAATAAGAGCTGCTGTGTAACTTTGATCACTTGACACTTTAAACTGTGAAATGTCGAATATCCTTTGCGCGTATTTAAAATTCACATGAGTGTTTTAATTTAAAATATGCATGCATTCATCCTGCACGCTACTACTACTACTACTACTACTACTGTTACTGATCAAATAAATGCATCCTTGGTGAGCATAAGAGATTTTTTTTTTTCATATTTTACCAACCCCAAACATTGTAAGGCAGTGTATAGCTCTGATTTTGCGCTTTTTTTTTTTGTCATCTTTCAAATATTTTAGAGTGCAGAATAACTAGAAACATGTATATTCTCTATTTTATAGAAATCTCCATGATTTTTCAGGGTTTGGTAGAAGAAAAATCAGAAAAAATGCTCCATTTAGTCTCTATTTCATATTATTGTTATCTAAGATAGCATTAACAGATCTTATTTTTGTGATTTTTCTTTACCGTGCATGCACACACACACACACACACACACACACCTACACACACACACACACACACACACACACACAAACACACACAGATAATCCCTGTAGAAAACACTGCCCACCATGCCCCATTCCTTTATTCAGCAAATAAAGGCCATTACGCTGCCCTGCGTGGAAAAGATAGTCCTGTTTACCAAAGATTGCTCCTTTGCACCTACACTGAGACCCTCTATGTTTGGCAGTGTTTATCTCAGTCTCCTCATCTCTCTTTCTCTCCCTCCCTCACGGTGACCGGGTCACCGCGCACACCCTCTCCTGTGCTGAAGGAGACATAGATCAGACTTTGACAGCATGTCTTATCTGATGAGACGTGCCTCATGCTTCACAGCTCTCCTCTCTCTCTTACACACACGCAGGGGATCATCGAGGTCCTCAGGTATGAAAACAAAAACCATCCGCCCACCGTATTGTACCAAACAGCTCCTGTCTAAAACTCAATCCAGAGAGAAGTTCCTTCAGGAGGAATCAAATCTGACATGAGCATCTTCCAAAGGACACTTAAGACAAAAAGCAATGCAGTTACCCATCAGACCTGTCTAAAAACCAAACCGGGAGCAAGATATACTGTGAACTATTAGACCCAAAAAGTCTGATATGGCAGGAAAACCTTTAAACCTTCCATAAAGTATGTTTTATTCTCTAGTTCAGGGGTTCATGACCTTTTTCTCAGCTAAACCTTTAAAATATTTACTATAAACATCCTCTGAGATATCAAGTAATGTCGTAACCTCTCACCAAATAGGCATATTTTACATAATACATTTGATAACTCTTGTTTTATTGAAGATCAGAGTGAAGTATTACACATTTTACTGTAGAGTCAACATGAAAAAGGATTCACAACCCATTTTATTGTCTGCGATGTGATGGCTATCTAAGTGAAACCGTATGCAACAAGACACACTGTAGGTAAAAAAAAAAATGCATGTGTAATTAACTGACTGGATAGTGAAAATGGATCAGCTGAATAATTATTTCAGAGGGAAATGCATAAAAAAAAAAAAAAGGAATAAAGTGCACTGAAAAATTGTTCACAGTAAGGCCAGAAATGCACACTAAGAAAGTAAATGGAGACAATTCATGTTGACTTTAAAAAAAAAAAAAAAAAAAACACTTTTTAATATTTCAGTTCATTTTAATTTATTAGCGTCTATTTCTATTATTATCTCATGATGATCCCGCTGTAGTTCCACCATTAGCCACTAGGTTCACAAAAGCTACCTGTTATTTTAGTATTATTTACATTTTTAGTTTTAGTGATTTTTATGTGCTTTTGTCATTTTTATGAGTTTGCTTTTTTATATATACTTTAATGTATTTTTATTTCAGTTTTAGTAATTTCAGTATTTCAACTTATTTACAATGATCAAAAAATCTCTAATTTTTTATTTTTTAATCTCCAAACAGCTTTAGCCAACTCAAGAAATGACACAGCCACAAATGATTCTTGATAAGACAAGAGCTGTTTGTGGGACTTTTTTTTTGACTATGTTAGAGCCATATAAACTCCCATAAAGCCCTGGGAGGCAGCAGCTAATCAAGGCTTAATGTAGCAGTCTATATACCCATGACGTCTTAAAAGTTTCACATCATTCTATTCGTTTTTTTTAATTGGTCAAGGGAGAGCAGGCAAAAAGACCAGCTATTAAAGAGAGACCAAAGCGTAATATGTGCAGTTTCACTTCTGTTTTTAGGGGTGTGGAGTATGTGAAGAGAAAAGAGCATAACTGCTGGACAGACTTCATCAGGACGGACAGCCGAGAGCCAATTCATATTGTTCAGACAAGGACATGGCGGCCATAAACATGGGCATGGGCAAACGCTTGGGTGGCGAGAAAGAGCAGTCATCAGCCTCTGAGACTGACAGAACGGGCCACTCAAAATGATTCAGCACACGCCGCACAGATTCAATCCATCACACGTGGATGTGATGTATGAGTGAGCCGGCCTAAGCCCAAACTCATCTCATCTCCGTTCATCTCTTCCCCCACTCCCTGCGGCCCAAATAGGACAGAACATGCTCCATTTGGCATTCCTGAACAGAGAACAAGCAAACGAACTGCTGCTTATCGATTCTAATGTGAAAACGCTCCGGTGCCCAGCTGGCCTTCATTACACAATGCCAGGAACAAAAAAGAAGAACCATCGACACAGACAGAGATGGTGGTGATTTCATCATCTTTACTTACAATGACTATTGTTTGATTCATTTTTTTCCCTTGTAAATTATGTCTTTTATGTCAACTTTGCTGATTGTTGTTTTTACTCAGTTGTACTCTGCACTGTTATCTTATCTTACCTTAATTTTTCCACAATGTTTCACTTTTGAAGCTGCAGATTCTTCGAAAATAAAACTCCAAAATGTCATCTTAAAGGGTTAGTTCACCCAAAAATGAAAATTCCGTCATTAAGTACTCACCCTCATGTTGTTCCAAACCCGTAAAATCTTTGTTCATCTTCGGAACACAAATTAAGATATTTTTGATGAAATCCGAGAGGTATCTGACTCCTCCATAGACAGCAATTTAACCGCCACTTTCAAGATCCAGAAAGGTACTAAAGACATCGTTAAAACAGTCGAAGTGACTGCAGTGGTTCAACCTTAATGTTATGAAGCGACGTGAATACTTTTTGTGCGCAAAAACAAAACAAAAATAATGACTTTATTCAAGAATCTCTTCTCTGTCATTATCCTTACGTATTTGTCGCAGTAAGCACAGTGAAGGCTTCCGTGTTTACGTCTGAATGCCGGCTCAGTATTGGCCAAAGCTGATCACGTGAACAGCACAACACATGCGTGTGAAGCTGACGCAGGAGCCGGTCAATAATGGGTCACCGTTCTGATATAGAACCTGGAAGCGCTGGACGTAAACAACGTATGAGAATGACAAAGAAGAGAAGATATTGTTAAATAAAGTTGTTATTTTTGTTTTGTTTTTGCGCACAAAAAGTATTCTCGTCGCTATATATATTTTTTGACATGGGTAAAACAATTAAAAAAAACAAAACAAAAAAAAAGCGAGGAATCTGAATAATAATAATTATAATAAAATTAATACGAGTAGTTAAGCAAATAAAAACGTATGTTCACTTCTTCTAATTACTACTATTGTAATTTTACTAATTATATTTTACTAATTTCTCACTGTTTTGGCAGCAAAAGTACAGCATTTGCCACCAAAAAAGTAAAGCATACTAATCTAATAGTAATCTAAATCTGAACTGATAGAGAGAGAATCAGTCAACATACAATAAGACCTTTCTGTTCTGTGATTGATGTGTAAATGTATATGTGTTTATGCAAACTGTCAAGTTAGTGTGACAAATAGATGTCCATGTATAATGACTAATGACTAAGTTTGCTTGAGTGAACGTGTACATCTGATAATAAAAACAAATGTTCAAAGATTCAAGAAACTTGCTCAAGACCCCTCACATCCATACAGATAAGACAGGAATGCAGCTGATGAATGGAAAAAGAGTTGCGAGTTTTATCTGCTGGAAGGGAAAAAGAAAAACCAAAATGAACGTGTGGAACAGTCTCCAGCAGAAGCGAACGCACCAGCGAGGGCAGCCAACAGGAACGAGGCAGATCCTTTGAGGGCGCATCTGAACTTTTCTGTAGTTTGACTGAGCATCTCGTTCTGTACCTTGAGTTTTGACATTCACGAGGCACAGGTCTCTTAGCATTCTGCATGCTGCAAGTCATGCATGCTATGTAATTCCCTGTCACGTACACACACACACACACACACACACACACACACACACTCCAGTAGGCTCACTGAGAGGCAGATACCTGAAGTCGGCGTGCTGCTGCAAGCTAAACGCTGAATAACAATCCTCCTGATGCTCACGTCTCCCCCATAGCAGCTCTCCACGGCCCGCTGCACTCTCCCATGAATACTCAGTAAGGATTAGAGCACCACTACAGCTCCTGATCCATTTCATCAAAAATGAATTTCTCTCAAATATATATATATTAATATTTACTTCATTTGAATACCACTCGGTGAGTTCGGATCATCCCTCTGCAAGCTGGAATTACACTCTTATGAATAAAACACTTCCCACTTGTTCTCTGACTTCACTTTTGTCTGATCGAGATGACTATTACAAACCAACCAACATATTATGTATCAAATTACATGCTTTAAAATTTGGTGATCCGGTTGATCCCAAAATTCCACAACTTAAAATGTTCAATTAAATCAATAAATTAGAATTGTGTACTTGCAATCATACATATATTTAACGGGTTAGTTCACCCAAAAATGAAAATTCTGTCATTAATTACTCTCCCTCATGTCGTTCCACACCCGTAAGACCTTCGTTCATCTTCAGAACACAAATTAAGATATTTTTGATAAAATCCGATATCTCAGTCAGGCCTGCATTGCCAGCAAGACAATTAATACTTTCAATGCCCAGAAAGGTACTAAAGTCATATTTAAAACAGTTCATGTGACTACAGTGGTTCAACCTTAATGTTATGAAGCGACGAGAATACTTTTTGTGCGCAAAAAATAAAAAAAAAATAACGACTTTATTCAACAATTTCTTCTCTTCCATGTCAGTCTCTTACGCTGTTCACGTAAACACAGTGCAGCGCTTCCGGGTTCTACGTCAGAACACGGGCACAGTATTGGCCGACGCTGTTTACTTGAGCACCACGACGCACGCGTGTGATGCTAACGCAGGAGCTGGCCAATAATGAGCCGGCGTTCTGACGTAGAAGCGCTGCACTGTGTTTACTACATGGAAGAGAAGAAATTGAATAAAGTCGTCATAACATTAAGGTTGAACCACTGTAGTCACGTGGATTATTTTAACGATGTCTTTACTACCTTTCTGGGTCTTGAAAGTGGTAATAACGAAGATGAACGAAGGTCTTACAGGTTTGGAACGACATGAAGGTGAGTAATTAATGACAGAATTTTTATTTTTTGGGTGAACCCTTTAAAATCTATTGGATATTGACTAAAAAGCTTCTATACATTTTGGATTTAATATGATTTCCCCAAGAAATAGGCAAGAATCAACCTGCCATCCTCCATGATTCCTATTTTTTCGACAATAAAGCACTTGAACGTGATGAACTTGTAATAAAAAAACAAAATATCGACTTTATTCAACAATATCCAGTGATGGGCGACTTCAAAACAGGCTTCTTTACGTCATAAGTGTTTCGAAATTTCAATGGTTTACCACTGGGGGGCGTGACTTTGGCAGTTTGATACACGCTCCAAACCACTGATTCAAAACAAACGATTCGTAAAGCTTCGAAGCTTCATGAAGCAGTGTTTTGAAATCGCCCATCACTAGATATTGTTGAATAAAGTTGTTATTTTGTTTTTTTGGTGCACAAAAAGTATTCTCGTTGCTTCATAACATTAAGGTTGAACCACTGTAGTCACATGAACTGTTTTAAATATGTCTTTAGTAGCTTTCTGGGCATTGAAAGTGTTAATTGTCTTGCTGGCAATGGAGGCCTCACTGAGCCATCGGATTTTATAAAAAATATCTTAATTTGTGTTCCGAAGATGAATAACGGTCTTACAGGTGTGGAACGACATGAGGGTGAGTACTTAATGACAGAATTTTCATTTTTGGGTGAACTAACCCTTTAAGTTGTGTTATAGGTCCCCTGGAGTTCTTTTTAGAGTGTAAGAGGACCGAAATAAATCTTGACAATGATTAGGTTTTCGTAAAAACTTGGGCATCCATATACAATGTGACTTGGTTGCATATTGTGCAATTTTGCATGTGATATTTCAGTACCTGCGCCTCAGGCAGGGCGACGTCCAGTATGATGGGCTGCCCGCGTGGCTCTCCGTTCTCCAGCCGGGAGTAAACCACCTGATACCCGCGGATCTGTCCATGCTGCTTCTGCTGCAGAGGAGGTTTCCACGACACCCGCAGGGCTGTGGAGTTCACGTTGTCCACCTCAACCCTGCGTGGAGGGGCGCCAGGCACTGTGGGAGGTAGAGAAGTCACGTTTAATGCTTAATCACACACTCACAACACACATGGGTCGGTGAAAGGTACAAACCTGCTCCCAGGCTACAGCCAACACATTTTTAACAGCTTTTGAGTTCTATTATCTACCCTCCATAATTCACTTTAGACATTACATTTCACAACAGCCTGCAAAAATTAAAGGGATAGTTCACACAAAAAATGAGAATTATGGCTTCATTCACCCACCCTCATGTTGCTCCAAACTTGTATGACTGTTTTTTTTCCCTCAAATAAACACTGTAAAAATTATTTTTCGAAGTTGTAAATAAAACAAAGGTAATTGGAGTATGTTTAAGAACATTTAATGTTTAATTCAGTGTTACTTGCCATTTCTTTATAATTGTTTGGGAAATTTAATAGCAATTTCTGAGTCAAAATTATATCGGTGAAAATTATATTATTATACCAAATTTTTCTCAGTGTATGTGAAACACAACAGGAGATGCTTTGAAGAATGTTCACACTCCAAAAATGAATGCATCCCAAACCATATAGGCTAATATAACAGCTTTTTGTTTATTTTTGAGCATGACTTTCATAAACTTTCATTGCATGTAAAGATTCAGTGTTTGAAATGACATGAGGGTGAGAAAATGAAGACTAAATGTTCATTTTAAGGAAATTATTCCTTTGGCATACAAGTACAAATGCATTGCATCGAGGAGCCTGGGAGACAGGCTTCACCAAACCCACATAACGCTTCTCACACACGTCTTGTGGAGGAAGCCAGCTCAGCTCCCCCTGGAGTTTGGGCTGAATACCAATCTGACATGAGTGCAAGAGAGCAGCAGTTCAGTAGATGTTAATGACAGTCAATTGATAGTCAATAGAGGAGGCAGCAAAGGGAGGGAAGACAGGAGTGAAGGTTAAAAAGCGCAGCATTAAGAGATTAATAACCAGATAGAGAACACCCTCTCCCATCCCAGAAGTAACAGCTCAGAGCGCAGAAGATCTATGAGGCTCAAGTGCTGAACGTCAGCAAAATAGGCTGCACTTAATTGGAGTCATTTAACTGTATAAATGTGCTTGGCGCTCACTGGAATTTAGCCTTGACCTTCAGAGGGGAAACAAGTCAATGCCTGAAAACAGATAACAAAACTATAGTGTTCCTCAGCAGATGTGTGACCTGTAACGACATACTGACACGTTCACCCTGTAGTTTCAATTTTAACAGCATGTTTTTAAGAGTTTAATACAAGTTAAGCTCAATCGACGCACCCTTGTAGCGTAATATCTACTACCACAGACAAAAAAGAATTTACAGTTTTGATCTTACAATGGGAGTAAACTAGGCGGGTGTAGCAGAATGAATTGTTCAGTCTTGCACGTGTCGTGTGATAATTACCTGGTTTACTGGCATCATGTGTTCATTAAAGAATAAAGGTTAGATATAACTTTACACAGACAAGGTCAGCATTTGATTCTCTCACACTCATACTAACATGTACGTTCAATCCCTGTCGGTATTCTTTTTAAAGTCCCCCTGTAGTCAATAATTTTATACCTTAAAACTCATCTTTGATCACCAAAATGACACATTTAAACATTTTTCCTGTGAAAAAAATTTTCTTCATGCCTTAAAATAGCTTGAATGTAACTCTACACCTTTGCCTCATTTATTATACGTGGATATATGAATATGCTAATTAGCCCCGCCTCCACTCACTCGCACAAGCTCAAGAGATCCACTCGGTGAACTTACTGAGGTAAACGCTGCACAATGGTATCGCTTTTTACAACGTTGGACACATAACGGTAACTAATACGATTAGCATTTTGCTTGACTATGTTATCAAACAGCTAATAATGTGTTGCTAATGTTACACAAACCATGTTCCCGTTCGCGAGTCAGACAACTTCTAAAAATGAATATCATTAGAAACGCTTTGAACACCTTAACGTCAGTGGAGAAAGGCATATAGTTCATCATAACATTGTTATATACATCATACACCCACTATATTGCCAAATCTTCCTGTTTTTTTATATCAACAGAAAAATATACCGGGATATATTCTCTAGAGACTCTCCTGCTTCAGAGTGGTCATGGTTAATGATATGCAAAAGCCTGCCAACACGTTGACGTGATTGGTTACAAGGTAGTTTGTGACATCAGAAACACCAGCAATTTCAAACCGCGGGTTTGAGACTGTCTTTTTTTCACTGCAGTTTTAAGAAGAAAATACTCAGCAATGGTGTTGACTTATGAATTTGCACATGGTTTGTATTAAAGCATATTAAAAACACCACATAGACATCTAAATAACATTAAAAACTTGATTTTCACCACAGGGGGACTTTAAACAGTGTTTATTTTAATTAGAGATGCACAATTACTACAAAAATTGTCAGTTATTTTCCTTATTATTATTATTATTATGTAGATCAGTGGTTCTTAACCTTTTTAACTCCAAGGCCCCCCGTTGTCAAAGACAATATATAAATATTTAATTTTCAAACTTTTTATTTGCATAGTGGCAATATATTAAGATAATTAAATAAAATAATTATAAATAATTTACATAATTAAATTCCAGAATCCCAATAATGCTCTTGTGGTTTATACTTTTTATTACAAATAAATTAATATGACTTTTCTAGTTTGTAATTACAGTGTTTTTTATTATTATTTTTTACTCATAAACAGAAATTTCCAGGTAGCTATCACATGATGTGTAAGACTGAATAATTCAAAAATAATTATAAATATTTTACATAATTAAATTCCAGAATCCCAGTAATGCTCTTCATGGTTTACACTTTTTTATTACCAATGAATTAACATGACTTTTCTAGTTTGTAATTACAATGTTTTTTTAATTATTTTTTTCTCACAAACAGAAATTTCAACCCAATAAAAAATATAAAATATAAATATATTAAATGTATAAATATAAAAACATATAAATATACCTAATAATAATAATAAAATATTATATATAATATTTTATATGACTTTTATTTGATTTCAGCTTACATCTTGATTTTTAGCTGTTTTAGCTTATTTTAACCCTTGTTTTGTGTTATTTAAAATCATTTTAAACCACCTTGCGGTCCTCTAGTGGGGGAACCACTGACGTAGATTATTATTTTTGAATAATTATGCAGTTCTAATTTTAATATTTTTGTCTGCGTACTAACTTTGTAAATGTTTTATTAATAATTTCTAAGGGACTCAGAGACAAATCAAAATTATTTTCTGTGGTAATCGATATTATGCCACAAGTGCTGTCAATAGAGCTTTACCCGTATTAAACGCATAACATTCCTTTGAGGGATGAAAGCGTGGACTTTGCTCCTCAAATCTTCCAGCTGCTTCTGCTCCATCCTGACGTTTGACTCCGCTGTCTCATGCTCTCTCAACTTTCACTCGCTCGTTTTCTCGTTCTCACCCCACATCTCCATGGAAACAGATGGGACGGGTTCACACTACGCTCTGTGTTCACAGCCACTTCACTCCACTCAAGCTCTTAAAGCACATCACCCAGAGTTCCAGGCATGAAGGTAATATCACAGGGAAATTACACATGTGCTGGCTGGAAGAGCGACGGATCCATAATATGATAAAGATCAGAGATCACCTGAGACCACGAAACGGCCCATAAGGGTTCTCAGCCCAGCTTCATGCAGGAAGGGTGAAAACAGGATATGGTCTACTGAGACCTGCTTCACACATCACAGACCGCATCTAATCACAATCTGCTAATATGCAGCACACAGAACAACACATGGGGTGTTTTTATAAGGTAATACATTTCTTTGAGAGTTTCTAATGAGAAATACAGCTCTGCTTTCCTGCTGCATTCAGACTCTGTGTGCCGTGAACTTGCACAAACTACCCATTTACTTTGCTTTCCTGCGTAAAAGACATTCATAGCTCTGGTGAATCAAGCTCAGAAAGTATCAAACCTTTGATTTATGAGAATACACAAGTTAGGAAACGTAAAAAAACACTCTGTTCAGGATTCGCTAACGAACGATCTCGTTGCAACATTCCTTCTTGATGAATATGGATGTCAGCGAGCTTCTCTGAATGGGCGGAAAAGGCAAGAAGAACCGATGGAAAAGTTTACAGATAAAAAGCACAGCTAATTTATCAATGGCTGCACCTGCAGTCTCCTTTTTTCACTTTCTGTCAGCGCCGTTAAAGCCTTATCAGCTACCACAGCACATTATTCTCCCCAGAATATGCAAGAGAAAACTCAATAGCTTGATTTATCTCATTTTGGCCTGATTAATAACCCTCCAAAAGAACCTGAAATGAAACTGAATAACGCATATAAGGTTCAACATCTTCCAAGTTTAGTGCATTAACTTTAAAACAGGCCTCAGGCCTACACAAATGTTTTTCAGAGTTTTGCTTGCTAAGGTAAGAATCACTATTACTATTGCTTATATTTAGGTGCAATATGGGCTTACACAAGGTTACATTACTGTTTACCTTAAAAATCTGACCGATGCCAAACTTTTGAACATATAGCAACACACTAAAAACACCCTAGCAACCGCCTAGGAACAAAAAAAGGTTTGATGTTGTTTGATTTTTCTGACTGAAGAACATAAGTGACTCTTAAAAAGTAGTAGCACACAACATTAATGCCGTAAGTGTCCTGGGATAATGTGGGAAAAGATGAAAGGAATGAGGGTTGATCCTGTAACAAATCAAAAGGACCGATTTCTCGAGGGCCGCATGTGATGGGTTAAAATGAAACGGAAAGAACAGCAGTTGCTTAAAGGAGAGAGGAGAGAAACATGTTCCTTTACCACCACTGCAAGCAGCACTGGAAGCAACCACTCATAAAACATTGCCTCCAGGAAAAAGATGAATACAGAGAAAGAATAGAAGAGATAGGATATCAGAAAGAGAGTGTACTGTTAGATTGACAGGCTTAACAGACAAGGGACATGTACTTCCGGCATTCACCTGTCAATCAAACTGCTGAGCCCAGAGGAGACAGAAATGTGCAGCATCAAACAAGCCCCACATGTAGGCTGGCACATACACACATAAACACACACTCAGAGTATGATGTAACTACATTTTTACATTTCATGAAGAAAATGTGAGTGGTGCTTGCTCATGCAAAACTCACTGCTAAAATGTTAGGGTGTTGTGGGCATTACTAAGTGGTTGCAAGGGTGTTGAGGGTAGTTGCAAAGTGGTTACTCACTGGCTCAAATCTAATTTATGTGTCTCTAAATACAGTTTCCATCTCTTCTTCAATGTACACTATCGTTCAAATGATCACACTATCTGTCAATAAGATTTTTTTTTTTAAATAAATGAATAGTTTTGTTCAGCAAGGATGCATTAAAGTGTTAGTTCAACCAAAAATGAAAATTCTGTCATTAATTACTCACCTTCATGTCGTTCCAAACCCGTAAAACGTTCGTTCATCTTCTGAACACAAATTAAGATCTTTTTAATGATATCTGAGAGCTTTCTGTCCTTCCATTGACAGCCTACGCAACTAACACTTTCAAGGCCCAGAAAAATAGAAAAGACATCATTGAAGTAATCCATGTGACTCCAGTGGTTTAACCTCAATTTTAAGCGACACGAGTGCTTTGTTTGCGCAAAACAAAAAACATAATTTACAAATTTATTTACATAATATTAATCTCCAACGCATGTTCACAAGAACACCATGACGCATGAGTGTTGTGTTGACTCGCCGCTTGATAAAATTGAGGTTAAACCACTGGAGTCACGTAGACTTTTTTAATTAATGTAAGTAATTAATGACAGAATTTTCATTTTTGGGTGAACTAACCCTTTAAATTGATCAAAAGTGACAGTAAATAAATTTATAATGCTACAAAAGATTTCTCTGTTTCCATTTGAACTTTCCATTCATCAAAGAATCCTGGAAAAAATGTATCATGGTTTCCACAAAAATATGAAGCAGTAAAACTGTTTTCAACATTGATACTAATCAGAAATGTTTCTTGAGCAGCAAATCAACATATTAGAATGATTTCTGAAGGATCTGGAGACTGGATTAATTTTGCTGAAAATTCACAGGAATAAATTACATTTTACAAAATGTTCACATAGAAAACAGTTATTTTAAATTGTAATAATATTTCACAATATTACTGGTTTTACTGTATTTTTGATCAAATAAATGCAACCTTGGTGAGCAACCCTAACATTAAAAAATAGCAAACTTTTGAATGGTGAGTAACAGTAATAACAATATTTGTTTCAGCAACAGCTATAAGAACCTTCCCTAAAAAAGAATGTGTTGCTGTGTGGGAGCATCCCAATGAGCCGTGTGAACCCCACCGAAACTCTCTGTTCGCCCACTCATTCCCTTCATGAGTCTTTTTATCGCACAACAAAGACTGACTCACAAAACAAAATATCAGTGTTGTCCTGAACTTTCACTCCACTATAGAGACAGAGAGACCAGCTCCTGTTCTCCTGTCTCGTGAGCCACACATTAATAACAGAAGAGCGAGGAACAGCAGAACTCCAGCGTAATAGAAGAAAGAAAGAGAATCACACAGGGAGGCATTGATTCATGCCGTTCAGTCAGGTAACCCGAAGCAGAGTTAGTGCTGGTGAGTTTGGTGACTCAGCGGTAATAGTTAGAAGGTGCGGAGAGCAGATCACCCGAGAGCCGAGCATTACCATCCTCTCTGGTTCTAACGCGGGTGCTGCCGCTCTCCGGGCCGGGCCCCACGTCAGTGTGCGCTTTCACCCACACCACATACTCCGTCCATTTCTCCAGCCCCTCCAGCACATAGCTGGACACATCTGCGGGGATGTCCTTGACCTCGTGACGCTGTTGGTCCTCACCCGACTCCGCCTGATAGGCCAGAGAGTATCTGACGATGTTGCCGTGACGACTGGCGGCTGGGGGAGCCGCCCAACTCACCTTGATGCTGGTGGAGCTGAGACTGATCAGGTGCACTTCCTGTGGGGGGGCGGACGGGGCTGGAAAGGGGTGCAGGAACACATGAGCTGGGGCTACACAGCCACTATGTTAAGACTGTGTTTTAAGAACTAGTCTGACCAACTAGCAGTTTACCAAAGAGAAATCTACTTCAGGGATTATTAATTAGACCAATTAGACCAATCTTCCTTAATATGTAACTGAATTTAAAAAAAAGTTATGACCAGCCTTAAAGAGAAAATATTCGATGACTCACTAGTCTAAGCAGTTTATGCAACTGGCCACTGGACTGTAAAGAACAGCAGTGATTTCCAACTGTTTTAGCCCACAGCCACATTAGATCAGGTATCTCTTTATCAACTCATATTATACTGGATATCATTTAGCACTATCATTTATTACCTGATCTAATGTGGCTGTGGGCTAAAACAGTTACTGATTTAATTAAAGTTGAAAAAAGTGTAATATACACAAATCTTTAAGATTTGCACACATTACATACATTATTCTGATTTCTTTCATAAAAAAAAAATCCATGACAGTGATCCCAATTCATTTATTTTATTCTGTTTTAATTAGTGCTATCAACATTAACGCGCTAACGCATGCGATTAATTTTTTACAGTTTAACGCGCTAATTATATTTAACGCAATTAACGCAGCATCCGTTTTATCCGTCATCCTTTGGCTATCATTACAATATGATCACGCTCTTATTCATGCAAATGCTTTTAAACCATTTAAGCGCGCCAAAAGAGAAAAAGGGAACGCGCTGTCTGTGAACGTCCTGTCACACACGACACACAGAAAGATGTGCGCCAGTATCGTGCGCATGGATGGCGTGCCAGAATCGAGTTCTCTGTCACGCTTGAACAAACAATTACACACAAAATAATGCCAAAAAATGTCCGTTTTGTCGAGTATCCTCATAAGAGCAGTCTTGAATGAGTTAAAGTCTTAAATGAAAGTAAAGAGTTGTGATAAAGTGGGATGCGTGTAAGATTCGCGTCATGTGCAGCAGCGGCAGCTCTTAAAGGGACAGCAACCAAAGTCATTGAAGATAATGAAAGAACAAAGGTAACAGCGAAAATTACTCGCTGCTCTTAACTAAAGAACTTTTGTAGCTTTAATAATGATTAATCTATTTTTAATTTTGGCTATAAATCATGCAGTTTAAATCTGTTAGATAGGTAGGAAGGGCACAGGTAGCCTAAATATGACATTTATTATGGGTTTATGGGAGGATTGTTCTAAGTTCACTTAAATTAAAAGTTGTTATATTTTTGAAGCCTAATAAATGTTAAAAAATGATAGCTTTCAATTACACTGTAATGCTGAATGGCTATAATTCATGTTTAAAATTGGGGGGAAAAAAATCAATTTCATCGAGACATCAGAAGCTGTATTAGTATCAGTGATACTGGCCTTCATTCATAAAAAGATGCCATTAAACAAGTATTTAAAATATACTGTCTTTATGTTGTTTTAATTTGGAGATTAACTGCAAAATTAAAAATATATTAATTATATTAATTGCGATTAATCACAGAAAACAAATGTGTGATTAATCGAGTTAATTTTTTTAAACGATTGACAGCACTAGTTTTAATACAAAGCACAGTCTGGAACCTGTTTGAAGTCCCTCTGGTTGAGAGTCACTGCTTTACACATGTCTGCAAAAATGTCTGCACATATTATAGTCTAAACACTGGGTTTTGGAAGTGAAAGCAGAGATTGATGGTTCACTTCTATTTTGTGTGTGTGTTGTGTCTGTGTAAATATGACAGAGATAACAGATACATTCACACACTGTCTTTGGCTAGACATGTAATGGATGTGATTGATGGCCTGTCCGATTTCTGAGATGCTGTATCGATTTATTTATTTTTTTAAATCACTTGAAAATCCCTGCCTATCCTGTCCTGAAACAAGGCAAACTAAAACAATATACAGTAGCATTATTATTACACGGCTCTCTGGAATACTTGATTCTGATTGAAGCAGCAGCAGACATAACATATTGGCTTTTCTGAAATGATAAAAGAGATGGTGTATGTATGTATCCAGCACTATGAAGATATGGTAATGATTTCGCTCCTGTGTTTTGTTCAGCAGAGCAGGCGAAAAATGTCTTCTGAAGAAAAAACTAAATAAAATAGGAGAAGGTTTGACTACACAAAGAAGAACAAGAAACACATTTGAGAGTGTGAATCAGAGAAGATGGTCATCACCTGTGGAGAAAGGAAACCAGGAGAGAAAATGAAGAGAGAAAAGACAAAGACTAAGAAAGTGTGGGAAAAGGTATGAGAAATAGGTGAGAAAACAAGATTAAACTGGGAGAGACTGAGAAAAACAACAGAGACGAGAGACACTGGACACATCTGAAATTCAAGAGGGAGTTGAGAAGAAAAAAAATAGTGAGAAAAAGAATAAATACAAGGAAATGAGAAAATGATCAAACGGTTTGAGAGAGAATGAAGTGTGAGGAAACAGAAAGAGAGAGTTTATTTCTCACCTGCAGCAGAAGAAAGTGTAAATGAAATACAACAGGAAGAGAGAAAAGTGAAGAAACAAAAAAGACAGAAGGGAGACACTGGTCACTGAAGAGAAAATAAGAAAGACAGAAAGCAAAGAACAATGCAAAAAAAAAAATATATATATATATATTAAAGACAGCAAGAAAAGGAGCAGTTGGTAATGAGAGAGACTGAAGGGAGAGGAAAGGTGTTTTAAGAGGTGTGAAAGGTCAAACCCAGTGAGTTTGAAACGTTTTTCATTTTTGGATGATTTATTCCTTTTAAAAATGTGTATTTTTAAATTTAAAGTCATCAAAAAATGACAATTTTATATACAACACAGTGTTTATTATTAATAATCTATACATGCACATCATTTTTAAAATGATGATATATTATATTTTTCAATTATTAATAATTTTATAATTGAGAAGCCATTTAACTTTGATACACATCATAATAGGGAAGAAAAGATGATTGCAACTTCCGTTTCATGCCGACTTTAAAGAATGTTCATGCCGCTCTTTTAGCTCATAGTGACCATTGCTGTTAAGCAACAACACCAAAAAAGCATGATAAAGTGTATTATCGATATTGCACTGACACTATCGGATGAGAACAAAATCTGAATTGAATTGAGTTGGATAGGATAATGACACTAACTTTGCTGAATATAATCAACATTAAACTGACTTGAGCTTAATAATGACAATATTATCTTCTGTAGAGCTGCTTTACAGCTGAAATCGAATTTCTTTCATAATTAATGACTTTTACAACATTAACAGTTATTTTCCTGTTTAATGTGAAGCTGCTTTGAAACAATCTGTATTGTATAAAGCACTATATAAATAAATATGACTTGATTTGACTCGACTTTGAACATTCTTCAAAACATTCTTCAAACACATGTAAAGTGTTTTAAAGGAGTCACTTCCTTTAAAGTTGGGTCAGCATGCTCCCTTAGGGGCTGTTCACACATAAAGTGTTTTTCTACTCCACTGCGCTACTTTTCCATTGTTTTTCTATGTAAACAAGTGCTAGACGGACGTGTTTGACCATTGCCCTCACATCTTGCATCTTTTGCAGCATCTCACGCATGACATGGTGTTCTAAAAACGCCGCGCTCAAGTTAAAAGAAGTTCAACTTTTAAAAAATGTGTCTTTAGACCTTGTTTTTTTCCCGCCCCTTCCACCAACCTGCGTTCTTTGTGAACCAACCCTTAGAAGGTAGCTGCCTATGTAGGCAGTGAGGCAGCTCACTAGGATCTGGCACAGAATTAGAGAAATAAAGGGAGTGAGAGACAGAGGGATTTTGGTGTCTCAGCTCTCAGGTCTTTGAGGACAGTGACTCAGAGACACTAGGACAAAAAAAAAAAAAAAAACACAAAACACGGACTCAGAGACGGAAAGAAAAAGCCATTGTTTCTATGGGAACCAAGATCAAACCTTTCAAAGCTGACATGTCTAACAAATAGCTCTGAATACCAGGAGATCTTTGTGAGGAGCTGTCATAAATATCTCAGCTTTAGTCCATATCTCTGGAGACGGAGGAAGATGAGGACAGAGATTAAGCTGTATCGCCTGCGTCATTCTGACGCCACAGAGAGCACACTCCACGGTCACTGCAGCTCTACATGGACCCTGAACCAGAAACCAGAACTTTCTGAGCTTTTGACACTCAAAAACTGGTTTGATGCAGTTAAAATGTGTATGAAACGAATGCCAGCACTGCTCTGCTCTGGAAAACACAGGGTCTTTTGTATGGCAAGAGGGCGAGATAAATAATATTATACTGAATAGTAACATTTTAGTACATGTTAAAGGTGACATATTTTAATCTACATTTAATTTCCCCCCCCGAATCCACTTATAATGTTAGACAAGGTGTCTTGAACCAAAAACTGCTGTGTATTCTGTATACCAATGTACTTTACATAATACCAAACACATTGTTTAAAATATTTCAACAATATTTTTGTGCTTTTGATGGTCAAGTCTTTGCATTTTGTTTGTAAACACTTACACTAAATGTTATATATATAATAAAGTTTCATAAAAGCAAGTGATATGGTGTATGGTTAACAAAACACAAATGAAAACATATGGAATGTTGGGGTGGTTAAAAAAAAACAAAAAAAAAAACATACCTCATCTGACTAGGCCATGACTAGGCTAGTATTGAGTTGCTAAGAAATGGTCAGACTTTGAGATGATTATAGTTTGAGTTGGGCACTTACTGGACTGGGCCGTCCGGGCCTCTACAGGCTGTGTGTACACCCCGAGCCCCATTTCAGAGCGTGCGGCCAGTGAGAACTTGTAGAGTGTGTCTGGCTTCAGGCCTTCAACAGCATATGAACCAGCTGGGTTGAAGGTGATGTGGTGCTGGGATGGATAAAAGATAAAGAGAGTGTGAGATGCACACATAGGCTATGTTCAGAATGCAATATTAGTGTACTGCAAAATGCATACTGCACAGTGTACATTGTATTGTGGCTGCTATTTAAAAAAAATATGTGAAATACTACGTAGTATGCAATAAACTGCAGTGCTGTTGTCATTGTTAACTAAAACTATAAAAATGTTGGTAATTGAAATAAAGTTGAAATAAATGAATAAAATATAAATATTAGATGCAAAACGTAAATGTAAATGAAAATTAGAAACGTTGCCATGTCAACTAAACAAGTTAAAGTACTAAAATTATTCAAACTAAAACTGATATAATTATTCAATTAATAATTATTCAAACTAAAACTGATATAAATATAAAACAGAAATATATGAAAAAGTACTAAAAATTATAAATTCACAAGTTACTAAAACAAATTAAAATAAAAAAGGATATAACATAAAAATAAAAGCTAATTTAAAATAGCAATAAATAAATAATAGTAAAACACTGCTAACATGTTGTCACAAGATCAATATAGTGACTGCATATTTAAGCAATTTTTGTGAAAATAAATATTTTATTTCTATAATTATTTTTGTCAGTCCATAACAAAAAAACAAAACAAAACAAAAAATCTTAAAAACAAAGCTGATATCCGATTTGTTCAAAAATGATTGCATTTTATTATAGGATACAGCAGACCACACAGTGTGCTCATGTTGTATACTTTACATTGTATACAGTAAGTCATCCAGGAATGATTTCCAGAAAATTGGCATTCTGTGTACATACTGCAAACTGCAAAGATATTACGTTCAGTATGCTAGCAATGCCATTCTGAACCCACTGTAGCCAAACACACACAGAATCAATGATTTTAGCTGTGTTCTGCCTTGTACCTTGTTGTTGTCAGAGTCAGCCTCCCAGTATGTGAGCTCATATTTGGTGATCTGATCCTGGACGGGCCACAGCCACGACAGCATGATTCGAGTGTCGAGCTCTGCCTCTGCTTCAAAACCGGTGGGCTGGGCCGGCACTGCAGTCAGAGATGTAGTTTATCTTACTAAACACTTAAATCACACAATATATTAAGCAGCTCTCTGAAATGCTTGATTCTGATTGGTGAATCGCAATATTCCGAGGTCAGATATTCCCCAATAATGACCACTGTCAATAGCAACGCTGTATCATGACACTCATCCGGCTATCTAAGGCCATGTCTCTCATATCACACCGCTCTCTCTCATTTCATTCAAACACAGCTGGTGCCATCTTGAGCCATCTGGTGCCATCTTATTGACTGTATTTACTGTAAAATGAAACTGGAGGACTTCAGCATTAATAGTAGGCATATACAGTAATATTGTTCAAGTGTTCATCTTGTTGCTAGAATGATTGTTTTGTACACTGTACTGGATTATACGATTATGAACAGGTAAGATTTTAAAAGGGTTTCTGCTCAAATCAATATTTCATCTCCCTGTCATTATGTATGTGGTGAAAAGCTGTGCAATAACTATTATTCCTTAAATATCCATTTGATTGATTCATTCGTCTAGGCTCAAAGCTGCTTGCTAGGAACTGTTTTAATTTGGGGATGCTTTGCGATTAATGAGCTAATAAAATATTTTAACTCAAATGAATTTTTTTTGTGTCTAATTATTTACTTATGTGGCAAGTAGCCATGCAATAAGCAGGAGAATGTACATCACTCCACAACCGGATGGATGTACAATCTTAGAAAAAGGTTCAATGGGATTCTATAAGAACCCTATAGGGTTCTTGACTCAATTTAAAAAAACAAAAAAACAAAAACAAAAAAAAAACCCTTCATGCCCTAAAGGTTCTAAATAAGGAGAAATGTCTTAAATGATTGCATAATACTTCCATATTTCATGGGTTACTATTTTTTTTTCTAGTGATAAAGTATGTTTACGGGCTGTTTAATTAATAAAATTTAATTAAAATTAAAAATTAATTAAACTTAATTAATCAAAACTACATCCATAAAATGATCCCATGATGGGAACCCCTAAAATGGTTCTGTATATGATATGCCTCACAGATCCCTTTAAGTTTCTATATAGAACCTTTTCTTTAAAAAGTGTACATTATCCCTTACATATTGACTTTTGAAGCCATCTTTTGTTGTGCCTTCGAATTATCTTCATTTGGAGTCTTTTCTCAGCACATACTAGGGGTTGCACAGACTAGACGACTATTAATGCTTTTATGCTTTTAATGACTTTAATGCTCTGCCATGCCATGTTTTAAGCTTGATGTCGACTAGTCGCTGATCATGTGATTTTGACACCAACAACATGGCCACCTTGCAGAAGACCTTCATACTGTTCTGACTTAATGTACTATATCTTTTCTAACTGATCAGACTTTACGGTTTTCGTATAAATTATGATCAAAACTCCAAAAAAATCCTAATGCTGCCCTATAGAGGGGGCCACAGGATAAAAAACTGTGAAGTACACTTTTACGCTCCGTTTCCATTGGTTAAAATGACAAATAAATGCATACTCCGAGAGTGCTCCACAAGTTATGTTTGTTTATACCATCTGGATACTCAATAATGATCAGGTGAATGCATGTATGCAGTTTATTGTACAGGTAAGTTAATGGCCGTTCTAAACTAATGCGCTGCTACATTGTAACACACACACATACAGACAGTACATCACATGCAGATCGCGCGCACACAGAAACATTCAGGAGTGCAGAAACTTACTGTCTACTAAGACTTACTAAGTTCTAGCATATATTCCTTTCTGTTTTTGAAGTAACTAAAACCCACAGCTTCACTATTAGTAGAAAGATGCTGCACAGGCAGGATTAATTCACACATGCAATCGCTCTCTAACTAATGCATCCAAATAAATGTAATCTTACTGTGCTACTTTATCACTATCTGATTCAGAACAAGCAGAAATCTGTGAGAAATATAACAACCCATAGACAAAAGATCTGATAAAAATAAGCTGTTATGTAGGAGCAATAGTCTTTTGGGCAATGCTGTGACATATGCCGCAGTTGTGTTGATGTCGATTAGTTGATGTCGACTCAACTTTAAAAAATCTGAGGTCATCGAACCCCTGTAGCAAAAAATAAATACAATGTATTCAGGGCTGGACATTAACTTTTTTGCTCACCAGCCACTGTGGCCAGTGGTTTTCCGAAGTTACTAGCCACTCAGCATTTTCACTTGCCACAATTTTGACATTGATACCATGGCGAAAAACTGCCATATAGATATTTTTAATATTGTCTCATACACACGGATCCATTATACTGTTACACATGCGTTTTCTATTTCAACTATTTAAGTTTCCTAAAACATAACTGACTGTGTTTACATGAATACTTGCCAAGAAATTATTTTGTGAGTATTTTACTGTTTAAGCACAATAAGCAGCAAAAAAGTACTCAATTTAATACTGAGAGGCGGCTTTATGTGTGCGCACTTTGGGTGTGACTACAAAATCTGGAGAATGAGTAAAATTATGCGCAATACACGCAATCCGACGCCACAATTTAAGCCCTGTAACACCAATAATATTCATCCGAAGCAAATGAAACGAGTGAGTGAGGGAAGATGGGTTTGTGTGTCAACTCGCTGTAGGAGAGATGAGAGAGAGAGAAAGTGCAGCTGGTATTGGAAGCATTTCAGATATTTCAGTATCGATATGTATTGAAAAATCGATATTTTTGACAACACTACATTGCACTTAGTTTATTATTTCAGATGCCTTTTTAAATTACAACTTTTTTAATTGCAACTGAAAAATGTATATATTATATATAAAATTCAACCCGCCAAAATGGCTAGTAGGAGTGACTGCGTTACATGCCACTGCTGAAATCCACCTGCATTTGGCGGGTCTTAATGTCAAGCCCTGAATATATTATATAAGCACACATCTCACCTCCTTGCTGTGTTTTAACCTGCAGTATGTCCGAGGGTGGGCCGTCTCCCACGGAGGTGAACGCCAGCACGCGGAGGCCGTACGTGATGTCAGGTACCAGGCCGGAGATAGTGGTCAGGCTGCTGTCCTCTGTGTTGTGTTTCTGCCATGTGCTGAGCGGGAAATGCAGGTCGGATGTATAGTACACTCGATATCCTCGTATCTGTCCGTTGGGCTCTTCGGGAGGTTCCCACTGCACAAGCATGGTCGTGGCGCTCAGCATCCGGGCCTGAACACGCAGGGGAGGAGACGAGGGGGCCTGTTCACTGGTCCGTGTCTCTACCGACCCGCTGGGCGGCCCACGGCCGATGTTATTGACCGCCATGACACGGAATTCATACTCAGAGTAAGGACTCAACCCACCGATGCTGTAGCGTGTGGACGCAACTCCGTCCACTTCCTGGAAACCGTTGTCCGAGACTTTGGCCCGGTACTGAATCACATAGTACGATACGGGTTCGGGGTTGCCGGAATCCCATGTTAGAGTTACACTGGTGGCGGTAGTTTCCGTAACGATCAGAGAGGTCGGGGGGCGGGGCAGAGCTGAGAATGACAAACAAACATATTTAGTTCCTTGACAATATAGGAATAATATAGACAAACAGACAAATGTGGATGAACTTCTAGAGCAGGGGTGCAAAACTCAGTTCCTGGAAGGCCACAGCCCTGCAAAGTTTAGTTCCAACACACATACCCGTAATTTTTTAAATAAGCCTGAGGGACTTAATTAGCTGGATCGGGTGCATTTAATTAAGGTTGAAGCTAAACTCTGCAGGGCTGTGGCCTCACAGGAACTGAGTTTTGCACCCCTGATCTAGAGTGACCCAAAAAGGGCTGTGTGATGTGTTTTCTTTAATTAATTAAGGTGAATTCAGGCCCAATACAGGCTTAATATTTTAACAGCAAATTAGACTCTATTATACCACAAACATTACAGAAACACATACTTTTGTTCAATTAAGTAGCATTATTTGCCCCAGAATTGATTTTCAGTGGGATTTTTATTGAAAATACACAGTGTGCTGTTAATGTCAAATGCTAATCTGAACAATTATAGTTGTTGCCTATAAAATCCAATCATCATCATCATCATCATCACAGTACAAACATAACTGCAAATAATGAACAATAATGCAAGATCATAACACAATAAAGAATACACTTTAAATAATTAGTCAGTCACTATCTTATATTATATAGAGTTTCACTGTTTTAATGTTATGGAGCTGTCAGGAGAGTTTTCAAGCCAATTTATTTTTAATTTCTTATTTTGTCAAAAACAATTTCATAACAGCTACACAGATCAACAGCACAGATATCATAGACAGCTCCTATCTGACAGCTACAGGTCACAGGTCATGTCTGCAAAAACACTAAACCTATAGGTACTACAGTAAATAGGCCTTAAAATAGAATATAATGATATTGTTCAAATCAGTGTTGTCATTGTTAACTCTGTAAAACTAAAACTATTAAAAATGTTTTTTTGTAACTGAAATAAAGCTGAAATGTGCATCAAATGTTAGATGATAAAAATCAACTGTGCAATGCAAGTCCTTGCATTTTAAATGTCTTCTCAGTGTTTCTGCTACTAAACCACATGTTCTGAAATGCTAACATATGCCAAATGAATGCAAATATGTGACATTTCTCAGGGTAGATATGTGGTAATGACCTGGCATTTGACAAAAAAATAATTAAATATACTTTGTTAAACACTAGCATTATGATTATTCTGTGTCGGTATCATAGACTGGTTGGTCAGCTCATCCTATTTCCACAGGTGAGAAAAATGCCTGCATTTTCATAAAACAGCTTCTGAAATCGACTCTAAACAACTTTTGTGCAATATGCGATTGGACAGCTGTCAGAATCCAAACAGATCACCTTGAATAAGCAGCAGCAGTATGCAAAAAGATAGAAAAACACACCAAAACCTGTGGCTTAAATCACCGTAGCTGCTATAGACCAAGAAATCCCAAAACACATGATATTAACCTCAGCTAATATGATAATGCATGACGGCAAACCGCAGAGCACAGCAGAGCAGTGAGAAATACCCACTGTAATGCCAGATAAACTCAACACTGTAGAAATGATTCACTCTGCTTTAATCAATGCTAATGTTGTAACTCGACTCCATTTGCCTGAATCAGGCTCAAATTCTCTTTGACTGCTGCTCTAAATTCTTTATTTTAAACACTTCCCTAGGTACACCAATAAACGTTTGCTGTTTCACTGACTAATGAAGAGTTCAGAAGAATCAGTACGGTAACAGTACATTTTGTAAGAATATATGCTCATTAAAATTGTGCTTGCCTGTACTGTCCGGCTGTTATGATTCTAGCACAGGGGTTGGCAACCTATGGCAAGGGGCAATCGCTGACACGTGAGCAAAAGCGAGAGAGGTGTATGTATTTCGTTCAGATAAAGTACCTCGTACCTGCATACAGATCTACATTTTGAGGTAATCATTCCTCATAGTAACACAGCTTGTTTTATTAAGTTAGGAGTTATAAAAACTATTAAAGTGTGAGAATTTAACTGCTCAAATCAATGAAAGCACGCAGCTATTATAAACCATTAGCACGACCGCTGCGCATCATGCGCACACAAGTTACTGACTGACAGCTTACAGCATGTTCTGCTCTACAGTCAATGCTATAAATTTCAGAGATATTCAACCAAGTATATTGAGTTCTATTAAACATTCCACACACATCAAAATGACTGTCATCTTTAAACCCTTAAGAGTAAGCAACAACGACATATACAACGACACAGAGTGCAGTTGAGTTTCCTCTTTCTGGATTTCACAGAACAGTAGTACTGAGAATGCGCTCTTTCACGCAAGTGTTTAACATGATAAATTTGGGACAATTAAATGTTTCGAATAGATTCATTATCGCGCGACAGCCCTAAAATAATCCTTAATGATCACTGGGAGCGCAGAGATTTTGTTCACTCTGTCAAGGCAGAAAAAAGAAGGAGAGAGCACCGCTCATCACATTTCAGTTCTGATGAAACATTGATGAGGTGATTGCATGCGCTGTCTGCCTGGGTCGGTGGGAATCCCCATGAGTGTGTTATTGATGAGATTTCACTCTCAACATTACAGGGCCCAGCCTCCAATCTGATTAGAGAAGCTTTGTTTATTACCGTCTAGATAATCACAGATAATCACAAACTTTAAGTACACAACTGATATCAGTGCTAGCTGTATGGATCACTTGGGGACCATGATTAAAAAAGGCAATTTATTTCTTTAAATTAATGTTACCAAGCAAAGATTTTTATGAATATTACTACTATATTTGAAAATAAATGTTTTTGAAAAGCAAATGAAAATGTTTACTCCAATACATTTGTCCTTTGTGGGGTGAAGATGAAGTAGATCCTGAGGCTAAACATCTCTTACCTTTGACCGTGATCTGAGCTGTGGTGTCGATCATGCCCAGGGAGGATATAGCCACACAGGTGTAGTTAGCCGACTGGCGGATGTTGGTGAGCTCCAGCACATTTCGGCCAATGGGCATCTCCTCCTCTTTGGTTAGTTCCTGTTCACCCTTCATCCACTTCACGTAGGGCATGGGAGCGCCCACTGCCACGCAGGTGAGGTTAACACTGCCGCCCGGCATCACTTCGTGATTGGTGGGCGGGATTGAGAAACGTGGCGGAACTCGCCGTACTGTTGAAGGAGCGCAGATGATGTTATAAGCAGAATGCAGATACAGGAAGGCAGAGAATATGTTTCAGGCATGGCTCTGGATATATACCAGTGACCTTTAGGATACAGTGTCTTTATTTGAAAATATGAGAGATATAAAATATTAATTAGCTGATTGATTTTCTGAAGGACAAATGCCAAGCTAAATCATAGATAGATAGAGTTGAGAGCCTTAATATTCTAAACATTCACCATATAAGAGTCTGTTTTTGACAGTAAATGCATCTCAAGGATTTTGTGGCTCTATAGTTGAGTCTCCTTATTTTCTCATCAAATTTAATTTCTTTCAAAGTGCTGGCAAGCTATTTACTGTTATGCCACTAAATTAACTCAATGTAATATCTCTCTTTGCATCATAAATACACAGTAAAAATGCAGACAAAGAGCAACCTCAAGCAAAACTGGTCACAAAATCATTTCTTAAGACCAGTATCACTGAGGTGTGCAATGCTTTTTTTCTACATTGCAGGTCCCTGTCACACTATCTTGGACTGACAGACAGATCAGGACCTCAAAGAGATGCAGACAGGCGAATGTCACGTCTCAAATTTGAACTTTAGACTTTCTCATCAATGTGACTGAGCTTAGCAGTGCAGCGCACATTTCCTTTATCATTTCATAGATATAAACTGGGGCGCAGACTCTGAAAAGTCAGATTTCACTGAATTTTCTACAGAATTCAGTCATTTATAAATTTCTACACATTCATCATAACAGAAAATTATATTTATAGCTTTAACTCACAAATCTTTTTTTTTAAGATAATGTTCATTTTGGAAATTCTTTCTTGTAAAAATAAATATTTGCAAATGCCTCATTTGTGTATTTAAATGATGGCACAACAAAGCTCAGAAGTAATACTGTAAACTTTATGTATATAATTTTTTTTTTTTTTGCAAAGAAATGCATCTAACTTGGATTAAGAAATTTGACAGCAGAAGATTGTGACCCTTTACACACATTTAGTTGGTGTACAGCCAAAGCCAAACCCTCCTGTCCACTGAAGATACACTCGGTGTATCTGCAGAACTCCCATAAAAGAGCAACATTTTCTGTAGACTTCATGGAAGCAGCCGTCTGAGAGTGTCCATGGAGAGATTGCTAATAAACCGATCTTTTATAATGTCTCTCCGTATATAAAGTGAAATAGTTTGCAGATGGCAGCTGAGTTTAACAGGGAGCTCTGCGGCCAGACATCTGCTTATATTTCAAGGATAAACAAGTCTCACTTCTGAGAGACTCCAACTCACTTCCAAATCTGAACATTACCTGTTCATTTCCTTGTCATTACCTGCTCATTTCCAGACACAGGAAATTATTGCGGATAAATGAGGAAAGTATGGGGCTGAAAGATTACAAATGCTCAGTATTTATTTGACTTGAATGCAATTTCTGGAAAGTAGAGAACTAGCTACCACCCAAAATCCAACAATAAACTCCAGACATCTCTTTCTCGCACACACATTTTAAGTGCTTTACTAGGGTGCGGTATTCATTTTCTACATTATCAGGTGAGATTTCTCTATACAAGAAAATACTGCAAACTCAAACTACCCATAACACCGTGTCCAAACCAGGTGCGATGTGACAAATCTGTCCTTGCTGAAAGTAAAAAAATATGTGCAGTAAGGAAAAAAAAAAAAAAACCCACAGCCAATCAAATGTGTAGAGTGAGACTTTCAACCAATTAGATTCCACTGTGGGTGGAGCTATATTATGCAATGCAACAAAAATGAAAACTAATTGAAGAACTGATAAACGTCTTGCATAACAGTGGTTAGATAAGACAAAAAGTGCTTGGTTATGATGCTTTGTTTCTTAACCATATAACTTTTCTCTGTTTGTGTAATTTGAACATATTGCTGAGGTTCAGGAACAGTAAATCAATATTTATTGCAAAATCTATTGACTCAAGTCAGGTAAACACTGAGCAAATTGTGCTTATGGTGTCTGATCTGTACTGGCCGTGGCCAGGGGCGGCCGGAATGATCGTCATCTTTGAGAGATGAGCGCAGAGTTTGGACATTTGAGATTGAGTTAAGTTTGTTAGTTGAGCAGGAATGCCTGCAGGTGTAAGAGTGTAAGAGAGACATCACATTAATCCACGTTAGTCACTGTACATAGAGAGGATGATGTTACCCATGGACATGAGGGATGATCACGACATGATGGCAAGAGTTTCTCTCAGTTAGAGGTTGTTAAGAAAGTTTGAGAAGTCTCTGCTGGCTAGTAAAACAGACCGGCGTGAGCGATGCCAGTGGCCGAGGTGAGGTTAGAGAATAGGCGGAACTGATATTAGTCACTGATCTCGTGAGAAGTATTTCTGGGGGTGTTAACAGAGCAATAAAAAGCTTGCAGTTAGACATGCAGACAAACACATACATGCAATTTGAAGAGAGAGAGAGAGAGCAGATTTGAGGAGCTGCTTTGCTTTAATGGGGAGGCGATTGCAGGAGAGGGAGGTAGCTGGGCTTTATTCAGTGCACAAGCAATTTCGCACGCGCACACACACACACACACACACACACACACACACACACACACACACACACACACACACAATCCAAAGCACATCAATGGCCATGCAAGCATGAAGCAAAAAAAGCACACATCAGCGACAGTCAACAGAGCATGCATGTGTGACCTATAGACTAAAACACCAATAAATAAAAAAATAACCCAAACAAATGCATCAAAGAATGTACAAAATAGTGCAAAGAATCCAATTTTAGCTTTGTCTGATCAATAGAAAAAAAAAAAATACACGATTGGATAACCCTCTGTAACAAGCTGTGATCAGAGAGGGATTCCACAACAAGCAAACTCCTGATCCTGCCAATGTTTCTGCTGTCAGGGATGGACATCACTACATTTGAACCGATTTCTGGACTGTCAACTTGTTGTAAATCTTCTGGTCTGAGGTGGATTAGGAGAATCAGTCTCTAATCAGCATCAAAGCTGTGCTTTACAGACTCAACCAACTCAAAATAAAAGTCCTATACAAATACTGGAGAATGAACAAGCCAAAAGAGAAACATGAACTCAGGGTCCAAAATGAACAGTCACCGAATGCCAACTGAGAGTCGTTTTTTGTTCAACCACCATTTGGCTGGCTTTATTAGGAACTACAACATATACTGATATAAATACATCTACAAAAAAGAATATAGATAAACAGATAGATAGATAGATAGATAGATAGATAGATAGAAAACACCTTTTGATGTTTTGATTCTTTAAAGAGAGGAGATCAGATCATTTTTGAAATATAGTTTATCTAAAATAATGCAAAATAGTTTCCTGGACAGTAAGAAATATTTGTGGCCAGCAAATTTTATCAATTTATTCCATATTGACTTGTGTGACAAATCTTGGGTGAACTTACTGAACAGATACATGAATGTTTTGTATAACTGACAAGAGAGTTCAAAACTAAGACGGGGATTATTTATGTTGGAATGTCTCATTTGTGCTCTGCAGGTGTCAATGAGGGAGAGAGCTGAAGATATCTTGCCCAAGGCCACATAAAGTGAAGCATGCATTAACACAATTGAAGACCTGAAGAGAACGTTAGCAGAGAGATTGGAGTGACCTAGAAATGGCTGCCAGAACCTGGGAGAAGTTAACCCAACCAGAACCTCCTTATCAAGAACAACTGGTTATATATGGTTATATAGCTATATGGTTATTTGAAAATTCTTGATGTTAAATAAGGCTCTTCGTTTCGTACTGGTTTCTGGGCTTTTAAAGCAATAGTATAGTACCTAGATGGTTTCCAAAAAACATTAAAAAAATCCATAATTAATGTTATTTATTTTTTTGCATTGTGACATTTTCATGACAATTAAGCGCACAAAAATAATGACAATTTTTAAATTTTAAAGTACAACTGTAATACAACATGGTACTTTTTGAGTTTATTTTATGCAGAACAATTGTGTGACTTTTGGGAGATGTCGAAAATGTGTTTAATTGTCAAGAAATTATCAATCAATCAATCAATCAATCATGACCATAATGGCATTTTTTTAAATGCAATTTTTTTAAAATTATGTATGTATGTATATTTTGGATTTTGGATGTGAAATATGACCCAGATGCGAGATTAGTCCAAAAAACCTCTTAGTGATTCTTTTATGTCCAGCTGTAACTCTTTCTTGTGTTAAATGAAACTAATTTTTCAGTGCTGTAAGTCCTGGAAGACCAACATTCTTCGACAGTGTTGTTTTTATTTTCCTCAAGTTTCCATACTTCAAAGCGAAAAAGCTAATTTGTCAATGTCATTCAGTGTTCTTGTCGAAATGAAACTTGTTTCTGTGATAATGTACAGAAATCCCGGGTTCAACCACTTCAGGTTTTTTGGAAGGATAATGACTCTCTTTTAAACAAACAATGCTCTTTTGCTTTTCTGCCATCTTATTTGCTGTCTGTTTGTATTGTTCTCCACATCGGAAGTCCTCACCAAATGGCTGATTCCAAAATAAACAATGAAAGCTGCTTTAGCCAGCTTAAATACTTGAGAACTCAAAAGGCTTTCTGGCAGTTCACTGGCGTAACAGAGCAGGCCCTCTGAAAAAGGAAAAAAGCAGAGCAGACAGGGGATTGAATCTTTGAAATTTGAACTGGTATATAAACAGGTCAGATCCGCTAAGCTAAGGGTGGATTCCTCCGATTGTTCTTTGACCTCTGAGTTCACGCTTTGAACAACAGCAAGTCACCCTGTTCATTTAGAAAGAATGAAGCTGCTATCCTCTGTTTTTGCAAACATACTAGATTACGCTGTACAAAACGCCTACAATTCATGAGCGTGCACACAAGAAAAACTTCTGTAAACAAGTACACAAAAATACTTAATACGAACCAATCCACAAAGAAATCCACATGACTCAAGAGTTGTTTTCACACTTCAACTGTTCCCATCTTTTGTGATGCAACCACAGCAGACATTAGACACAAGTGTCATTCTGTGCATCAGTAGTTAAAACCAAAGAAACAAAAACACGAGTACAAATGTAAAGGGTCATTACTCTGCTATAGTGATAAACTGTTGCTGCTAGTACTCAGTACTGCTCTTCAAAGCCAAATAATATGAAGCAAATCAAACTACAAAAAAAAAAAAAAAAATTCTGACTTAATTAAAAAAAACAGCCAGATGGATATTTCGTACGGACTTCAGTAGAATTTGCAATTGGCATGAATGTAATCTGGCAAAAAAACAAAACAAAAGCATGACTGAAAAGCTGAACATTGGTTTCCATTTTTTAAACAAAAGAACCACGGTTTGGAGCCAAAAAACACAATGCATCGATCTCAGGTTCAGACCGAGCAATCGAAGTGTGAAAACAGCCTAAAAGATCCCTGAAGTTGCTATAGGGCTTTTTTTTACACCACAAATGTCTGAAAACAACAAAATATCCACAGTTCTGACACATGCAACATAAAGAAGAAGACCAGGCTGAAATGTGATGCAGCCAGAAGCATGCATGCGTTTGGAAGGGAGGGGACAGTGTCAGAGATTCAGGTAGAGCAGAGCTCCAGAGAGACTGGTACACGACAGGGCAGGAGCTGCCAGCAGGGGGACGCACGACGCCTCCCATCCACCGACCCTCTGCGTAGGAGGAGAGATAGTGAAAAGAACGCACCTTCCCGCTGGTCTGAGAGTGAGGAGTGGATTGATTTTGGATGGCAGGGTGCGATGAAGATGGAGGAAGGGAAACAAAAGAGAAGAGAGCAGGAGGAAGACAAGGAGAAACAGAGAGAGTAAAACAGGCAAATATTCTGCTTATCCATAAAAGAGAGATGAGAACATGGAGACAATAACAGCACCAAAACACACTCGTGCATCCATTCATTTCTAGATTTCTTGTATTATAAATCAAGATGTATTTTATGACAGTTTATGCATAACATAGGTCATATTTGAATGTTGATGCATTGCAAGCGTATACTTAACACACGTTCTTTCATTAGTGTGGTGGTAACTAACCTCAGTAACAAATTATAATTACTATAGGCTAACCCAAACCCTACCCTACAAGAAAACATTTAGCATTTTTAGAGTAAAAAAAACCACTATGTTATGAATTGTTTTACGTACACCTGTGTGCACACGAAAGTAACATATAGTATCTGCAATCTTTCAATCACAAAAAAAGTATTTTCTTAGAATTTTTGCCTTGTTTTTCATCACAATTATGTTAAAAATTCTTAAATCAAGACATATTTACTTGAGAAGCAAAATGTCTTGCTTTCTGAAAAAAGTATAAAAAAGTGAGTTTATGCTTAAAAAGAGAACAAATTTCTGCCAGTGGAGTCAGAAAAATAAACTTTTCCCTTTGAATTGAGTTTTTATCTTTTATAGTGTGTCATAGTGGACGACAACTGATGCCGCGTCTGTGACGCTTCACGACATCCTGACAGAGAGACTAGCATGTTTAATTTTTTTCGGTCTTCCACGATGGGTTCCGTCACACTTGTGACGATGACTAATAGGAGAACAGAAGCTCTTCCGTACACAGCTTTCAAACATAGAAACACAACGAAAGAGAGACGATGATATTGGTGCTGCTAGGTGGAAGTATGCAATGGAGGAAAGGTTTGTGGAGCTTTGGCAATAATACTCCTGCCTTTATGATGTTTCCTCGAGGGACGACCACCACAAAGTGAAAAACGATAAATGCTGGCGAACGATAGCGGAGGTGCTTCAGCAACCCTGTGAGTACTGGAATTAGCATTAAGCTAACACGCCGCTTTGGTAGCCATTGTTTTTTTACACTCTTAAAGACGGCAAGCGATGATTGGTCGGGAAGCAACGTGTAGTCTGACATGTTTCTTGTCCACGACTCAAAACATTTTGGAGTCAAAATCGCAAATTCTGACAGTGACTATTGTAACAGACCAAATTATCACATAGTCTGTCATTTTGCTTCTCAAGTAAATGTATCTTGATTTAAGAATGCTTAGATATTTGCCCTGGAAAACAAGACAAAAATACGTTGTTTTTTTTTTAATTTTTTTTTTTACATTGTTCTGCCTAAACCTCCCAAATTTACAAAGGCACAAGCACAAACACACACACACACAAACAAAGAAACAAACAAACACAGAAGAAGCATGATGCAGGACCCTCAACAGTGCTTGAGTGTCTCAGTGTGATAAGGCACATGGGAATGAGAGTGAATACACACACATCTTTCACATGAAAGGATAAGCACTTATGGAATGATCACTCTCTTATACAGTGATAAAAAGGTGTAAACACCTACTCACTGCAGTTGAACCCAAAGAAAAAAGACACAGAGAAATTAGAGTAAAAGAGAGAGGGTGAGGAAGTGCACTTAACAAACACACACAGGCCCACACACAGCGTTCAGAAGAGATCTGTTAGATGTACGTGTGTGTCAGTGAAGTTTACACACCTGTAGAGAGACTCTAGTTAGTTAGACTATAAACAAGAACAAAACCACATCACAGCATACAGAAAATAACCTCATTAGTAGAGCTGGGTGATATAATGAATATTTACAATATATGCAATATTATTTTGTTGGCAATATGAAACTGGCTTTTTAGCATTACTCATTCAAAAATAGTTGGAAAGTGAATCAGTTCTTTCAAATTGTCCATTTCAATGAATAGATTCAATGATTCATTGATTTGTTAGATCAAAATGTTCATTGAAGTGCCTGTGTGGCAATTTATATGCTTTAAAACATTTGAGTAAAAATATATACCTAGGCAAATACTGTTTACAGTGTTTGCAGTTATAAATGTATATTACTATTTATAATAAATAGAATAAAATAAAATAAAACAAAATAAAATACATAAATAAAACTGATTAAATATTCTTCTCATTCATTTAGTGAAAACCCTTGTGAAAAACATTTCTTAATTATTTTTTAACTTTAACATTTTTACTGTACTTTACTTCTTGCTTTAAGCATTTTGAATTTACTTGTAATGACTGTTTGGTTAAATTGATGATTACTCTCAATGAAAAAAAAACCATCCTTTTAAGCAAGTACTTAGATATTGAGATGTATGCCAAAGTGCTAAAATATTGCAAATATTTTTTAAGGGCTATATCGTCCAGCCCTACTCATTAGTTATAGAATAACAGTGCAAGATATATAAACATATACACATAGTTAACTATGAAGACACATCAATAGTAAATCCTTGAACAGAAAAGCAATAAATGTATGACACTACCACTGAAAAATTCATGGGCTAACAAAATGAGAACATCTCTCTCTCTCACCATAAAGCATCAGATACTCATACATATATATTAAATGTCATTCATCAAACGGCACGTCCTGAGAGTGTGTGTGGTCTGTGTAAAGATCAAAGGGCTCCGGAGAGAATTCACATGATATGATCTTCACGATGCATCATTTATATGAGTTTTTCTCTGATTGGTCGAGGGCTGGAGGAAGAAGACCAGGAGAATTTATGGACAAAGATTTGTCTCTAGTTCTCATTTCCCCTGCTTTCATATTGAAAGCACACACACACATACGCAAAATTCAAAACACACTATCAAAGAGCAACGTATCACCATATTTAAAGGTCTGAATTTGAAGTGGTCTGTAAGCACTTGCCAGGCAAAAGTGGGAGTTAAATAAAAGGTTTTTTCTTTGAAACAAGGTTTTAGTGATCTCTGAACCTGCTGTAATAGATCTCAACATTAATGAGGGAATTTCCACAATGGGATTCTCCAATCTAGCTGCAAGTCTCAACACGGTCCTTTCGCTGATGCCCTGAAAACACCATTTCCAACCTTCATGACCAGCAGCATTAGAGGATACTTTATCTAATTTAAATTAAATAGGCTGTTTTTGCTACTGTACCTTTAAAACTTTTATATGTAAATGATCTCTTATGGAAGGCTGACCTCTTTACAACTAACACTTGATGTGGTCTGCACAGTTATCAAATATATTCTGCAAGAATCAATTTAATACTAAACAAAGGTTGCAAAGATCGCTAATGGACAAAAATAATGAAAATATAATCATTGGAATGTCATAAAACAGTTTTCAGCTATCAACTATAATCATCTTGAATATAAAAGCTCTTAAAAATTACATTAGTTGTAAAGATAAGCTTATACACTTTCACAGTAACCAATAAACAAACCTGGGGAAAAAAAATCACAGTAAAGGAGTTGGGAGGTTCGATTCATTTCAAGTGAATCAGTTCTTTCCATTTCAATTAATAGATTCAAGATTCAATGATCCACTGAATTGAAGATTTATTTGCTCAAAATTGCCTTTGTGGCAATTTTGAGTATATACTCTAAAAGGTTTTAGTAAAATAGTAACACTTTACAATAAGGTTCATTAGTTAAACATTAGTTAATGTATTAACTAACATGAACTAACCATGAGCAATACATTTGTTACTGTATTTACTAATCTTTGTTAACATTAGTTAATGAAAATACAGTTGTTCATTGTTTGTTCATGTTAGTTCACACTGCATTAACTAATGTTAACAAGATTTTAATAATGTATTAGTAAATGTTGAAATTAGCATTAACAATGATTAATAAATGCAGTTCATTATTAGTTCATGTTAACTAATGTAGTTAGCTAATGTTAACTAATGAACCTTATTGTTAAGTTAAGTTAAGTGACGGCCAAGTATGGTAACCCATAATCGGAATTTGTCCTCTGCATTTAACCTATCCAGGTTAGTGCACACACATTAGGAGCAGAGTAGTGAGTAGTAAACACACACTGCAAACCGTGAAACACACCCAGAGCAGTGGGCAGCCCTTATGCTGTGGCGCCCGGGGAGCAATTGGGGGTTAGATGCCTTAGTCATTTCCTGCCGGTGCTGGAATCGAACCAGCAACCTTTGGGTTACCAGTCGGACTCACTAACCACTAGGCCACAACTGCTCCGGTGACTGTAAAGTGTTACCAGTAAAATATATATGAAGGCAAATACTGTTAAAGGGGTCCTAATATGCTTTTTCACTTTTTCAACTTTAGTTAGTCTGTAACGTTGCTGTTTGAGCATAAAAAAGATCTGTACGTTTACAAAGTGCAAAGTCCACTCCAAAGGGAGATATTTTATTTAACAGAATCTACTTTTCAAGAACTACAACGAACGGCTCATTTGGACTACAATGTGTTTTTTCCGGATGTTGTGAAGTCACAATGTTACTCATTTAAATAATCTCAGCCCACGGAATTTGCAAAAAAAGGGTGTGAGTCCTGGTTGAGCTGTGCTAGAGAAGATGAAGAGTGTCGTTGTTTTTTCCACCCCAGAAAAAGTTTGTCCTAAGGCGGATGAACTTAGAGTGGTTCAAATTGATTTTTTAACACTGTTCCTGAACATTATAACCCCAACGTTTGTCTGTGTGCTGCACATTTTATGGAGGACAGCTTCCAGAACCTAAGAGAGCACAATGCAGGCTATATACAAAAGCTATGATGTAAACAAAGGGTAAAGCTTTGCCTCCGCTAGCCTGCTAACTAACATTACAGTATTGATGTAGTGTTTACTGTAGCTTTTGTAAGCTTTTGCTTTTATAAGACTGTTCACCACCCCTTAGGAAAATTATCCATGGTTTTGTGACCACAGTTTTCCAACAAATATGATTAAATGGTAGATAACATCATATCTGTAATCTATAAGAAAATGACAAAAAAAAACATACCACTCTGAAACATCCTGTGAAATAGTGTTGTCAAAAGTACCAACTTCGGTAACAAGCCAGTACTGAAAATTTAAAAACGCGACGCTTTGAATGCTGTTGAGCAGGTTCGTAAACACCTCTGATTGGCCATTGTGTTCACGCACTCATCAGATATGTCTGCGATTGGCTACACTGATCAATACTTCAAAAACATGATGTATATAGACATCAATGACGCTCTTCACCGAGCGGGAGCGTGCTTTCAAACACTCCTGCTTTCAAAGCACTTCCGTGTGCTTTCAAACGCTCCCATGCGTTGATCATTGTAGCCAGTCCCAGACACATTCGATCACATTTGATACCAAGTCAGTACTGAAATTTTTAAAAAATGTGACGCTTTGAGCGCTGTTGAGCGGATGCGTGAACACCTCTGATTGGCCATTGTGTTCACACATTCCGTTCAACAGCGCTCAAAGCATCACATTTTTTAAAATTTCAGTCCGTGCTTGAAATCCGTTCTGCACAATCCTCTTGTTCATTAACCTTGTCGGGTCTGAATAGGCTCGAATTGGTTTGAAATTGATGGCATCCTTAATATTTACATCTGAGCAGAACTCACTGTTATGAAGGGGTGTGACATTTCCTGAACATGTGCTAAGCGGTGCCAATCATAACACACTGGGCCAGCTAACCAATCAGAGCACATTTCGTATTTCAGAAGGAGGGGCTTCATCGAAACCAGAAATAAACGGTGTGTTCAAGCCAGATTGGGGAGACAGTAGCTGTAATGTAAAATGTGTGTAAAAATAATGCGTTTTTGATCAATCAAGCATAAAAACATATTCTAGTACACTCTAAAAACAAAATCAAGACTTAGTAAAAGTGCATAATAGGACGCCTTTAACTGTGCATTACTATTTATAATAAATAAAATATGTGCGGAAATATGTGTGGAAAACAATGGAGAAGTTCTCCACTGCAGAACCCAGTTTCTATTAAGACAAATGGGTGATTAAAGAGAAATGTGAGTTTCTGAGGGGCAGGTCCTGTTCTGGCAGTGGTAAAGCCTGTATGGAGAGCAGATCGAGATGAAACGGGATGGGGTTTTGGATTTGGTTGAAGATCTTACCTCTGACGTAGAGGTTGGCAGGAGCGGAGTAGCGTGTTCCTGCGCTGTTCACCGCCACACACTCATACTTGCCCTGGTCCGACTCCTCGCTGTTCTCGATCTGCAGCGCCCCTGCAAATACAACATAAGCAATCACAAACCCGACATAAATGCTCTCTCACACACTCACTCACAAACAATCGAAACCCTCAACGCTTTAAACGAGACTGGCCCGAGGAAAAGAACATTTTTTTCTACCTAAACAATACGTACAGACTTCATTGACTAACACTCGGCTGGCATATGACCTTTATCGTCTCTCTAAATACTGAAAGAAAAGAGCAACATCTTTCAATCCATAATTAAATAAATCTAAAGCAAACTGAGTTATTTTTTCATTGTGGCAAGTAAAAAGACCTGCAGGCTACGCCAGCTATAACTGTCACTGTACATAAGCTCTGCTATTCTGCTAGACGAGACAAAACCGTGCTCTTGGAGAATGGATCTATTAAGACATAATACAGCCACTGCAATTACTGTCAGTTTATCCTCAATGCATCCAAGCAAAAGAAAGTCCAGGTGGACTAAAACTAAAAGCTTTTTTTTTTTTTTTTCTGCCAGCAATATCATGACAGATAAAGTTCTCGCAGTTCGTTATCTCCATCTCATACGGCCACTTACCTGGCTTCAGCATTCTTTCACCATAATAACACACATAAATTAACACAAACATTTCATTGACATTTTGTTCTGACAAAGAAAAGGAAATAATTAGCTTATTAGGTTTTTTAGTATGGCGGTGATGTTCATTTGCGTGATGTGACATACATCATGCAATCTGTGGATGATGGAAGCACACCGAGAAAACTAAAAATGTTGTCAGTGTATTTCAGAAGTAGTCCTGAAATGCATTATGGGATGGGTTTAAACGTGTGCATTAACAATAGAAACAGAATCCAAAGACTGTGAGTGTATGAGACCTCATTATGATACTGAGCATTAACCTCGCTCCATGAGTGCATTATACTAACAAATGACCCTTTAAAACACTTATAGCACACATAAACACATACACACACATTAGATCTGTTCCAAACCCCAGTGAGCTGCCTCGCTGTCTAAAGGACGATAACTGTAACGATAAAGATACAGTTCTAAAAATCATTTTAAATGTAAAAGAATAGCAGAGTCCACACCACAACTATAACAATAAGCACAGAGAAACAATATCGCTGGAATCACTTTCAGAATGTTTTTTTTTTTGTGTCAAAAAACATTGACAGCCAATCAGAATCCACCAGACTTCAAAGAGCTTGAGCATTTAAAGTGGCAGTTCTGTTTATTCTGCAGTGTGCACTCAGAATAAACAGAATGATATTGTTTGCTGGTGTGGACACTAATATAGTTATTATTATAGTTACATTTATAGTTATCGTTCCTGGTGTGAATGGGCCTTAATGTCTGTTTACTAGAAACCTAATAAAATCTATATATACATATTTAAAAAAAAACACAAAAAAAACACATAAAAATGAAAAAAGAAAATTAACTAAAATTAAAATGAAAAAAAGAAAATATAAAACTAAAATTTAATTCAAAATATTTACTATATATATATATATATATATATATATTTACACATATATGTAACCCCTCTACCCAGGTCCTACTCGCCCCGCTCTGCGCGGGCCTCGAACCCGGGTCTTGGTGTGGGAGTCGGACGCTCTAACGAGGAGGCTAAAGGCTGCAACCTCTAGCGTCAGTCGCTAGAGCATCTCTTGAGATCAGAGGAGTGAGGTTTACTCGCACAGCGACTACTAGCTGGCCTCCGTTACATACATATATATATGAAGAGACCTCGAGTGATTGAAGCAAAATAAATAAATTTTTTTTTTTTTTTTTTTTTAATTTTATTAAATTTTAACTTTTATTGTTATTTATGTTTTTTCCTATACTTATAAACGCAGCTCAACAGCGTGTGGAACAGAGCTACTGTCTCTTTTACCTCTAGTCGTCAGAAAAGCAGGCTTTTCTATCACTTATTACATCTGAAGTGCTAGTATCCGACTGATTTTAAAAGAGGTCATTCTGCCCTCTCTCAGTCTAATCTCACTTTCTCGCCCTGACATTCCCTCTGAAGAGATCGGCTCAGAGTTACAGTCAAATTTTGCATACTTTTCTTTTACATCAGTCCTGTCATGTCAACGGTGAGCTTTTCTATCCCTCAGTTTGGCCATTCTGGACTCTCCTGCTAAAAGCCTGGAGACGAGAGGTGCTTGGTTAATACAAACTGTCATAATGACATTAAGTTTTTCTGCTGTGGGGAATGAGATGTTGTCAAGGTATCTCACAATTTCTCAAACTGCTCTGAAGCTCTGCTGAGTTATTGATCAGACAGACTGTCTGTCATCAGAACAGGCCTACATCTTTGAATAAAGGTCAGTTCAAATGAAATTGACATTTAAGCACATTTCTCCCAAATTCTCATTACTGTAATGTATTCGGACACGTTAATTTAGATTTTTTTTGTTATTTCTGTTACTCTCAATGATGATACTCCCTACTGTAATAGTATACTGTATATATATATATATTTTTTTAAATCAGCAGTGCAACAAATACTAATTTATTAATATTAATGTTAATATTAATATCATGCATTTACATAATAAAATCAATTATTAGTATAAAATTTATATTAATATAGAAATAATTTTACAATAACATTTGGGGGAGAATGCATTAAATTATCATTAAAATAATATCTCAATGCAAAATTCTTAATGCTAAAACAGATTTCATTTAATTTATGCAAAATGTAATATCTTCAGATTTGGTGGTGAGATATGGTGAACATGTTCTTGACAGGTTTTGTGAGATTCACCCATAAAGATATACAAATAATTGGATGCATCTTTGTAGAGAAAACAACTGCAGGTTTCTGGTGTTTTGAAACATGTCTTTAAACATACTGATGTATTCTTTTCAATTAGGCTAAATCAGACGTCCATTAGTGAGACAGACGAGCAGAGGTTCATGCACAGAGACGAGGCCGGATTGAAGACGAGGAGGAAGACAAAGAGAGAAAGACTCCAGAATGGGGACAGGGTGATGGAGGGGGGACACTTTGAGGTGAAAACGGAATCGAAAGATGACGCACTTGGATATTTTCTGTTTTCAGCATTCTTACCTCTGATTGGTGTACCACCTGGTGAGGTAATATGAATGCAAATAAGATTAAAGAGAACTGTTAGTGTGAAAGAGAGAGAGCAAGAGCTAAAGAGAGAAGAGGAGAGAAAGATGAACAGGAGAAAAAGATTTCTTTTTTAAGTAGCGGCATGTACAATCTTCCCAGAAGATGTTTGACTCTTCTGTTCTCAGTGTGTGTTAATTCACATTACGTAGTTTACATTTGCTGCTTTAGGCCAGAAACATACTCTACGCAAGCACACAAAAGAGCTTTGTCCCATTGTACACACATGATGTTCGTTCTTAAGTTACTCCTCCAGTACTGAAGGGAGTTACTGTGCTAATTGTCTGTGCAATCAAAATAGATGTTATTATTAAGGTAGCTGGCTATAATCATGGTGAAACTTTGATTCATTTAAACTAAACTGCACAGCAAAACATGACAGTAGTGTACTTAGAAAAGGAAACTGTCCATAGAAGAAGAGTTCACACTAATATCTGCAAATAAAGCTCCACATATAAAACTTGTACTTTGAAATGAATTGCATTTTGACATATTTTCAAGCACCATGTGATAAATCAAGCTTGTTTAGCTTAAAGTCTCTGAGTTCATGTACTTGTGTAGAGTATGTGTTGGCCTTTAAATGACTCATTCTTGTGACGGCTGAGCCAGTAATAATTTCAACTCTCTCTGCACAAGGGTCTTCTGCTATTTTTACAGTGATGCACATTCTACCTCCAGCACAACTTTGGCCTTTGGATCCGACCACAGCTGTGCTAAATAAATACAGTTGTCTGATGCAACACAGAAGAAAACCTTTTTGAGAGTGCAAAGTGAGAGTTCAATCTCATTGCATTGACCGACCCTTGAGTCTTATTATTTTCAAAAGAGAAAATGACTTTTTTTAACGTTGAAAAAAGCGTTGTCTGTTGACTATAATGCAGATTCTTGTCAATCCGGATCATAAGTCAACCACTCCACCATGTGAAAACAGTGCAGATTCAGGAGGGGGGTCAGAGACAAGAGGAAGCCCCTGTAAACTGTGTGGATTGTGGTCTAAAGCCATCAGCAGTTTACAGAGAGCCTGGTGTACACTGGGACCCTCAGAAAGCCCAGGATGTCCAAAATCCTGCTGACAGGATGAAGGACTTTGGGCAGAGTCTGCAGTGTAGCATGAGCATAATGAAGAATAGTAGGACTTTACTATATCTTCACTATGGCTGGAGGGAGAAAACTCAAGTATGTGTTAATTTTTTCCCTTAAAGAGCAGTTAGAAGTAAGAGTTCTCCATTCTTTGGCAGTCGAGAGACAGTCACTATCAATCCTGGCTGTATTTAAGACTTTAAACAGCAGCTACGCTGGACATCCATTATCTTACTGAGGAGAAATCAATAATCAGCCTGACACATCTCTGTTCATAAAGATCTGAACACCAATCATCATAAATCACCTCTGCCTGAGAGCTTAGTCTGGCGTAGTGGTTAAAAATCAGTAACAAATGACTAGTGCATTTTTACCTTTTTATCATCTGCCAGATAAAAATATTTGATAATAAATGTGTATATAAAATAAAAATGTGCTAATAAAAGTAATTGCACAACTCAAGAAGATGCTCAGTTTGAAGCTTCATGTGTGTCTATAGCACAAACGATGCAGAAAATTAACAGCTGAAATTAATACTTATGGTTAAGGGTTTGCTTGAGCAATGGACTATTTTGACAGACTGTGATGACTGTGATGTACTTTTTTTTATTTTTTATTTTTTAAATATATATATTTTGTGTTTCATTACCTTGGCATTAAATTACAGAAAACTACACTTGAAAAAAAAAAAAAACAATTTTAAAGTGCCCCTATTATGGATTTTTGAAAATTACCTTTCATGTAGTGTGTAACATAGCTCTAAGTGAACGAAAACATCCTGCAAAGTTTTAAATCTGAAAGTGCACCGTATATAAAGTTATTGTCTCTCAAAAGTAAGAGTCGACTCTGAGTCAATTAAACAAGTCGTTTGTAAAACGAATCCCAAACCGTTTCGACGAAACATTAGCATATTGCCCGCCCACTTATTGTGTGTGCAGATGCCAGGGAAAATTATTTTTTTCAACAATACCACAGCAGTACAATCTTTTGTTGTGTTCCCGTCATTTTACTGACGACTGCTTCTCAAACCTCGGGGAGTTTAACGCAGGATTCACAAAACGCTTGGTCTTAAAATATGGATCAATGCCCAGTTTATTTGGACCAGCTTGCTCCTCTGAATCTCAACCTGTAAGTATGATTAATAATTGATGTTTATATTTTCTAGCGATCGTTCAAAATTCTTTGTTTTGTATGTTATGTTGTGTAACGTACACCCTAGTCTGTATGTCTCCTGCTAACTCACATTTCTGTAGTTCTGCTATTCAGTGGGTCCAATATTGTCTAAAAATGTGTCGATTAATGCCGCTTGTCTGTCTTATTACTTGAAGTAATGATCAAGGATGGAGCACGACTTTTCTTTGTGTAATGCATTATCAGCTATTCACGTTTGTGCTCGGCTAACGTGGGAGTTTACAACATACAAAACAGACTTTTTTTCCTCTGTGTTTTTATTATTACAGTAGAGAGGAGCTCTATCTGTATTGTAATAGGATGTTAAGATGCTAGTCCACGCTAACTAGTTCAAGTATTCTCTCTGTAAACAGTAAACACTCATTGTAATGTCAAACAATGATATAGCCATTTTTTACTTTGTTAATAGTTATGACGAAAAAGTCTGTGTACACATCTGGCCTAAATGTTTATCTTATGTTAGAGGTTTTCAGCTTCGCTTGGTATTCTGATACAGTTCCCACTGGTGCACCTACATAAAGTATAACAGTGATGCTGCTATCACGTCTTATAAATAACGCAAACTAAGGTGACTCTTACCATATAGAATCGTCATACTCCAGTCGTGATTGCGAATCAGTTTCTGGTTGATCGACTACTTCAGACGTTTCATAGTTGGACTCGGGCTTGAATTGATACGGTAAAATCGATGCTATCTTTTCTGTCATTCAGTTATGGCAATGGGCGCGCGGTGCGTGCAGTATACCAATAACAAAGGACTGGGCCATCTGACCAATCAGAGCAGTGTAGGCTCATGGAAAGGAGGGGTTTAGAGAGACTGATTCTTTGAACTGCTTCTAACGAATCGTTTACCAATCATTGAGAACTGAGGTGAAATTAAATGTCTATTATGACAAAAAGAAAGTGTTTTTTGACCTTGCATGCATGTAAACCTGTTGTAGGAGACTCCCAAAACAATATTAGGAACATTTAAAAAGGCATAATAGGGGCATTTTAAAGTCATAGAAATGCTAATGAATGGATTTTTTCTTTTGCCATTGGAAGCAAATGGGAATGCAAAAATTATATTTGTTGTAATTTTCATTCACCACTATAGAAGTTTACCCACCTATGATGACTTCTGCTTTTAAGAGCCCTGGAAATGTGAAAAGGGTCCATAGTAATAGTGAGGTTTAACTACACTAATATCTGAATGTGCTTCGGCTCACATGTGTAAGAGGCTTGACTCCTGACATATAGTCCACCTGTGAGTGTTTACATTGAGAGTAGCAGGATTACAATCCAAAGACACTCTCATCCTCTCTTTCCCATCTCTCTTTATCAGATTCTGCCTCCCTGCCTGCTTATCACCCAGTTTGCATTGTAAACAGATTGTTGATTGATGTCCAGGGAAGAATCACCTGGTTTGGAGGGGTTGGTGGTAATTACTCGTACACAATGACATGTTCCTGTGAGATTAAGGTTCCGTTTGAAGAGGCAGGTATTGAATCATGAGTGTTTTTCCTATTTGTTCATAGCCATTCTGTAAAGGTCACGAACTGAAAAATTGTTTCATTAGCATTCGTTAATGGAAAAAGGCCTTCACGCTAATGGCTAGAGCAAAGCTAATCTCAGGATCAAATAATGGACTGTATCCAAACAAATAAATTATGTGATTGTCTGGTAGCTGCGAGATGGATTGGCCGAGTGGGAATAATATGACAAATACGGAGCTGTTTGACGATTGACGCAGGAAATGATTGTTGACAGGGGCCGACGATTCTAATCAAAACAAATCACTGTGCTGTCATGTTAATCATGTTTGTGTGTCCTAACCGGAGGGTTATATGAATAATAACTGTGAGCCAGTCTGTCTTCCTGTTTGTTTCCGTTCACTTTAAGACATGTAATGAAACCGGAGGCTCATTTTATCTGAAATGTCACTTGTCATACAGATGCACTGCCTTAGCTGCTATAAAGTGCAATAGTAGGATTCCAGAAGTAAAAATCCCATTCATTCCCTCCACAGAGATTTAATGAATGCAAACATTTCCTGACAGATCTACTATGAGCTCTGAGGTTCTGACGTAGAACCTGGAAACGCTGGACGTAAAAAGCGTAGGAGAATGACACAGAATAGAAGATATTGTTGAATAAAATCGTTATATTTGTTTTGTTTTGCACACAAAAAGTATTCTCATTGCTTCATAAAGTTAAGGTTGAACCACTGCAGTCACGTTGACTATTTTAACGATGTCTTTAGTACCTTCTGGAACTTGAAAGTGGTGGTTAAATTGCTGTTTATTGAGGAGTCAGAGAGCTCTCGGATTTCATCAAAAATAGCGTAATTTGTGTTCCGAAGATGAACGGGTCTTACGGGTCATATTGAATGTTTTGCAATAAACGTCAAGCATGAGGTATTTTATACTTTTATTCAATGACTTACACAAGCTTTCAAAAGTGTAGGGTAATATTGTGAAATATCATAAATATTTAAAATAACTGTTTTATATTTTAATATATTTTAAAATGTAATTTATTCCTGTGATCAAAGCTGAATTTTCAGCATCATTACTCCAGTCTTCAGTGTCACATGATCCTTCAGAAATCATTCTAATATGCTGATTTGCTGCTCAAGAAACATTAATTTCTTTAAAAAAAAATCTTACAGACCCTAAACTTTTGAACAGTAGTGTACAGGCAATAATTTTCTATTGTCATTTCTGATTCAATTCCATAAATCCCTCATGAAATAAGTGCACAGTCTGTTTTAAAAAAATGTTCAAATACTTTCAAGTGTTTCATCAATGTGATTCGTCTGGGAGCTGGTTTGGTTGAAGGCTTAGAACTCTTTATTGAAGAATTTTCTGAAATCCCTATGGAGAAAATGATTGGGAAAATATGTTGTGGGGAAAAAAAACTGTTCGCTCACTGTTGTGGTCTTTTATCTTTGTTGTCGAGGTTAAAAAAGAGGAGGTTAGAAAAAAATATTCATGTTCAGCAGGGAACGCCGGCTTCAATGTATGCAATCATCATCTTTGCAAATAGCGAGTGCACTCATTATAGTTCATTCTTCAAGCTTTTTCGGCTTTTGTGTGCTTACAGGTTTTTTTGTTGTTGTTTTTTTTTACCTGAACGGAGTTGTTTGATTCGTCCATTGCTGCTGTTAATGTCGACAGGCAGGAAGTCTTTGAACCAGGAGATCTCTGGGTCGGGGTTCCCGCTGGCGGCACAAAGCATGGTGGCAGTGCGCGTTCGCTCCACCACCTTCAGCTGTGGACCCATGTCTATGGTTGGGAAGCCGTGAGGGATCTGGTCCTCTGGAAAACACACACACAAAACGACAAAAATAGAGGCGTCAGCACACATGACAGAATTGCACAATAAGCTGTGCTTTTTCGGTTGGAAAAGTGGCACGGCTCGTTTTTCTAAAGCACATCTCTTACGAATGTTTCGATTGCAGGACCACCCGGGGCGAGCGGTCTGTAGCAGCTGAAATGCGTGACTGTAAGACACAGAGGTGAAGTAGAGATCACGGTGTGAAATCCACCACTAATGTAAATACGAGCGGGCCGAGGCGTGACTAATCCGCCCGTGGTGTTTCTGGTCATGGATATGTGAGGGTGATAGGGGTGATTTCCCTCCGGCTACAGTGACACCTCACTGAACGTCTGGCTCTGCCTGACCCACAGTTTGACTACAGGAAGTCTAATGTTGGCATTTCTAAATTAGGCATCATTACTACTAAAATGCAATGGTAGAATTAAATGTTATGTTCACATGCCTCTTTTGCACTACTGTTTACACCTGGTATTATTATGCATTTCAAATGCATTTCATCAAGCGGAGAGTCTCTGATTACATACATCACTTAATATGTTGTTAGTCATTGCAACTACGTTCTGTTAAAGGGATCATCCCATAAAATTACCCTCATGTTGTTCCAAACCTTCATGACTTTTTTCTTCTGTTGAACACAAAAGGTGATATTTTGATATATATATATACACACACACAGTGCTCAGCGTAAATGAGTACACCACCTTTGAAAAGTAACATTTTAAACAATATCTCAATGAACACAAAAACAATTTCCAAAATGTTGACAAGACTAAGTTTAATATAACATCTGTTTAACTTATAACATGAAAGTAAGGTTAATAATATAACTTAGATTACACATTTTTCAGTTTTACTCAAATTGGGGTGATGCAAAAATGAGTACACCCCACAACAAAAACTACTACATCTAGTACTTTGTATGGCCTCCATGATTTTTAATGACAGCACCAAGTCTTCTAGGCATGGAATGAACAAGTTGGCGACATTTTGCAACATCTGTCTTTTTCTATTCTTCAGGAATGACCTCTTTTAGAGACTGGATGCTGGATGGAGAGTGATGCTTGTCTCTTCAGAATTCCCCATAGGTGTTCGATTGGGTTCAGATCAGGAGCCACTGAATCACTTTCACCGTGTTCTTCTTCAGAAATCCAACAGTGGCCTTAGATGTGTGTTTAGGATCATTGTCACGTTGGAAAAGTGCACGACGACCAAGGGCACGGAGTGATGGTAGCATCTTCTCTCTCAGTATAGAACAGTACATCTGTGAATTCATGATGCCATCAATGAAATGCAGCCACCACCATGTTTCACTGTAGGCACCATGCATTTTTCTTTGTATTCCTCACCTTTGCAATGCCATACAGTTTTGAAGCCATCAGTTCCAAAAACATTTATCTTGGTCTCATCACTCCAGGGTATAGAGTCCCAGTGGTCTTCATCTTTGTCAGCATGGGCCCTGGCAAACTCTAGGCGGGCTTTTTTGTGCCTGGGCTTTAGGAGAGGCTTCTTTCGTGGACGGCACCCATGAATGCCATTCCTCTGCAGTGTACGCCGTATTGTGTCACGGGAAATAGTCACCCCAATTTGGCTTTCTACTTCTTTAGATAACTGCAGTGAACTTGCATGCCGATTTTCTCATCAGAAGACGCTCCTGTCGAGTCCTGTCCTGTTAACTTCCGTGGACGACCTGGACGTCTCTGTGAGATGGTTGCAGTTCCATCTTTTTTATATTTTTGTACCACTTTTGCTACAGTATTCTGACTGATAAGTAAAGCTTTGCTGATCTTCTTGTAGCCTTCACCTTTCTGGTGTAAAGAAATTATTTTCTTTCTCAGGTCTTGTGACACTTCCATGTGGTGCCATTGCTGACAGCATGAAATGGGAAGGGGTTTTAACACCCTTTTATAGTCAACTGTCTGCTGGACACCTGTGTAACGAATAATTAGACTCACCTGTGGTTGAATTTTTGTTAAATTAGACATTTGTAGTCTAAAATTTAGCTTTGCTCCAAAGAGTTTCAGTGGGGTGTACTCATTTTTGCATCACCCTAATTTGAGTAAAACTGAAAATTTTGTTCTCTAAGTTACATTATTAACCTTACTTTCATGTTATAAGTTAAACAGATGTTATATAAAGCTTAGTCTTGTCAACATTGTTTTGTATTGCTGCTTTTACTGTATTTATGATAAAATAAATGCAGCCCTGGTGAGCAGAAGAGACTTTTTTTTACTGACTCCAAATATATTCCATATATATGGAGTATATTTGGAGTCAGTAAAAAAAAAAGTCTCTTCTGCTCACCAGGGCTGCATTTATTTTATCATAAATACAGTAAAAACAGCAATATTGTGAAATATTATGATTTAAAATACATTTTAAAATGTAATTAATTCCTGTGATCAAAGTTGAATTTTTAGCATCATTACTCCAGTCTTCAGTGTCACATGATCCTTCAGAAATCATTCTAATATGCTGATTTGCTGCTCAAGAAACAATTCTGATTATTATCAATGTTGAAAACAGTTGTGCTGCTTCATATTTTAAACCGTGATACATATTTCGGGATACTTTAATGTCTTTACTGTCACTTTTCAAAAATTTATCTCTGTTGTCCAGGATGCATCAGAGCACATTAGCGTTTACACAACACAATACAATGTGACCACCTCTGAAAGTGGCTTGAGTGATCCGATCAAAATGTGTCTTCAACACACCATTTACACTCGCATTTAGTGCTTCTCACTTGTGATTTCAATTACTTGAGATGGATGTCACTACCAGATGTAAACAGGGTCTTATGAGGCAGAGAGCCCTGTTTCTCTGATATGTGGTTGAGAGGTAAGTGAAGGGAACAGCACAGAAGTTTACATAATGTGCTTTGAGTGTTTCTATGCATGTTTGAAATGGGAAATGGGGAGTGGATAAGCACAATCAGAGAGAAACCAAACAGCATCCTGTGGTCACCACACTCTCACTGCTAGCAGATAATGGAGGATAAAACTACTTTATGCAAATCAACATCATTAAGAACAGCAGGTGCAGACAGGAAACATACGGGACTAAATGTTCTAACTGTTCTCCCTTCATACGCTAATTAAGCTTTACCAACACACAAGGGCTGCTCAATTAATAGAGATAACATCAAAACTGCGATATGGTATAGTGTGGTTATCAAAAACGGCAATTTGATGTGAACTTGATTTAACGCTCCACTTAAACTCAATCTTGGGAGCTGCTCTGAGTTTGATTCACTTTACCATTGCATATACAATGTGAATTGAAGAGGATCTGGATTCTTTTAATTATTTTCATTGCATCAACTAAAAGAGGTCTGACCTTGATTCTTTAAAGAGAACAAGTGTGAACACTTATAAAAAGTGCAACTTTTTCTACTGGCAGCAAAGCAGCCTTCAGCTTTCATTCATTTTTTTTAAATCAGTATTTCTGTTTTCTACTAAAATATCTAAATGTCCTTAAAACAAGATTTGTGTAAGATAAATCTTGTTTTCAAAGAAAACATCTTGAATTAAGTTTTTTCTTCTTACCCTTAATTGGCAAACAGTTGTTAGTTTTATAAATCTCATTAAATTTTCCTACATTAATTATAAAAAAACAACAATTTTCTTAACAAGTCTTAACATCTAATGTTTTAAGGATGTTAAGATATTTACTGGAAAACAAGACAAAAAGCTAATTAAAAAAATGTTTTATTGATTTTTTGGGGTTCAAATCCCAATCATGATTTGAAAAAAAAAAAATAATAATAATAAAAAAATAAATATACAAACAAATAAATAGATAAAAATAAAATATTCAACATCTCACATTCCATTTTGGCACTGAAACAGTTAAACAATGTTTATGGGTTTTCCTTTGCAAACACAATGACGAAACCGGACTCCTCAGTGGTTAAATTACGGTGTCACTGAAGCGCTAAAGTTTAGTTTTCTCACAGGAAGGTTCTTTTATGCTACACTACAGCTGAAGAGTTTCTCTGAGAGACAATAGGAGGAAAAGTTGGGAAAGCCTTCACGAAGAGCTTAGCATGAGCCCTGCAATGAGAGAATATGCATAAATTAGGTGAGGGAGACTGCCTGGAGAGCTCGCTGTGTGTGAGAACATGTGCCTGAGGAACACCTCGTCCTGCTGGAGGAGCTGCCTTTGTTGCTGTGTTTGTTTTCTGTTGAGAAGGTGCATTGTAGGAAAGACTTGGTAAGGTCACTGTAGGGTCGCAATTATGCACCACAGGCCTTTGTGTGACACGCAGGTTTGGTAATAGACCCCAGTGGGAATAAACCAACACCAGCTGCAGTGAGATACACCTTCAGGTTCTAAAAGAATCGTCCATTCCAGGTCACTGCCACGGGGGAAGGAGGGTTTGAGACAGATACTATTGTGCACTATTGTATCATGTGTGGTGTAGTGGTTAAGAAAAAAAAAAAATCACAAATAAGATCTCTTTAATATCTAAACTCTTTCTCCTTGCCAGCAATGCAATTAAATGTAGCAAATAAAGACTTCTGAGGAAGTCTCCTACTCCTCAGATGTTGCTCCTGAAAAAAACACCCCAGTAATCTCAAGTGTGTCTCCTCTAAATTCGCAAAAGAGATCTCAACAGGGTGTTCAGATTTACAAGGATGCCAAAGTCTGTGCTGTTATCAATAACCAATACTAAAACTATTAAAATTGTATTAATGTAAATAAAGCTGAAATAAAATATAACGGTTACACTTTACTTTGATGGTCCACTTTAGACACTCTACTAACTATAAGTAACTTTGCAACTACATGTCAACTAACTCTCATTAGAGTATTAGTAGACTGTTAGGTTAGGATTAGGTGTTAGGGTTTTTTAGGGTCTTTCAAAGGCCAGAAAGGTACTAAATACATCATTAAAATAGTCAATGTGACTGCAGTGGTTCAACCTTTTGTGTGCGCAAAAACAAAAATAATGACTTTATTCAACAATTTCTTCTCTTTTGTGTCATACTCCTAAGCTGTTTACGTTCAGCACTTCCGTGTTTATGTCCGAATGCTGACTCAGTATTGGCAGACGCTGTTCACGTGAGCAGCACAATGCATGGGTGTGATGCTGATGCAGGAGCCGGCCAATATTGAGTCTCCGTTCTGACGTAGAACCTGGAAGCACTGAACATATTCTCGTAAAATTAAGGTTCAACCACTGTATTCACAAGGACTATTTTAACAATATCTTTAGTACCTTTCTGGCCTTGACAGTGGTAATTAAATTGCCGTCTATGGAGGAGTCAGAGAGCTCTCGGATTTCATCAAAAATATCTTAATTTGTGTTCTGAAGATGAACAAAGGTCTTACGGGTGTGGAACAACATGAGGGTGAGTAATTACTGACAGAATTTTCATTTTTGGGTGAACTAACCCTTTAAGCAGACAGTCTAATACGCTAATGATAGTTAGTTGACATGTAGTTGCAAAGTTACTTATAGTTAGTTTAATGTCTAAAGTGGACCACTGAAATAAAGTATTACCAATATAACTATTGAAAAAACAAAAATCAGAGATCTCAATATAAGTGCAATTTTTTTTTCTTCAAATTCTCCCTCAAATGAGATTCCAGATCATTTCTGGAACGAGTGGCTCTCATTCCAGAAATATGACAAAGAACTATTTTAGTCAACGTCAAAAAACATTTTTCATTAAATATTAAGTTTTCTTTAGAATGTAACTCCATTAATGCTTTATTGCAAAGCATTATTGCTTTGACTAGATTATTAACATTTATTTTGTTTCTAACTAAAATGAGAACAAAAAATAATTTTTTTTTTGTTTTTTTGTTTTTTTTCTGAAGAAAATGTGAGAGCTGTTTGTCTAATACAAAACCCAATAGACCCTTTTCACATTTCCGGGTTTCTCAGAAGCGGAAGTCGTCATAGTTGGGTAAAATTCTATGGCAGTGAATGAGAGAATACAAATAGCAAAAGAAAAACTCAACAACAGTGTTTTCACAACTTTCAAAAAGATGAAAAAAAATAGAGAGAGATTGATAACGGCAGTCAGAAGAGAGAAAGATGTCAACTGTACCGTCACTCCCATAGCCGCTGTGTTAGAAACACCCTCACAGCAGTGTTTACTATTTTTTTTGTAATATGATGAAAAGGTAATACAATACTAATTATAGTGTTATAAATGTACATACATTTAAAAAAAAAATGAAAATATAAAAAAAAAACTATGTAAGATTTACGATGCTGATAACCGTTAAAACGCGTCATCACAGTCTGTGAAAAGGGTCCATGCTACAATGCCAGGGCATTCTGGTTGTTGCCAGGGTTTTCAGTGTTGTTTAGTTTAGTGTTATGAGGTTGCTAGGGTGTTGTGGGTGGTTGCTTAAAGCCCCAATTCAAAACAGTAATGCACACCCTAGTCTCTGATATCCTGGTCCCCTAGTTAAGGCTCAGGTCCCTCCTTCAGTGTCAATCTTTTTTTTCTTCTTCTTCTTTTTTTTTTTTTTTTTGCCTGCCTTAAAAATAAATAAGTTTCAGGCCCTGCAGCAATGCAAATGTGTAGTCTGTGCCAACATCGTCCAAAGTGCTCCAAAAACAAAATGCACTGAAGAACTAAAAAGAGGTTGCTTTTGAATCTGGGTTTCACATGTCAGTTTGAGTTTATTTTGTTGCATAAACTTCACACAGAATGGTTGTTAAACGTCACACTCTCTGGAGACTTTTCGTATCCAACCCGAAGACTTGTTTCAAGCCCTTTGTTGAATCTGATGGCTGAAGAAAACATGTCATACCTCCATTTGTGCACTTGAAAGAGAAAGAAAACAAATAATAAAGGAAAACCCTTGAAACTCAATCACCCTTATTAATTCTCCAATAATAGGGTGATGTGAATAGCCACACCGACAGCACGGCTGCGTTATTGACCAGCTCACAGCGATGATGTCAGCATGCATCATACATGCAGATTTTCCCACAGTAATTTAACACCAAGGTATTTAATTAAAGCATGCAAGGAGCTTGAAACAAGGCTGGCTCACCTCTGACAAATTAGTCAGGGGGAAATATTACGCCATATTACATGACCCCAACACTGCCGCAATTATTCGGTGGAATTTGTGGATTACTCCCTCCACCCTGTAATCCCTGAATGCTGTAATCACAGCAGAACTGACAGCCTGTCAGTCAGAAAGAATTAGCCACGGAGATGATGCCGTCCCAACATGCCTCACCGTCTCTCTCGCAAACCGTCGCCGCATTTCTGCACGCGCATGGAAACTTATTTCCATGGCAACCCCCAGGAAAACACATCAGGGGGATCGGGGGCGACCCGTCCTCGCCCGCTGGAGGAAATAAAATGAAAGACAACATTCTCCCTGTCTGTTTCCATCCCTGTCTTACCTGATAAGTTCATCACCTCAGGGAGATTATCAAAAACACCCAGACTGAACATATTACGCTCTGTAAAACAGACGATGAGCAGTGTGTCAGTACATATTGGTGTTGCCAAGTGCAAACACATGACTGCACTTCTTAAGAGCTAAACTGACAATTAAGGATTCAACATTGTTTTTAGACAGACTGTAGAGTCTCAATCACATTTTAAAGTCTTTAGGGATGGGTGGTGTGATCAAATAGTATCATCAATTATTAATAATGAATCATTTCTTTCTTTTTTTAAACAAATTAGTACTGGATGTATTAATTTGACAAAAAAGTGACAGTAAAGACAATTATAATGTTACAAAATATTTCTGTTTCAAAAATGCTGTTCTTTTTAACTTTCTATTCATCAAAGAATCTTGAAAAAAATATCACGGTTTCCACAAAAATATGAAGCAGCTGTCAACACTGATAATATTGACAACTTTCAACATTGATAATAATCAGAAATGTTTCTTAAGCAGCAAATCAGCATATTAGAATGATTTCTGAAGGATCATGTGACACTGAAGACTGGAGTAATGATGCTGAAAATTCAGCTTTGATTACAGGAATAAATTACAATTTAAAACATATTCGAATATGCAACAGCTATTTTAAATTGTAATAATATTTCCCACTATTACTGTCTTTACTGTATTTTTAATCAAATAAATGCAGCTTTAACGAGAATAATATACTTCTTTCAAAAACATTAATAATTCCTAACTTTTGAACTGTAGTATGTAGCTGAATCTCTTACACATTTCTACTGCCACACACTAAGTACAGTCATACCACCCAGACATAGACTGTATAAAATGTAGACAGAAATCTGTCGCACTACCCAGCCTGCCTTTGCATTGCAGGTCAGGTGTATGACTGAAGCATAATGAAGTGGTCCATTCAGTCAGACATGTCACGATGACCTGTCCGCCCAGCTCTGGTGTGTGTGTGAGGACAAGACGCCTCCGCACTGGGGCTTTTTGTTCTCTGAGTGTTACTGTGACGAGGTGTTTGTCTCAGTATACCTGCTGGATTCTCAGACATTTCTGGAGGCGAATGAAAAAAAGAGTCACATTCACCTGAAACACAGACAGACAGAGGGAAGGATTTGCTCAGGGGAAGACAGAAGGATCTTTATGGGTTGCGAATCGGTGAGAGTGTCTCATGCTGCTGGGCTTTGCTGAATTTAAAAGACATGAGACAATGTGACATTAGGCCCTGAGGATATTGTCTAATGTTACTAGGTTGTGAATTCCTGGACTAAATGCTGCACAGAATCAATATTTTTTTTACGGTAAAAGACTGTAAAAATGCTACAGTAAATAATTGGTTACTGGCAAGTTCCCTTACTCTATACAGTGAAAAACTGTAATATATCTACTGGGACATTTCATGTAATTTTACAGTAAAATATAACATTTTAAAGTTAACATTTTGTTATGTTATACAGTTTTGGAAGTGAAAAAGAGCAAATCATATAATTTGCAGTAAAAAAAAAAGAAAAGAAAAAAAGAATTCTCTCTGTGACAGCTCATATTTGATAGATTTTAATTGAAACAATGTTTCTTCTTAGTTTTCCTTATCATTTATATACATTAGGGATTTATGTTACATCCTATGTTGTTAAATCAATGTTCATTACATTATTTAGTGTTGTTACCATGATGATATTTTGTATTTGTGTGTATGAAACTGTGTGAACCTTCTATATTATTAGTATTTTGATTTTTTTTTTTAACTATAATTTGTTTTTTCTCTGGTGTGGGATAAAGTTAGAAGGTTTGTTCAAATCTATAACCTTAGTATAAGCAATTTCAACAATTTCTCAAACGGCTCAGATTTTCCCAGGTACCAAGTCTGCAATTAAATGTCAGAGATTTTCAATATGGACTCAGAGCTGCTATCCATATTCATTTTATAGCTCTATATATCTGTATGACAACTACTGATTTGTATTTATTTTTAGGGATTTTATGAGAGACATCTGAGATGGTATTTAAATAAATCATAAATAAGAAGTCCATTAAGTCTCTTGAGCAATGAAAGATCAATCCCTGAACAATAAAATGTTAAATAAAGCTTGCAACATGTCAGCGAGAAACTTACGGCTCATATATTGTTCTCTCATGCAGTTACAGATGCAGCTTTTGACTGAACCACTTCTACTTCTGCTGCACGAGAGATGAGAACACATTTTTACAATTTTCTGGGTCTTGAAAGAGTCTGCGGTTATGATATTTCCTTCTTCCTTTCCTGCAAAACGCTCGCTCTGTTTAGATGCCTTTAAATCTGCACTAAGGATGCGTTTCTGTCATGTATCACACATGCGCACTTCAATAAGCTGACAGAAAGCAGGTTAATGCGTTTACATTTCATGCAAAATCAGGGTAAGAGGCAAAAAACTACCTGTTCCGACTGGTTTATGCTTAAGCCGTTTATGACCTTACTCCGATAAAAGAAAACAGGTTACCGCGTTTACATGACCACGTTCATTGTCGGCTTATTAAGCATAATCGGCTTAACAACGTGCATGTAAACGCACTCAGTGACTGCGTTTACATGTGCAATTTTTATGGATGTACTAGATAATATACGGCGCCATGATGAACATTGCAATGCCGGGTTTGCCTACGCTGCTGTCGCGTTCTTCGTGCCATCCGGATGAAGATACGGAGCAGAGACTGTGCAGCGAGTTGTGTTGACCGAGTTTAGCGATTTGGAGAAAAGAAAACTTGAGAATAATGTCACAGAGTTCATTCATGAAGTTGTGTGAACAGCACACGGCATCCGTGTACGTCCGAGCACATGTGCACTTTGGTCAGAGCGGTAATAATGCAATTAAGGTGTTTACATGCCTGTTTATTGCGATTAAAATTGGCGTACACCACCTAGTTTAATGCGATTATGCTTACTACTACTATGAGCTTAATCGCTTTCGTTTGATCTAAGTATTGCGTTTACATGAGGTAAAATTTAATCGCAATATTGCCAAAATCATATTATAATCATATTATGAGGGTGCATGTAAACACACTGAGTGAGAATTCCTCACCCACAATGCTGTTCAGCTGCAGAGAGTCTGTCTCCTCTTACAATCACACATGTACACGTACTCAAGGTCTGGACTGACAGGTGGTCTTGCAGATCGTTTACAGCTTTCAAAGTTTTCACAGGTCGCGGCTGCGAGCGAATGCTTCAGACATGCAACAATGCTGGTGCACATGATCCAGAATACACATGCTAATCCTGAAGTCCTGGTACTTGACTTATTCACACGCACCAATATTAACAACCCCCAAGGGCCAAATATGAGTAAAAAATTGGTTACTGTTAGTTCATAAAACGCCATTAAGATTAAATATAAGAGTGATGGTTTGATCTTTATAACTGGCTGTCACACTGTCATTTTGCAAGTGATGGAATTAGGGCTGTAAGGATTCCTCGATTAAATTCAAATACTCGATTTTAAAAAAATCCTCAATTTCAATTTGCCCCTGTCGAGTAACCGGTAAAATACCGGAAGTGGTGCTTTCCATGGACGAGAATCCATGAAACGCATTATTAGACCATTTACTAAGGCTGCACGATGTTAAACCCATTTAAAAATCATAATAAAGCATAATGCTATTGTGAATTTACAAAGGCTGAGAATCAATTAAATAAATGTATGTGTTTCAGGTTTAATATATATGAGCTGTAATTATTTACATGCGTGTAGGTTATCTATGTGTGTCTCAGAGCGGGTCCGTTCACAGTAAATGCAGCTCCACATGAACTGTTATCATTTACATGAGTGGCGCGTCTCAAACTCCATCTCTGCATATGCTGTGAGTTTGGATTGCTTTTAACATTCATCTGGAAACGCAATGTGCGACATTTAATCAGATTTGTAAGGTAAGTCATCTATAAACTCTAACAAACGCAGGAGAATACATTATACAGTATGTTTCTACTTGGTGAAATGTGCTAACTGCTCGTCGCGATTTTAAAATAAAAGTTTAAGTCCTTGTTTAAGTCCACATGTTCTTGTTCAAGAGATTACAGTGGTTGTAGCATTTCTGACGTAAAAAAAATACATTTTATAAGCCAATATTAAACAAGGATTAGATCGCGTTGTAAAGTGTAAAAACAATTGTCAGGCGCCCTCTGCAGGCATTTGTTTTTAAAAATAAAGAACATTAGTTTTACAATACAATACAATACATTATGTATTTTGACAGTTTTGTTTAATAAAACCATACGATTAATTGCTTTTGATACTTTACTTGAATCAATTATTATTGTGTTATTGCTATTATATATTTATTTTAAGCCATATGTGTAAGTGAATGTGTTTTGTTGTCTGAGCAACTTTATAATGATTGCGTTAGTAGTTGAGCTATATGCGCGATGGGCGCCGCCATGTTTGTTTATGCCGCGGTTCAGAGAATAGATCTGTCGGATTTACAACACGTGAATTCATCCACTTCTTTCGAAATACACAGATGCATGTAACTTAAGTGTCCGGTGAATTGGGAGAAGAACAGGGTAAACTTTATAGTTTTTTGTCTTACTCACAGTATGTAATATGTATCTGATATGAATATAATGCGTTGTCTAATTATAATGGAAAGGATTATTATTGCAGCTTCCTTAGACATCAGTGTATATTTTACAAACTCTAAATGTATTGTTACTAGTACTTATGTGTATTTAAATATCTGAAATCTAAAATAAACATCATGTGGTTGAAAACACTGAATAGTTGTGATAAATGGCAGCACTGAGTGCATCCGTCTCTGGCTCAGTGCCAGTGCCCACGGGGGAGGGGAGGGCGTTCGAGTACTCGAGTAATCGTCAGAATAATCGAACGATTACTCGATTACCAAAATAATCGTTAGTGACAGCCCTAGATGGAATCAAATGTTTTGTTTAGATATATGTATATTGTATGTACAGTAAAATGTTTGGCATAGTAATGATGTAAATGTCAGCAAGACCCCAAAAAATATAAGAGAGCAGCTGTGATTGAGGAAAGATAGGACAGTATCATGCATATGCTTCATGCTGAGTTGTAACATTTCGTACATTACTCAACCAAAACAAAAGTATGAGGAAAACAATCACAGTGTGTTGATTTTTTTGACAGAGAAACTGAAAATGGCACAATTAGCACATCTATGATGCTGTAATGTTTTGATGCAATAACATTGTCAAAAAAATTGAAAGAAGAAAAAAAATAATTGCATTGACAAAAAACAAAAAACAAAAAAAACAAACAGATTTAAGAACGTATTGCATTGTCATAAAAAAATACAATTGGATGATACAAAAGTTCCCCTATTTTCACATCTATCCCTACTGTCCTGTAAGCAAAACATTTCTCGTTTTTTATTTAGTTTAACTTGAAAATAACATTGTAATGCACAACCTCATGACTTTATTTTTGTTATATAAACTTACAAAGCACATCTACACTTTATCCAAGTAAAGCTAAAAATGCATTACGAGTCTTTAGATCACCATGCAAAGCACTTATAGAGTTTAACAACTAGACCCCGAACAGAAGCAATATTAAACGGTGGAGATTTCATTTCTTCAGGGAGGATGAACCTCCTGCCCCTTGTTAAATAATACTGTTATCGTCCCTAAGCAGTGTTTCTCAGGTAGGACATGCACGCCTCATCAAGGCCCTGATCCCCACCGGACCGGACCCGGGCCCGGATCACTTCCTCTAGCTACTGCTGTTTTAATTAACACTACATGAACTCCTCTCCACCTGGGAGGAAGAGACAGACCAAAACAAACAGAACACTCCTCTCTCCTCCCCTCGTTCGGCTGACATTTCCTTGCGCAGCCTCTCATCTCCTCTTTAATCAAGGAGCAGTCATGATCCCCCTTGGGGAAATTGAATGCTTTTAATAAAATCTTCCTGCTGGCAGATAAAAACAGATTGCATGGGGATGAGCGGAGGAGAAGAGAGGAAACAGAGGTGATGGGGGTAAGTAGGGATTCAGGAGAAGGACAGATCTGGCATATATTAAATGGAGCAAGGTCTCACACCGGTCTGCACTGAATCTACAGCACCACTAAAAAATGTATTATTTCTTTTCTCCAAGTTGTGAGTTTTCATTTAAATCTAATGTGATTACATAAAAATATTCTGCGAACTACAAAGAGAATAAAGACAACATGTCTTCTGTGGATACATGCAAAAACAAACATACAGCATGATCAGCGATTCATGAGCGTTTGATTCTTGTGAGCCGGTTCTTTTGAAAGAACGTCTACATCACACAGACTAAGCTGAATTTCTAAAAGCAAATTCAGAACTGCTAAACTATAAAAAAAGATACAGAAATGTGTTTGTACTTCAGCTAGGATTATTATTGTTAACCAAAAAAAATCGTTAACCATTTTCTTGACTTGAAGTAAAATAAACATTAACTGAAATAAAATATATATAAAGAATTAAGCTTGTTGTAAATAACTACGGGCTAAATAACTAAAACTAAATAAACTAAAAACTAAAACTTTATAAAAAATATTTTTATTAAAAATGAAAACAGAAAACATCAAAATAAAATCTAATTTTAAAAAAATTCACAAAAACTATAATAGTATATCAATGATACAAAAAACGTTGGTTTTAGCTTTGGGATATTTGATTCATTTTAGTGAATCATTATGTTCAATGAACTGGATCAAAACTAAAAAAATCAGACTGATTTGAAAGAGTCATAACTCAAAAATTCCCCAGAAGCATGACTTTGTATATGTTCTTTTTTAGTGAAATAAGTCTTTAGTTAACCACTCAACTATAAGTAAGAACCATAAACAACATTTATATACAGTAGCAATCTATATTTTCTCACTGAAAAAAGGGAAAACTTTAGCATATAAAAATAGTTAGGTTTTTTTATATGAAAAAATAAACAATTTGTCAGTGAATCATCATTACTGTGCATATGTTCATGTGGAGATGAGATTCAAATCACTTGCCACTATTAAGGATTAGGGTGTACAAACCCCTCAGGAGGACTTGAAGGAAGCATGTTCCAGATTCAGCCGAGCAGAAGCTCACTGTCTGCTGTCTAACAGCACATCATAAAGAAAACCAGCACAAGTGGCAGTGACAGTGATGTAGGCGTCTAGAGAGAGTGATGTCAGAGGGCGTGGCCTCGTCCTGCTCTCCTCGCCCCCGTAAATTGCTTCTGTCAATCCTGCCATCACCGATGCGCTGACCTTCTTTCCATTTCATCAAGGATAATTAGCTAGCAGAATTTATTTGCATTGTTAATTCCTTCCCCTCAACTATCTGTCTCGCACATAAACACACATGCACAGCAACACACGCTCACACACACACACACACACACACAGTATCTCAGTAACTAATAAGCCTTTAATAGCTGCTGTTTGAAGCTGGCTCTTTGAAGCATCTTCCCAGGAGGTTTGCAGAAGTCAGCAGACTCCATCTGAGGCTGGTGGTTGGTGCTGTTTGTGACTGGAGTCACAGCACTGGAGGAATACAGGGGACTGTGTTTGTCTGTCCATATCTCTAATTTATATTACATCATTGGGCATATTTTTTTTACGAATAGGGTAAAAAGCTTCTGAAGCTCTTTTCCTTTTTTAATGAGTTTAACCTTCAGAAAATGTCAGGAGATCATGTGTCTCTTTTCTAGCAAAGAACATTAAATAAACATTCAAATGAAATAATTTATAAAATTACAAAAAAAAAAAAAAAAAAAAAACATAAGGATGGGTGTCTATAGCAGCTACTGTTCATGGTATGTTAAATAAAAGTTTATCTCACTTATTTAATTGTTCTCATGACAAAAAAAAGGGGGATAAAGGGATTCCCTTTTCAAAAAAAGTATTGTCAACAAAATGTACCCTATTTGTGTAAAGTGCAATAGACAGTTATGTGTAAAAGGGTAGTTTCAGCAGTGTCCTGCAGTTTGACATGCTATACTTAATCTCAAACCCTTTTTGTATAATTATTATGCATGCCGTCTTTTGTGATCTTATGTTAACTGAGAGACTACAATATTTGTACAAAAATGCAATTGTACAAAAAAATTGTTTTTGGTTCTGTTCCGCACACAAATGATTTGTTTGGCCTCGGAACACTTGGAATATTTGTACTTTTTGAATAAATGGTGACTGTGTTTTATATGATATAATACACAAATGGGTAGGTTTAGGACTAGGGGCTGGCTTATGTGCTCATAAATGTCTAAATAGTGTAAATAAAAAATAAATGTAAATAAAATTATTCTGACTGATTAATTTGAAAATCACATTCCAACACATATGTCATAGTGGCAAAATTATACCCTAATGTATCATTTCATCATGATGATAAAATTCCCATGCCCATCTCGTCTGTGTATGATGGCAAAGTTTTCTCATTGAAAGCAATGGAGTACCCTGCACATTGAAATATGATGGTAAAGTTGTACCCTGTGCGTTAAAAAGTGACACAGAGGGGTCCTGACCAAGCGTCAGTATGTGACGAGTTGGTAATGAAAATGTCTTGACTAATTAAAGTGAACTACTAAAACATTTTGTTTTGATAAAAAAAAGACAAAAATTGCACAAATACTCTGCTACTCTCAGTACTATGCATTCATTTTATAAAATGAAATGTAGCACTGCTCTTAAGTGACAGATTTGTCTACTACCCAACATTACATGTGGCATTATGCTGGGGTGCGAATTACAGAGGGGTTTGGGTGGCTCTGACCCCCTATAGAAGGCTTGATCACCCCTGAAGAACATCAAAATAAGATGGGGGGGGGGGTAGTCTACCTGTAATACGAAACGTGAAAGTTGCTTTCATTACTATAATAGTAGGTGTGTATATATATATAACATACATATAACATATAACAATATCAGCAAAGCCTCTAAGTCCACAGAAAAACCAATCGGAAGACGCGAATCGAATCATATGATTTCAAGATGAATGACGGTGTGCATATGAGCCGGCTTTCAATTGTTGAGCTGCAAGTTTTTATCATGTTTTGTCGATTGTTACAGTGGCAATGACAGGATTTCACGAGTAGCAAGTAAACACAACAGTGTTCCTTTTGCTGATGTAAAACTGACAGAAACGGATGTTTTACTATGTCTTGTTGTCCAAAGAAGTGAACTTTGCATAAAAAAAGCACACATGGACTTGATTATTATCAAGTAAAGTTAGACCCTAAAGTTACTCTCTAAATTTGTCACTATTTTACGTCAAAATAAAGCAAATAGACATTTGCGCTCAAAATGCATGTTAAGAAAAGCAATGTGCAGGAGAACAAAGAGAACATCTGAGCAAACAGCCAATCAGACATCAGGCACACTGACAGCTTTTGTTTCATCTGCTCTTCAACAAATAATCAAATGTTTCTTCAAGCACCTATCTTTGCAACTAAGCAACAGCATTTCTTGCCAAATGTCAATTTGAGATGTCTTACAAAGTCAACTGATGAGCAAAATTACCCTCATCTGCTGGAGGCGAGTTTCAATTCCATAGCCATGTTTTGCCCACACTGTAAAACAAATTTGTTGTTTCAATGTAAAAAAGTTATTGTGCTGACTTAAAATTTTAAGTTTAGTCAACATGAAATGTGAAGTTGTATTAAATGACAATTTGGATATTTGAGTTATCTCAAGTTAAATCCGGTAAAGTTAATCTAACACTAGATTTTAAGCTGTGATAGCAAATTGCTATAATTATTTTTTACAATGCATGTGATGTTATTGGCTTGGTTTGGGAATGGGACATTTGGCTGACCTGAAAGGAAAGCAGAGATGCCATCTCAAGAATTTTCTTAGTCTGTCTGGGGAAATTCAAAACAAGACACAACAGTTCCTTGACACAAATTAGGACATTGATAAACAAACTACAATAATAAATGAACAAATACTTTTCAATGTCAGGGAAAAGGAAAAAAAAAAAATCTGGTAAATAAGTTGTTATTATTGAAATAAGAAATCCAGCAGCTTTAATTACTTCTTTATCAGGCTCCGGCATCCCTGCAGAGTTGTGTGTGTGTGTGTGTGTGTGCATGGCCTGTTTGCTGTAAGATAAACTGCAGTTTCTCTTGGCTAATAGCTGCAGCATACAAATGTGTCTGAAACTCCAAACACATTGGATCTCCTGTGGCACGCCTTGAAACAGGACAAAATCGCATACCCATTAAACAGGTTATATAACCGCACAAATACAGATCAGCCAATACTTAAAATACACCTTGAAAAAAATGCCACATCCATTAGAAAGGATAATCAAGAAAGAAATATAATCACATCGCTCTTAAAGCAGCTTAACATCAGCAACGAAAGTAAACACAGATTCTTCTTCCTTCCCACTTTCATAAACTGTTGCAGAGCATTAGCTGTAGAAAAATATTTTGCCAGGATGTTATTTTTTTATGTAACCGGTTAATAACAGAGCGAGACGAAGCACGTCTGCAGGTATGCATCCTTGAACAGAGCGCAGAAGAGCAAAAAAGGATCGAGCAATGAGAGAGAAAGAGAGAGAGATAAAGAAAGCCTCAGGGCTGACGGCAACACACAGTCTAATGATGAGGTTTAGAGGTGACGTGCAGCGCTAACTACCCAGCATGCTTAGCTGCATGCTTCTCCTTTGCTCCTTATATAACACCTAATGTTACCCAGTACACTTGTTCTGCGAGTGTCTCCGTGTACCTGAGGCCATGGTTAACACTCTCTCCACATTGCAAATTAGCAGAGTACACCACTAAGACATAAGTCGGTGAAAAAGCCTGTGGAATTTCAAAGGAATCCTATAGAGTTACCTTCACTTTGTGCTCATGAACAGTGGGCAGTGCTGTAGTGTGCAATATATGTATGAAAGCCTTGATGTGTTTTTACAGTTGCTGCAGTAACAGTATCTCCCTACAGTAACCAGGTAATCAAATACACTGAAGAGAGTGCACTGAGGTTTTTTTTTTTTTTTTAGTGACTGTCAACAGATTTAAGGCCCAGTTCCCACAGTTTCCTCAAAAGTGTTGTCAACATTGATAATAATCAGGTATCAGCATATTAAAATGATTTCTGAAGGATCATGTGACACTGAAGACTGGAGTAATGATGCTGAAAATTCAGCTTTACATCAGGAATAAATTACATTTTAAAATATATTCACAAAAAAAAAAAAAAGTTATTTTAAATGGTAATATAATTTCACAATATTACAGTTTTACTGTGTTTTTGATCATTAAATGCAGTTATAGTGAGCAGAAGAGACTTAGAAGACAAGATTTAAAACTTTAAAATAATCTTACCGACCTCAAACTTTTACATACCATTCAAAAGTAAAAATAATTATTGTAGTGTGTATATAGTATTTACCGTATATATAATGTGTGCGTGTGTGTAAATCACAGACATCAATAATTTAAACACCTACAGATCCCCCAGTCTAGTGACTTTATGTTTCTTGTGGACTCTTGCCTGACAGTAAGTGAATAAGACAATAGGTCTTGTGGATGTGTTTCTGATGTTAAAATGCACATGGATTCAGCTCAAGGTTTGGATTTCTCTTCTTTAATCTACTGAACAGTACATGCGGACAGGTCAGAGGTCAGGACTCCACCATGGCACCTAACTGGCGCCTCTGAAACAGACATTCTTTTCTGGCATGCGGAAATTACATGCTACATGCACAACGGTTTAAATGCCATCTCATATTTCATCCATTAACACATTTTTAAAGGCACATGGATTTCTCGCACTAAGAAATTCTTAATATTCTCAGTGCAAAACTAAAGAGTTATTTAAAGTCACATTTCTGTGCTGATTTGGGGATTTAAATGTGTGAAATAGAGGAAAAAAAAAAAATTAATAAACAAACATGCAAAAGGTGCGAATGACAGCCGCACCAATGAAGTGGAAAGCTTTGAAGCTTTCTAAGGAATTCTAAAGCTTAGCTTGCTTTATTTATTTATTTATTTATTTATTGTATTATTTATTGCAGGTTTTGACATTAACAGGATTTTCAGAAATCCAAAACATCCATACAAACTGTACAAGTTGAAACCTCACTTAGGTGTTCAGCAAGATGAATAAATAATATGGACATGAACTTAAATATATATAGGGAAAAAAAGAGAGAAAAAAGCTTAGCTTTTGTTAAGATACAGCAGAGACAATGTCTTGGAAACGTGCGGTTCATCAGAAAGCAGGTATTATTCACTGTGCTACTACAGTAATTCATTTAACATGTTAGACTTTTTGCTGTTTATATCTCACTGAAGGTAATGAGGTAGTTAGTTTATCGGTCAAGCGACCAGGACATTCTGAATGGTCCATTTCTAGTCTATTCCATCTCAGTTATACAGTTTAACAATTGAACGAATACATGGCTAACTGCCTCCGTAATAAAGTGCTTCTCTGCCAGACCGATTCCACACCAGCAGGGCAAATTACTGCTCCTGTTGTGGTTACTTCACACACTGCTGTGTCGCTAAGCTAGAAAAGAAATGAACCAATGCCCTCTCAGTCTTGTACTCCTTTCATATCTCGGTTTCTTTGAACTTCCATTTCTACTTTATTATTGGACTGAAACAAGGGTTCCAGAAGAGCAAAGGATGATCACGACAATATACCATCCAGCCATGCAGAATGACCTAGAATAAAAGATACCAAAGACTAAGAGCAAGACACACAGGATTTGTAAATACCCATGAACCAGCCTCCTTTTCACCTTCAGCATAAACATTTACTACAGAGAAAATAATCAGAGCAGAACATGGAGCTGAGTTCAAAATGACATCTTATGGGTCGGGAATTTCACAAAACCTGTCAAGAACATGTCTGGGTCACATTTAATCCCAAAATCAAAAGACAATATTGCAAAACATATATTGAAGTTGTGAAGAATTTATAGTTAACTGGTATTATTTGTTGTATGGCCTTTATACACATTAAAAAAATCACTGTATTACAGTATTTTTTAAGTAAATAATGAGAACTATTGAGGAAAAAAAATACAAAAACAAAACGAAAAACAAAAAACTTTTGTGTGCACTGAGAATTTGGGCAAAAAAAAAAGTGCTTTACTGTCATGAATATAGTCACAAATAATTGGGTTTCATTAGTTAACATTAGTTAACTAGTTTAGTTAACATGGATTAAGAATGAACAATTATTCTACAGCATTTATTCATCTAAATTAATGTTAATCTCAACATTTACTAATACATTATTAAAATCAAAAGTTGTGTTTGTTAACATTAGTTCTATTATGACAACTCTCAGAAGATTTTTAGCATGGTAATGGAAATGACAATGTTAATGTATTTGGTCTTGGCGGAATAGATCTGCTACACTGCTGCTGTTGATTATTGCTGCTGCTGCTGCAGAGCAGGTACAGGAACTTGCTACTGCTAATACATACGCTGATACGCTGCTGTACGTATGTAAGACATACTGCTTCTGTACAAATGGCATATATATAAATTACCCATTGCAGATCTATACAGGTGGAGCTGGGGAAGGTGGAGGGTTTCAGAGGAACTCTGAAAGTGCGTTGCAAACTGCTATAGTGAATGCTAACAAGCCATTTAAATGTTGTGAACATCTCATTAGTTGCAGATGCAACATGAACCAATCAGCTTGTGCCAAGTAGTTAACACTGAGAATATCATCAGTTTACACTAAGAACCCATCAGCCTGCACCATCTCATGACAGAACTAGGCATTTAATGCACTGTGAACTAACATAAACAATGAACGACTGTATTAACTTTTATTAACTAACATTAACAAAGATTAATAAATACTGTAACAAATGTTTTGTTTGTTCATGTTAGTTAATACATTAACTAATGTTAACTAATGAAACCTTATTGTAAAGTGTTACCAATAATTGTAATTGTCCAATAATAAGCATAATTTCCTTTTTGAAAAAATATATTTGTTTTTTTACTTTTTTATTTTGATTGTGGGGTTTAATATGACCAGAACATGTTTTTGTGAGATTCATAATGCTCTGGCTTGAGGGTCTGAACATACGTGAGACGGTACATGTTTGTAGGAAAGCAGTATCTTCTGTGAAAAGAAGTCTGGAGGGTTTCGAAGGATCTCTTTCAGCATTCAGTGACACCGTCGCTTTGAGTGCAAGACAGCTGAGCCGTGGTCTGTGATATGAGGTCATACCGCACACATCCTCAGGGAAATTAAGCCAAATTGAAGCTCTTTCTTCATTTATGACCGTGGCTGATGATGCTTAACACTGAGCATTTGAAATTACTGACCAATGTAAATATGACTGAAATGCCTTCTCAGGGGTCAAGTGCTTTGACGGCCTGAAACCTGATGAAGAAAACCAGTCACAGACACACATATGCCTATAACGCGGATTCAATTCACCATCATTAATGTCTGTCGTAAGTCTCACAGATTAACAAGACATATTAAATTGGTAACCATTTAAGAAGCATGCCATGTTCACAAGCAATAAGATTTTAACTAGAATTTATGATCCAATAAAAAATGAATTAAATTCAGGGCCAGTCGTCACTGCCATAAGGAAATCCATTACGAAACATAATGATTAATCATAAATATCTTAATAATATCTGCATCTCTTTCACATATTCTATTTTGTCATTGTTTCAAACCTGTATGACTTTATTTCTTATGAGGAACCCGGGTATTTTGAAAAATATCTTCTTTTGTGTTTTACAGAAAAAGAAAGTCATTCAGTTTGAAAGTTCATGCTTTGATGCAGCTTTAGACGTGATGTTTCTGAGGAAGACTGACTGAAAGAGCATGCATAGCTCTTCATCAAAAGCAAATTCTAATGTGCAAACTCTTTCATTTCAATAATACATGATATGTGTAGAAAAAAAAAAAGCTATCTCTGAGCTACGGCACACATTTCCCTGTATATTTAGTCCCAACATCAATTGAAATGAGACGTGTTCCTCTGTTGTATCTCCTCCAGTGTCAATTATTCAACAGCTAGTCTCAGATCAATTTAAGGTGGAGAAGAGAATCAAAATGCTTAGAGGAAAAGATTTCAAACATTCTATATTTCTGTGCCTCTCATCTTGATCAAACAACATCCACACTAACAGAGAGATTACAGAGGCTCGGAAGACACAGATTCAGTACGGCAGTTTATTGAGAACGCAAACGAAGGTTACCGTGACATTCTGAACTTCAAAGAAAACATTAACAAATAAACAACTGAATTAATGAGCCATAACAGCTTGAGTTGCATGTCTGTACCATGTTTTTGTGAATATGACTTGTGACTTTTGTGAAATGCACCTTTTACTGCCTTGGATTACAACAGTATATGATGATTAGTCATGCTGTTTCACTATGGGCCAGATTTACTAAACAGGGCAAATTAGCGTGAGAGTGCAATTCCAAAAAAGCGCCGATGGGAGTGGAAAGTTTAGCATGTGACGACGCGCAAATTATAGAACACAGACGCAGCCGGATCATTTCCATAATGACCAACGCAATCTGCCGGTTAGCGTCTGGTTTAAGACATGCTTTTTTGGGGGCGGTAAATAATGGCACAAACACCAGTAAATTGACAAGTGCAAATCTTAGTAAATCACCTTGCATGATTCATTTAAATACTCTCCTCCCATAAATTTTGCGTCTGAAAGGGAAACTCCTACAAATGCATATGCAATAAGTTCAGCCGCAAAAATAACTGTGTCCACACCTCTTCAGCGCTAATTTCTCACTGCGTGTCTTTTGTAAATCAGTAATTTTTTTAACGGCAAAAGAAGGTTTGCGCTGACGCAACCTTTAGTAAATCTGGCCCTAAATATAAAATTACCATATCGGAAACAGATACATCACTTTACCATGGTACCACCCAGTACTTTAACAGTTGTAACCAGCTGGAAAGAGAACAAGTGAAGCAGATAAAGAGATATATGAAGGGCTGTATTTAGCTGTGCTCATTCAAATGTAATGCTGATCATTTATGCATATTCTTCACTAAGTGCAACAGCAGCGTGTGCATGTGTGTTTATGCATGCGAGCATGTGATTAAGACTCTGTAGGTCCTCCTCAAACAGAGCTGGTGAGTGTTCTTCATCATTCATATTTCATTGCGCTGCACATTCTGATCACAGACATCAGTCACCCACTCTTCCCTCCAGCATCAGGTGCACCTTCTGTCTGTTCTCCTCATCTGGCTCTTTCTTTCTCTGCAGCAGTGGGCTTATAGACCCCTTTTCAGTTAGTAAACATTGTTACGTTTTTGGGGGGCTGAGATTAGGTGGAGGCAGAACGATTCCCCTGACCACTTCATTAACGCTAGCTAGCAAGTTTTGTTAGCTTGTTTTGTTTTGTTAGCAATTACATCTGAATATGTAAGATCACTCACTGTCCGAAATTTAAGGTTTCTGATTAGGTGGGCATACATGAGAAATCTTTAGACACGTAACCAAACCATAATCCATACCAACAAAAGACAATAGTTTATATAACCTTAAATGATATGAAGTGTGCACTGCAAACACGAGCATTTTTGATCGTTTCTGTCCAGTCCGTTCGTTTTATTGCATTTAACCACAACTGTCATCGTTTTGTTTTTTTTGTCTGGCAGTGGCAGCAGGTATGTGATAAAATTTCAAATTGGAGCCTGTACTCCGTCGATTCTGGCACCCAACAACACACCAAGATGACATTTTAAGCTATGTAGCCGCGACTATGTGCTGGTTTGTATTGACTGCCTCCAGTTTTCCCTTTGTTTTGCCTCCAGCTAATGTCGTGACGTAACTGACCCTTCGCAAAGACCCGCCCCCCTTAGTTACTGTTGCTTTGTCCGACAAGCCGTGGTGCTGTCACACCACACAGAGTGAAAAATACATTGCGGAGCAAAGAGGACATTGACAGCACGTCGACAGACAAGACAGAGCAGGTTACTTATGATATTAAACAAAGTCCTAGCTTTCAAATTGTGTAATTTTTTTAAGAAATTCGAACAATAAAAACCGTTTTGTGGCTCTTTAATGTGTCGTGACAGATTGTTGTAGCGCCTCAGCTCAAGCGGCTCATGAACCGATCATCTCTTCTTACTAGTTAATTTATAGCATCAAAGAAACATGAATGAACATGAGAAGGAATGTTGTTTCAAACGCGGAAAGACGTAAGTACACACCACACAATTTTTCAAGTTCAAGTCCACTGAGGTTAATCTTCTAACTCCTGACTGCTTTGTCAGACAAAATGGCAGATTCGGTGTTATGACTGGTTAGATCGCCTGTCAATCAAACTCCCGGCGAAGGGTCAATTGTGACGTCGGTACTAAAAGGTTTTTTTTTGCTCTGTAGTGTGGATTCAACAACAGTGATTTCACATAACTGCAATGTGTGCAAGCGGTGGGTTTTAACCAACAAACCTAATCTTTATTACCACATATTGTTATATAGAAGCAGATATAAAGGAAAAATATTAAATAATAAATATATTGTAAAACATGACTTTTACTGTATTTTATTACTTGCTTTAAACATTTTAGAATGATAGATAGTTAGAAAGACACAAAACAACAGATAGAATGACAGATAGAATGATAGAACAATAGAACGATAGATAGATAGAACGATAGATAGAATGATAGAACGATAGAACGATAGATAGATAGATAGATAGATAGATAGATAGATAGATAGATAGACATCTTTTACCAAACCTCAGTCAGTATGCTCACACACGCACACACACATATGCAGTGATCTGATGGTGAATTTAGCTGCTCGTAGTGTTAAATGTCTCCTGCAGGTGTATATGGCAGGTAGCCCAGTGATGCTGAGGAAGGAGGTGTGTGTTTACCCTGCTGCAGTACACGACTGATGGAGAGCTGAGTAATTGATATTTTGCTAAAATCTAACTCAGCTCAGTGGGGGACTGGGCCCCTGCCAACCACTGGAAACTAAACCTATGTCATGGATCAGCAACTCTGTGTGTGTGAAATGCCAGGATGGAAATGGCATGTTGTAATTTCTGCCCACTGCCCTGTTATACGCATTAGCTGGTCTTTGGAAAGGCCTTTCTAACAGCTTCAAGATGTAAGCCGGCGAGCAGAGGGGAGAAATAAACATATGGTGTCTGTCTGCAGAACATGTTTGCCGATAAGGAATGACTTTTGTGGGAAAAATACATTTGCAAATGTCTCTGGGATAAAATTACCTGCCTGAATCACCTCATCTATTTGCATGCAAAGAAAGCGATGCTATATATTGGCTTTCTGTCAGGGGAGACGTCTGTGTATGGGTTTTACATTTATGTCACTTATAAGTTGCAATTTTATGTCACTCCAGTTGACACTTCCTGTCATTCTGGGAAAAGATACCTAGAGGAATTTTTCCATTCCTGGATGGTGGAGCATGCTGTATTTTCAGGAGATCTTGAAAAGGCCTTGTACTTCTTGAGCTCAAATTTTAGATGCTGATCATTTCAGTGAAATCCCTTTGGGGGAGACTCTTTTTGGCTTTCAGGTGAAATCATTAGTTATAGCGGCAAGAACAGGAAAAAAAAAAAAAAAAAAAAGGTTGAGTGTGTGACAGAAGAGAAGAGAAGTGAAAATAAACAAAACGAGAAAAGATGAGAAAGAGAACAAACAAGTAAAGATGAGATGATACATAAACAGAACAGACTCAAAGAAGAGAAGAGACAATAAGAGAAGAGAAGAAATTAGATGAAATGAGAGATTAAATGAGACAAGATGAAATCAGATGAGATTAAATGTCAAAGAAACAGGCTCAGAAAAGAGAAGAGTAGAGGAAAGATAATTCAAGAAGAGAAGAGAAACAGAACAAGAATAGAAGAGAAAGATAAGAACAAATGAGCAGGGATGAGATGAAATTAGACAAGATGAAAAGATTCATTGATATAACAGGAAAAAGAGTAGAGATAAGGCAAGACAAGATGAGATGAGAAAACAAACAAAATGAGAGAAAGAGGAGATGAGATGCAAACAGAACTGGCTCAAAGAAGAGAAGACTTGATTGCACAACTTGACTAAACAGTAAAACGTAAATGAATAAACCCTCAACAGAAGCAACATAATTAGTGCTGATTTATTCTTATTGTCATGTTGTGCTTAATCTTCATGCTTGATTAGTACCATGTGTTCCACTGTGTAATTGTCAATAAACACCGCTCAAATTTGAGAAAACCGTTTTAGTAATAACCAGCCAAGAAAATCTGCTAGTCTGTGGACAAGAACACTGATATATACCAAAGGACGCGATAAATGTTGCTCCGAATATAATGAGATCACAGACAAAACACCTAACCTACAAACCCAATTCCTGCACAGGTTCATCCCACCTGCTGATTCGTGGCTCAGAACGCACATTTAACGACACTTTGGATCGAAAGCATGAGAGAGCGTGGCCCAGTTTCAAACACAGTTGGCATCATATGAACCCACAATTTTCCTCCCTCTAACTGAATTCCCCAGATTAGTGCACAGATATATTACAAAAGACAAACACCCTGATTTGTGCCCCGTGGTGCCGTGCTATGACTAGAACCACCTTTACAAGAGGATGTTGAATTTCAGTGAGCTGTAACTGTGGACTAAAGCAAGCAGCCGCATTGGCTCTTTGTCTAAGAACAGAGTTTGGACTGAGATTTATCACCATGTAGTATCAGCACCTCCATATTCCTCATGTTTGAACATGAATCCAGCTGAAGTGTACGGCACGCTCACATAACACATATCGCCTCTATCTGTGTGTGTGTGTGTGTGCTGTAATCTACCGCAGGGTCAGAAGGTCAGGCATGGAAAAATCACTCTATCAGAGCTGCAGGCACAGGTAATCTACACAAATGTGCCCTGAAATGAACTTGAATCTTTAAACACAAACGCACATACACACACAACTCTTTGCTTTGAGCAGAGGAACCACAGCAAGGCTTACCGAGAACAGAGGCAGCTATCAGAACGCTGCACATGTTCCAATCCTGTGGAAGAGAGTGTGTGTGTTGTTTTACCCTCACAGTCCTGTGAGATGGAGGACTGATAAGCTTCATAACCATCAGCAGAATAACAAACCACTGAGAACAAAATGCCTGGTCTGGCTGAACTTTTTACCGTTTCCCTCAGTCAGCATGTGAGAAGAAGACAAGAAACATTTTGAGGAGTTTATATATTTAAGCAATATCACAAGACAAGACTGCTTGTTTTGAATATCAGCCCAGATTAGGTAGTAGGCACAAGACCACAGATAACAACAGCAGTTCATATTCAGACCAACAGTGTAGTTTTGCTTTTATGCAACAGTTCAATAAACAAGAAGTTAATATTAAGTTACTTAGATGTAATAAACATTAATGCCAGTCCATTTTTTGCACTGACATTGGAAATAGTTCCAAACAAGATTAACTGGCAACACACAGTAGGTGGTGTTTTGTTCCTGAATGAATCAGTGTTTTGAACAAATCAGTTGAGTAAATGATTCAATGACTCACTCATAAAGAACATAACTTGAGTCATTCCTGAAGGAATCAGCATTTTTTTAACAAATTAGTTAAATGAACAATTCAATGACTTACTCATAAAGAGAGTCACTTGATTAATTGCTGAATGAATGAGCATTTTGAATGAATCAGTTGAGTGAATGATTCAAATGACTCACTCATAAAAAGAGTCACTTGATTCATTCCTGAATAAATGAGTATTTTGAATGAATCAGTTAAAATGACTCACTCGTGATTTCTAAATGAACCAGTGTTTTGAATGAATCAGCTAAGTGAATGATTCAAATGACTCACTCATAAAGACAGTGGCTGCATCCAAAATCGCATGAATAGGTATTTCTTTTGCTTAAGCAATTACTTTGCAACTGTTAAAAAAAAAACATGTATTATAATCTGGACATACTACATCCATCATGTTGTCACTGCAATGTGACCCACCAGCGTCAGTTGTGTCACTCACTGCCACTCACAAATTCTCTCCCCTGGCCTCATGGGATAGTCAGTGTCCATCAGATACACACCTAAGAACCTCACTGGTAAGTCATCTGGGTACATTTCACCTACTCTTTTATGAGTACTGTGAATTCGGACATACTATTCTTTACATACTGTTGCTCGCCTACTATATAATAAGGAAGTATGCCATTTTTGATGCAGCCAGTCACTTGATTCATTTATGTTTTGAACAAATCGGATGAATAAATGATTAATTCACTTGTCGTCACCTACTGGTGTAATGATGTAACCTGCAGAAAAACTGTCACTAAAAAAATCCCCACCACAATATATAGCCAATAATCTTCCTCTCCGTATCTACCTCTTTCTCTGTCTTCCTCAAAGTTAACATGAAATGGCATTTAAAAATATTTTATTTCCATAATGAGGAATATTTTCATGGGAAACAGAATATTTAACTAGACTGGATGGTATAAAGTGGGTGTTTCAAATCAGAATCAGAGATGAATGTGAGTTTGCAGTTGATTGTGGGGGCTTTTTGACCCTGACGTGGAGGCTAAAGTTCAAGTTCATTCTCCAGAGCATCTCCTAGGTGACATCAGACGAAAAGGAATGTTGTTTTGGAGGTTGCAAGTTATTAGTTTTTCTTCTTTGGAATAACATGCGCTGATGAATAATGTGCAATAAGAGCAGGAATGTGTATTAAGAAAGTAAACAGCATCAGTTTTGATGTTGACTTTAATCAGATCTTCCCGCTGTGTTACTGTGCTAGGGTAACTTCATTAAACAAAGTGAATATTTGCCAAGGCTAACAGTGATTACATGTGGAACCTCAAAGTTAAAAGGAAACTATCATGAAAAGCTCTTTGCATGACCCGCCCTGCCCCAGCTCCGGTCAGTCAGACCACCTGCTGAATCTAACTTCAGCTCAATTCCTGTTTGCCATGTTCTCAGAATGGTAATTATCTGAGTGAAACTGAGTGTGAGAGGAACCAAGTCTACAGCCAGCGTTATTTTAATTTCACATATGCACCATTCCTAATTGCACAACACATGCAATGAATTGAGATAAAATAACTGCAGTTGGACATCTTCATGAAGTGCTAGGACAGTAATATGCTGTTTGAGAGAGAGAAAGAAAGGGAGAGAGTGTATTCTTACCTTCTAATACAGTAAGTTTAGCGCTAGTGTTAATTTCTCCAACGCTGTTGGTAGCTGTGCACTCATAAATGGCCTCATCTCGATGTGTCCGTAATGGCTGGATCCGCAGCACAGAGCCTGAGCCATCATCAAACTCTACTACCTGACACACACAGACATACAGATTATATTAGATATTTCCAGCATCAAAAATCAAATGTTGTTCTTCAAATAGACAATCAGACATGTCCACTGATCTGCATGCATAAACACATTGACACTCAGTTGTCTAAATGACATTGCAAGGTTAAATGTATGAATCTGCATGAATGCATTTCTTAGAATATATACCAGTTACAGTAATAGTTTAACTAAAAAATAAAAAAATAAATGCATAAATAAATAAATAAATTTACTGCAAGTTAATGAATGGCTTGTATAATACACTTGTAGATGTATAATGTATAATATACTTGTATTATATATTGCATGTGTCGCATGGATTACTTTTATGGTGAAGTTTTGTCATTTTGAAGCTTGACAGTATAAATTACCATCCACTTTTCTTGCATGGATGAAAACATTCTCATTTTGTGGTCCATGGAAGATAAAAACAAATTCAGGGTTGGAATAACATGGGGTTGGTAAATGATAAAACTGTCATTTTTGTTAGTGTTATTTCTTTGCGCTTATGATCAAAATCATGACAGAAATAGCAATAACCAGCCAAAATGTCTTGAGTTCCAAAAAGTGATAAATCCAGATGGTAACAAACTCACTCACTCTTATATGAAAACGATGTGAAACATACAAAGAGATCAGCTCACGTACAGTGTAAATTCACTGCAATGGGTGTATGAGACACAGAGAGTTAAAGCAAGTGAGATGCCGGTGCTGTCAGACCCCGTCTCGTTCATGCTCAATCAACTCTGTTGACAGTGTGAGGAGGGTCGTCTCAGGGAGCCCTCATGCCTGCGTTGCCGTCAGCCTCTCTGTTTTTAGGTTGACTGCCAAATTGAGATCAACCTGAGCTCCCCTGCTGGAGCCCTGTGCTGTCTATACTGATGTTAAAAACAAGTGAAACATTCCCTCAAATGAAATACTTCAGTTTAAGCTTCTGAGCTTTCACAATAGAAGTTCTGTAGTATCATTTTTTTCTTTTTTTAAATTTTAAGGTTCAAAAACACACAGTTTGTCATGATCATTTTCCAGGCTGCCTGACTTTTCTGTTTTTGTTACTGTAAAGACTTCTAAAAATGTTATTATATAATGACGAGTGCTTCTCGTTCAGGACGGGCAAAATTGCTAAATACTGAATGGGCACTGATGCGTAAACATGAGCTGTTAATTTGCTCATTGTTGGGGCATCATAATTATAATTATTTCTGAGCCATTTTTGCAGCTTAGTTAAAAAAAATGGTTTAGTCCACTTGCATGCTGCACGTGCCAGCGATCTCTATGGCTCTGTTACAAAACATAGTGAGCTGCCTTGCTGAAACCTCAGATGGGACTGATCTAGAATATTCTACATAGGCAAAACCTAGCAAATAGTTCTTCATAATTGATTTCAGTAGTTTTGATTTAGCATGTTGTGATACCCTAATAAGCATACAACAACATTCCCAGCTAACAGGGAACGTTTCCATAACTTTCACTAACGTTATGTAAAAGTTATGTAAAAGTTAGAAAAAAAACATTCCTAAAAAAATGTTTCAGGAACAGTCTTATAATGTTTTCATAGTTAAAATACATTCTCGTAACGTTGAGAGGAAACATTCTTAGAACAGCATTGTTGGAACGTTCTTATGATGTTATTTGTACTTGGCTGATGTTCTCATAATGTTGAGTGAAAATGTTCTCATAACAACGTTCTTGGAACATCTTTATGATGTTATTTTAACTTGACTTATGTTCTCGTAATGTTGAGAGAAAACGTTCTTAGGATAACATTCTCAGAACATCCCTTTTAATGTTATTATTATTTGCTGAATGTTTTCATAATGTTATCATAATACGTTCTGAGTACAACGTTCATGAAACGTCCTTACAATGTAATTTAATGCACTTACTTAATACTCCGGAAAAATGTAAACACTCTGGAAACGTGTCTTAACACAATTCTTGGTTCTTAAAAATTCTGTTACTTTGAAATCCATACATGTGGCTGTAAGAAATTAATTACTTACATTTTTTCTATTTTTATGAATTCATATAAAAATAAATATAAACTGGGCAGTACAGTGGCTCAGTGGCTCAATGGGTAGCACTGTCACCTCACAGCCAGAAGGTCCCCGGTTCAAGTCACGGCTAAGCCAGGAGTTAGCAGGTTCTCTGTGTGTCGGTGTGGGTTTCCTTCAGGTACTCCAGTTTCCACCACAGTTCAAAGACATGCAGCAGAGGGAAGTTAGCAATACTCAAGTGTCTCTGTGTGAGCCCGGTGATGGACTGGCCATCCATTCAGGGTGTTTTGAACGTTCAGAAAATATTCAAAAATAACGTTTTCATAACATTTCCAAAATGATAGAATGGAATGTTCCTCTAACGTTCACATAAACCAAGAAAAAACGTTCTTAATACATAAAAAATGGATAATTTGAACGTTCCGAAAATATTACAAAATAACGTTTTCATAACATTTCCAAGATGATAGAATGGAATGTTCCTCTAACGTCGTTCACATAAACCAAGAAAAAACATTCTTGATACATTAAAAAAACTGGACGTTTTCAAAGTTTAAAAAACATTCAGAAATAACGTTTTCATAACTTAATGGGAATGTTAGCAAAACATTCTAAGAACATATTTTTGTTAGCTGCGTAGCAACAACAAATGCTGAGCTTTCTATAATTAAAGTATTAATTATTTATTAAAGATGGTTATGCATGCTTCTTCTTATGTTGGCGGCTTACTAGATTTTGGAACAGTTATAAAGTATATCAGCAACTGCACTTAATTTTTATACACTTAATATTTATGATAATAATAATAATGATATCTGGTGTCTCTGGTGTCCCCAGAATGTGTCTGTGAAGTTTCAGCTCAAAATACCCCTCAGATCATTTATTATAGCTTGTCAAATTTGCCCCTATTTCGGTGTGAGCAAAAACACGCCGTTTTTGTGTGTGTCCCTTTAAATGCAAATGAGCTGCTGCTCGTGGCCCCCTTTCCAGAAGAGGGAGGAGCTTTAACAGCTTACGCGTCGGTTGCTCAACAACAACAAAGCTGGAGAATCTCACGCAGCCAAAATGAGGATTGTCAGTGTTCAAACTGGAGTCGGACACTGATGGAGAGACTCATGAAGAAGTTACTTTTAGAATGCAACTGGTCGTTACTTAATGGTTAGTGGATAAATTTATGTAGTTGCTGTGGAGTTGATTCAACTCATGGACTAGCATGTGCTGTCATGTTAATCTTTTGTGCAAATCCAGCATTGAATTGACCCTCGTTTGTGAAGCAGTCCGGCGTGAAATGACGGCATGGCAACAACACTCTACTACAACAACTCTTCCTCTTCTCTAAAACAGCCCAACATGGCCTCATCCCCTTTGTTGCATGTTCTCAGGGGCAGGGTTTATGTAAATTTGGGGGTTTGTGATGTCACCAACCCGGGAAGAAGCTCATTGTAGTCCCTACCAACCGTGTTGTTGTCCTTAAAAAACGATTTCTGTAAAAGAAAATATCTCCCTTTGCATTGAACTTTGAGCTTTGTAACTTTGCAGACGTTGTTTATGCTCAAATAGCAACATTACACACTAACTAAAGTTAAAAAAGTGAAATCATAATCAAGGACCCCTTTAATTACAATTAATTATTATTACTATTATTATTATTATTATTATTATTATTATTATCAATTCATTAAATAAAGATGATTATGAATGCTGCTCACTAGGATTTGGAACAGAGTCATATAGTATATTAGCCACGGCAGAAAATGTTTTAGGCAGACCAGCAGGACTGATGACCGTCCAAGATCTGGTCACCCTAAAGTGTCCACAGCAGACACATCAGACCTGTGCCACCTGTACTGCCAACTGTACTGCTGCTGAATCTGCCAGCTGAGGCAAAGACTTTATCAGTGCCAGGACAGTGAGGGATGAGCTCTCTACTATTGGCCGGAGAGCAGGGTGACCTGTCAGACCTCCTCTGCTCACTCCTCCAAAAACGTCACATCTGACTGGCTGGGGCCAAATAGAGGCCACAATAGACTCATCTGCAGTAGCATCAGGTCCAGATGAGCCTCTCTTTGGCCTGTTTTGGCCCAGAATACAACATGCTCTGCATTATAAAGATGTGATCAGTTTTGCAGTGCAGTTATCACAGGTACAATCCACCTGGAGTAAGTGTCTTGGTCACAGAGACAATGGTTATAGTTAAATATCACTACTGAAAACTGTATATAATAGTCAAATGAAGTATATTTTAGCTTAGTTGTGAGTTTGCAGTCTCAACTGCAACAGCAAAAGACAAAAATAACAATTAATAAAAATAAAAATAATAGTTTAATTTCCTAATAAAGGAAATTAAACACAAGACAATAAATAATCACATCTTTTTACTGCAATGTCTTTACAACAAAATAAAAAGTCTGATTAACTAATTAATCTTAAGAATTGGTTCTTTTAATGAATCATTATTTAGAGTGGTTCTTGAACATCTGACTCCTTCACACAATGTAAATCACTATTTTAAGTCATGCCTGATTAAAAACACTACAACCTTTTGACCCAGACTTACAATACTATTCAAAAGTTTGGGGTCGGTTTTTTTTTAATGTTTTTGAAAGAAACCTCTTCTGCTCAGCAAGGCTGCATTTATTTGACCGAAAATACAGTAAAAACTACAATATTGTGAAATATTACTGCAATTTAAATAACTGTTCACTATTTGAATATATTTTAAAATGAAATTTATTCTTGTGATCAAAGCTGAATTTTCAGAATCATTACTCCAGTCTTCAGTGTCACATGATCCTTCAGAAACCATTCTAATATGATGATTTGCTGCACAAGAAACATTTCTTACTATTATCGATGTTGAAAACAGTTGTGCTACTTAATATTCTTGTGGAAATCATGACACTTTCTTTCAGGATTCTTTGATGAATAGATTTTTGATGAATAATTCAAAAGAACAGCACTGATTTTAAATATAAATCTTTTGTAACATTATAAATGCATTTTCTGTCATTTTTGATCACTTTAATGCATTCTTGCTGAATAAAAGTATTAATTTCTTGAAAAAAAAAACATTACCATACCAAAACTTTTCAAGAGTAGTGTAATTTACCATGTTTTTAAAATTAATTTACAATTCCAATTATTCAAGTTGATGTAAACTATGTTTCGAATAACACACATAAAATGTCTATGATATCTGACAAATGTCACCAACATAGATGTCCTGTCTTACAGTATTCGTGAAATAGGAAAGAAAGAGCCCAAACTTTCTCAGCCAATGAGAAAACGAATCATTGTGTGTGAGTTTTCTGACATGTTTTGGAAGACAGGTTTTTGAGAGTGGTTGAATTAATGGGGGCAGTTTAACTGAGTAGATACGTTTGGCAGAATTTAATCTCTCTCATACAGCACCTTTAATTTTCCAGTCCAAAAAGAAGTGCTGCATTTCTCTTTTTTGTCGTCAGCATTTTTTGGCCTTGCTGTCTAATTAAGAACCTGGGATCAAGCCTGCAGTACTTGCAGACTACATACATAATTTGAGCTCTCACTGCACATTATATCTATGTGACACTTGTGTCGGTCATAATATCTGCTGTACAGATATCAGCACTGCTGTATGAACTTAAAGAAACACTCAACACTTCCCTGTTGTACTCCAGAGCCCAGAGCAGGTCATGATAAAAGCTGAAAACCTCTCACACATGATCTTAATCAAAGAGTGCTGCTGTATAATATGGGATGCCTTGAAGCTACTGGTGAGAAAAAAAATGGTAAGACCTTTGTTGCATCTGATTTAATGTACTGGTAAAAGTACAGCTGGCAGAAAGCAGGTAGATTTCCCATATGATGCTCAACATCACATCTGATCAGAGCGCAGGCACAAACAAAGCACATCTCATTATTTCAAACCCACCTCAAAGCGCTGCGAGCTGACTTTCTTGCCCTTCTTCATCCAGGTGATTCGTGGTTTGGGCTCCCCAGCCGCCTGGCACACAAAGGACGCCACCCCTCCTGAAATCCCTGTCTGATCTTCAGGAGTCTTAATGAAACTGGGCATGCCTGCGAGAGAAAGAGAGAGAAACATTAAAATAAAATATCAATTTACTGTCCTAGTCAGCAATTTAGATAAACTCAGATTTGCCGAGATACCAAATTTTGCAATCAAACATCGAAAGTCTCATTTCAAACTCAAACATTTCTCATCACATTCTTCAAGTCCAAATCATGAGCTATACCATCCACATTTATTTTATTTTAAAAAACTGATAAAGTTTAATTTAACTGAGAACTCTATAGTTCATCCAAAATTAATATTTGTATTTTCTCTGATGGCAAACACAGAGCAAATGAGATGTCATGTCTGAGAGAAAAATTATGAATGGATAACGATAACAGATAACTATATTAATCACCAGGGTTAATATAGTTAACTAAAACTACAACTAAAAACATTAAAAAAAATAAATAAATAAATAATAATAAAAAAACCATTTATGTTACTTGAAATAAAATAAATTTTAACCGAAATGAAATAATATAAAATACATTAAAAAAAAATTCTAAATATATATATAAAAAAACTATAATAGTATCTCAATGAGACTAAAATAACACTGTGTGTCACAAATAGTATGTGTTTGGAATGACATTCTTGGGTGATCTATTCCTTTTAGTCTCCTGAGCTATGAAGGAGCAATCACTGAGCAATAAAGCTGTCCTTGCTGGAAGCATTGGAACAAAAGCAGATCTTTTAGCAGTGTCTAAACCCTGCCTTGAGCTAGACCTCCAGGACAGTACAAGTAATGTTCCTCCATGTGCACTGGGTCACGTCCCTCATGGTGAGAAACAATATATACGGGCAATATGAGGGAATTCTATTTCCCCTATTGCCTAAGCTCCCCGCTTGGCTGTACATGAGATAACAATAAACTGTTTATAAGCCATGAGAGCTTCATCTCTGAGGATGTATCAAAAGCATAATTAAATGCTCTGACAGAATACGAGCCATGGCAACCCAAACAAATTGAGCTCCCCGTCCACTGCCATCCCCCGGTGAAAGCGTGCCTGTAGAGGAGCAGAGAGCTGACGGCAACGTAATTAAGGATTCCAGCCATCCAGCGCACCGCAGGGAACAACAGATATATCATAACGTGCGCTGCCTGCTTTGTTTACCTCTGTCTCTGGCTACAGATGCATAATGCAAACTGCCGCCCTCACTGGAGACAATGTCTTCATCTTTTCATTGGCAGGAAGTGTCTTGGTATCAGTTTCTGTCCAGGGGACCTTGTCATTTTCTCTTTCTCTAATTCTCTCGCTGTCTCTTGCTTCACGGCACTGATGTCAGCAGAATTGATGTCATTATGGTCACCCTCGTCTGATGCAACGTGTTCAGAAAGTAGCCTGCCAACAGATTCTCTGACTTCACATGAGGTTTATGGCAACTTTACAAATCCAAAATAAGTAGAAAAGGGGAATCCGCACACCAAAAAAATGCAGAGTTCAAGGTCCTTTGAGCAAAAATTTTCCACATCCATCCATCCATCCATCCATCCATTATATAGGAAATAAATTAATACTTTTATTCAGCAAAGATGCATTAAATTGATCAAAAGTGACAGTAGACATGTTACAAAAGATTTATATTCTAAATAAGTGCTGTTTTTTTAACTTTTTATTCATTAAAGAATCCTGAAAAAATATGTATCGGTTTCCACAAATATATGAAGCAGCACAACTGTTTTCAACATCGATAATAATCAGAAATGTTTCTTGAGCAGCAAATCAGCATATTAGAATGATTTCTGAAGGATCATGTGACACTGAAATAATGACTGGAGTAATGATGCTGAACATTCAGCTTTGCCATCACAAGAATAAATTACATTTTAAAATATATATACATTTAAAAAACAAAACAAAAAAACAAAACAAAACACACAAAACACTGACAGACCCCAAACATTTGAATGGTCATGTATAATATAAATATAATGTATAATATATATATATATATATATATAAAATACAACTTCGTAGCTCACTATATATATATATATATATATATATATATATATATATATGAATCACACACACACACACATATATATATATATATATATATATATATATATATATATATATATATACACACACACACACACACACACACACACACACACACACACACACACACACACACACACACACACACACCGATCAGGCATAACATTATGACCAACTTCCTAATATTGTGTTGGTCCCCATTTGCTGCCAAAACAGCCCTGACCCGTCGAGGCATGGACTCCACTAGACCCCTGAAGGTGTGCTGTGGTATCTGGCACCAAGATGTTAGCAGAAGATCCTTTAAGTCCTGTAAGTTGGGAGGTGGGGCCTCCATGGATTGGACTTGTTTGTTCAGCACATCCCACAGATGCTCGATTGGACTGTCAACACATCAAACTCGTTGTTGTGATCCTCAAACCATTCCTGAACCATTTTTGCTTTATGGCAGGGCATATTATCCTGCTGAAAGATTCTACAGCCACCAGGGAATACTGTTTCCATGAAAGGGTGTACATGGTCTGCAACAATGCTTAGGTAGGTGGTATGTGTCAGAGTAACATCCACATGGATGGCAGGACCCAAGGTTTCCCAGCAGAACATTGCCCAAAGCAATGGCTTGCCTTCTTTCCATAGTGCCTTCTTTCCATAGTGTATCCTGGTGCCATATGTTCCCCAGGTAAACAACACTCATGCACCAGGCCATCCACATGATGTAAAAGAAAACATGATTCTTCAGACCAGGCCACTTTCTTCCATTGCTCCGTGGTCCAGTTCTGATGCTCATGTGTCCACTGTTGGCGCTTTCCGCAGTGGACGGGGTCAGCATGGGCACTCTGACTGGTCTGCAGCTATGCAGCCCCGTACGCAACAAATTGCAATGCACTGTGTATTCTGACACCTTTCTATCAGAACCAGCATTAACTTCTTGAGCAATTTGAGCTACAGTAGCTTGTCTGTTGGATCGGACCACACGGGCCAGCCTTTGCTCCCCACGTGCATCAATGAGCCTTGGCCATCCATGACCATATATATATAACTTCTGTGGATGCACACACACACATACTCACACTGATGGAGCGTGATGACTTACAAATGAAACACAGTCTTATTCACACCTCAAGATGATTGGTTCAGTATAAACATCAGACTCCCTTGAAACACCTGAGGTCAAACTTCATCTCATGACTGATTTATCAGACAGTCACCCTGCCTGATGACCTCCGACCCTGGATGTGTGTCACACAAGACAGGCATCACAGATTCACAGTCACACAAGGCTCTTTGTGCCTGCTAGCATGCTGGCCTCCTGCAATATTTACAGTGTTGACTTTCATGTGTGTTCTTGAGGCAGTGCAAAGCAATCTGGCTCCCAAAGTTTCTGCCCTCACTCTGCCTTACCAAAACACAGGACACTGAGGTTTCTTTTCATGTAATCTGCCAATCATTGGTGTATAAACAACACTACTTCCATCCCAGCATCCCAGCTTAATCCCATCTTTCCCCATTTTCTCCCCATAAATGACATCCATTTTGAGTTTGAGTTGATTCTATTGCTCCATTATGGACTGTAACTTAAATTTGCATGAACTTTTCAACTAGACAATTTATATCTCATCTTAAGAAAGAACTATTAAGAAAAATCTCATGTAAACAGGAGTTCATGCATGATTATAAAAAAAAAAAAAAAAAAATGATGGAAGACATTTCTAGTCATGACAACAGAAGCTTTGGTCTGTTGCTGTATTAATACATCATTACAGTCTCATGATTTAATCATAAAAAGCTTAAAATAGGGCTTAAAAAAAGACTCAAAAAACACCAGCATACATATTTGTATATGGACAAAACCTAATGCAACTGGATCAAAGCAGCAGAGACAGCAGAGACCACATTATAGCCTCTTTGTAAGAAATGCTGACACTGAACCTGCTTAACCCCTTAAGGCCCTAAACATACTGCATGTAAGTACAGCATGTCAACGCAACACTTCAAGGTACACAAGCATGATTTGCAGTGATTTCCAAATGCTTCAAACAACAATTTATAATGCAACAAATACAAGTTGCATTCTCAACTATGTCACAAAGGGTGCAACATATAGCAAGCACTGGCCTAAATATCTTCTATGGACAGTTTTTTATTTCAGCTTAATTACTGTCAGGGTGCATCAATAAGACAATCTTGCTAAGCACGTTACAGTTAGTTAAACTGTTATATGTATAGTTACCTACCTGAATAATAATAGATTTGATTTAATGGCAGATATTTGAAAGTAGCTTTCGCCCCCTTTGGGTACTGCTACACTAAAAATCAACGCAATGATGCATTTTTCATCCCGATTCTCTATAATTTTTCTCTTCATTTCAATGTCGTATAACGTATAAAACAAAGAGTGCAAAACTGAGGAAAATCTAACCTTTATTACTACAGTACTTTATCCTGAGAATAAAAACAAAATGAAATAAAAAATAAAAATATCATATACTTATTTAAAAATATACAATTTTATAACAATATAAAAAAAACATATTTTAATTTTATGTGGATTTTTGTATATAAAAATACAATACAGAGAACTGAGTTTATCCATGAAATTTTAGTTTAAGATAGAAATGACTAATGACAGGAGAGCAGCATGGTGACAGTCTGAAGATCAGAAATGTCATTAATTTTCAAGATTAAAGGCCTGTTTACACAGAGAACGACAACTATAACTATAAAGATAAAGATAAAGATATAGTTCTTAAAATCATTCTAAATGAAAAGGAACAGCATAGTCCACACCACTACTATAAAGATAATGTCACAGAGGTATGATATCATTAGAATCACTTTCAGAAAATCTTTTTTCCAGCTGATGAATGATAAAAACAATGACAGCCAATCAGAATCCATCCTGAATTAAAAAGCTCAAGCAGTGTGCGCAGAAGAACGATATCGTCCGCTGATGTGGACGCTAATATAGATATCATTATAGTTATCCTTATAGTTTTTGTTTTTTGGTGTGAATGGGCCTTAATTTTTCTCCAATTATCACACACACAGTATTTATTTCAGAATCTGATGGCATAGCTGAAACATGTTTCATTTTTCAAGATTTCAAGTAGCTAAAATTTCGCTAATTTAAAGGGTTAGTTCATCCAAAAATTAAAATTATGTCATTACTCACCCTCATGTCGTTCCAAACCTGTAAGACTTTTGTTCATCTTCGGAACGCAAAAGAAGATCTTTTTGATGAAATCTGAGAGCTTTCTGTCCCTTCATAGACAGCCAATGCAATTGGAACACTGACGCTTCAAAAAGTTCATAAAGAGATTGGAAAACTTATCCATATGAATTGAACGGTTTAGTCCAAATTTTCTGAAGAGACTCGATTGCTTTTTATGATTAGCAGATTTAATGGTAACACATTACAATAAGGTCTCATTTGTTAACATTAGTTAATGTATTAACTAACATGAACTAACAATGAGCAATGAGCAATAACATTTGTTGAAGTATTTATTAATCTTTGTTAATGTTAGTTAATAAAAATACAGTCGTTCATTCTTAGTTCATGTTAGTTCACAGTGCATTAACTAATGTTACCAAATACAACGTTTGATTTTAATAATGTACGAGTAAATGTTAAAATTAAAGGTGCAATGTGTCAAATTTGGGAGGATCTATTGACAGAAATGCAATATAATATATATAACTATGTTTTCAGTGGTGCATAAAGACCTTACGTAATGAACCGTTATGTTTTTATTACCTTAGAACGTTAGCCATTTCTATCTCATACACCGCGGGTCCCCCCTCCATGTTAAGTCGCCATTATGCGCCAGCATGTTTCTACAGCAACCCTAAACGGACAAACACACTACAGAGCGCGTTTAGTCACTATGTTGTTCTTCTTCTAAATCGTTCGTGTTTTTAGAGGCAGCTTGCATCATCATTACATTGAATACGCAAAAAGTAGTAGTAGTAGTAGTCATCTGGTTTATTAGAAGCAGAGACCGTTCTTTATTAGAAGTAAGAAGAAACCTCATTACTTCACACAGGCTACTCTCTGCTGTCTCAGACGACGACATCTTTGTGTTGTGTCGGCCAGACGGCCACCGTAGCTTCTTCGAAAGGGAGGGGTGCGAGAGGTGTGCGCTGTTAGTTGCAGTTCGCAACCTCACCGCTAGATGCCGCTAAAATTTACACATTGCACCTTTAATATTGACTAAGATTAAAGGGGTGGTATAATGCCACTTTTACAAGATGTAAAATAAAGGCTGATTTATAGTTCTGCATCGAGTGTACGCCGTAGCTACGGCGTAGGCTGTGTGTAGCACGCGTAGCCAACGATGTAGCCTGACGTGCACCTCTTCAAAAATGTAACAACGCGTCAATTCTACGCGGACCACAAGCACTGTGATTGGTCTGCTAGAACCCCTCCCTCAGGTCAAAAAACTGGCGCAGAGCAATCAGAGAAGAGCGAGCGTTTTCAACTTCCATAGGAATGAAAAAATGCTCTGTTTCAGGGGACACATGCAGTCATACTGCAACAAAAGTCGTTACCTATTTGCCGCTTCTCTGCCGCTTCTATTTGTAAGCTTCTCTGACAACGTACATGACAAGCTGCTTCTTCTTCGGCTTTTGCCTTGATACTCAACATGACCGCGGACACTGCCTACTAGTGGTCTGCATGCATGTCGACGCGGACAACGATGCAGAAGTATAAATGAAAACAGATGCATAGCCTATGGCGCAGAGGCTCCGACGCAGAAGTATAAATCAGCCTTAAGTCTCTGATGTCCCCAGAGTGTGAAGTTTTAGCTTTACCTTACAGATCATTTTTATAGCATGTTAAATTTGTCACTTTTTGAGGGTGAGCAAAAATGCTCCGTTTTTGTGTGTGTCCCTTTAAATGCAAATGAGCTGCTGCTCTCAAAAGGGGGCTGAGTTTCAGGAGCTCATGTTAGCACTTAGCAGTGCCTCACATTACCTCACGCAGACATGCAGAAACTGTTCTGCCTTTTATGTTCAAAATGGAGTCGGACAATGAAGGAGAGACTCAAGAAGAAGTGACAACATTTTGAATGCAACAGGATGCTTCTGAACGGTTAGTTGATGAATTTATGTAGCTGATGTGGAGTTAACTTAATCTTAAAGTCATTGATTAGCATATTCTGTCATGATAATCTATAAATCGCTCCTGTGGGAACTGTTGTGAGATGCTTACAGAGCCAGAGAATATATGCTGCATGAAGATAGAACAGGTATAGTTTAATTACAGTTATAACTTGTCATTTTGTCATCTTGCTTTTATGACATGCTATTGCATTTGTGTACTGTCTTGCAATAACATGGCCTCACCCCCTTTGTTGTGTGTTCTTAGGGGGCAGGGTTTATGTAAATTCTAGGGTTAGTGATGTCACCAACCCAGGAAGAGGCTTGTTGTAGTCCCTACCAGCCGTTTGTTGTAGTCCTTAAACAGAGAATTCTTTAAAAGACAATATCTCTGTTTGCATTGAACTTTCAGTGCTGTAACTTTGCAGATACTGTTTATGATCAAGCAGCAACATTACACACTAACTAAAGTTAAAAAAGTGAAATCACAATGAACCACCTCTTTAATAAATGCTGTAGAAGTAGAACTAACTAAATTAGTTAACTAATGTTACCTAATAAAACCTTATTGTGAAGTGTTACCGATTTAATTTAGGCTTTTACTCAGATATAAACATTGATCAATGAACATAAGCAGAAGTTCAATCGTAAAAAGCGATCGAGTCTCTTCAGAAAATTTGGACTAAACCACTCAATTCACATGGATTAGTTTTCTCTTTATGATCTCTTTATGAACTTTTTGAAGAGTCAAATTTCCAGTTGGATTAGCTGTCTATGGAGGGACAGAAAGCTCTCAGATTTCATTAAAAAGATCTTCATATGCGTTCCGAAGATGAACGAAAGTCTTACGGGTTTGGAACGACATGAGGGTGAGTAATTAATGACAGAATTTTCATTTTGGGGTGTACTAACCTTTAAGAATCATCTAAGAATGTACGTTAAGTATGTATAACAGGCCTGCATGTTTGCAGTGCACAGGCCAAGCAGCCGACCACAAACATGCCACCCAAATCCCCCCGCCTGGAGGGAGGACAGCGTTAATCTGCCCGCTGACAGATCACAGGATTAATAAGCATCAACAGCTCTGAAACCAGATGATCAGCCGTGCCGTGGTTCTTGTGTTTATTCTGCATGTCAGGCAGGATCAGTTGTGAGAAACACTGTTTGCAACTTAATATTAGGTGCTAATTTAAGAGCTGCGATTTCTCCATCTGACAGTTCACAAGATCTGACAGCAAGGCAAAACACAAAATACACAATAACAGCAGACCAAGAATCAGATAAATTTCCTGTTACACAGCATGCCGATAAGCACTCCACCTCCTTTACAGATCTGCCCGTATGGAACCTGCATGAAGTGAAATATACTGACAGCATCCAGGAAGTCAGCCTCCTGCCCTCTGTCCCTAAACATCAAGCATCTCAACATCGATCGAGACACAGCAGCCCAGCCATTTATTCTCATTAATTATGGATGCATGGCTTACCTCCAGTTGCGCTCTCTCTTAATGTCTGCGAAAAAGAATCTGAACAGAGGACGTGTTAAAATGCTCAATACCTAGATGACATGTTTGTTCAGACAAGATGAACTCTTTGTACTGTTATTGTTCATAAAACTGTGTAATAGGAAGAACATACAAGTCAACATAAACTCCTGTGTTTCCAGTGGTCACAGCTTACACTAAAAAGGTTATTTTTTTAAATAGTGCAAGGATAAATCTTTCAGTATAAGACTACACTGAAAAAAAAATGTTGTAGGATTAACCATTTTCACTCAGAAATCGCTAGTAAATTTTTACAAATAATTACAAAGAAAAGGTCCATTGCACATTTATTTAAAAGTGAAGTTCTGAAGTA